>CM046873.1:17281363-17881363 GCA_025617745.1 Heliocidaris erythrogramma | reverse complement strand
CCCCTGTTAGCAGGCTCGGGGGGGGGGGGGGGGGGGGGGGGGGGGGGGGGGGGGGGGGGTTGGTATAGAATATTTAAAACAAGCACTTAGCCCTGTAAATATGGTACTTGTTCATGCTACCTATGATTAATTTTCTTTTGAGTTTTCAAGGAAAAAATACATTTCCTAATCTGAGTTTTTCTCACATTATTTTTCTCTTCTCTAGAAACTGTCGATTAGGGCCTAGAAAGTTCTGTTTTTTGTTGTTGTAAAATCTGAATTGCCATATTTTATTCACAGATCTCTTAGTTGTATAGTAACCTCCCAAAAATGATTTTTCAACTTTGAGCTAAATCCAGTTTATCATTAATAAGCCAGGATTTTGTATAAGGGGGGGGGGGGGCGCTCACAAATGCGGGATTGTCAAATTTGGGAAACTGCTTGGAGGGAGATCCGTATTTTTGGGTCTCGCCAGCCCTCCAGACGTCGCTCAGTTGGCGGGGGGGGGGGGGGGGGGCGTATGTGGTCCAGTTTTCTTCTCTACATGACAAGCAAATACAAAAATAAATAAAATTCAGTTCTAAAAGCGGGGCACAATATAAAAAAAAAGGGGGGGCACAATGCATACTTTTCTTTAAACTTTAAAAGGGGCACGGGTCAGGATTGCCCCATCCCCTAAATCCCCCACTGACTATGTATCTGGGGAGCGTTTCATCAAGCGTTAGTGATTTTACTGACAAATTTGCTCTCAGCCAATCAGATGCAAGGTTTTAAGTAGCTTTTAACAGTTGTCGGTGAAAATCATTGACAAAACGCTTGATGAAATGCCCCCCCCCCCCCCAGTTCGCTACTAAGAAACTCATTGAAACTCATTGTTAAGTTCTTTGTTTTGTTATTTAGGCCTTATTTCCCCCTCATATCTGCCAAATTATACACTGCGTCCCTGAAAAATAGTTAACAGTGAGAAAAGCCTCCCCAAATAAATATTTCAAAATATTTGAAGAAAAATGTCATACCTGTGGATAGCTTAGGGTCTTTCTATTACATAATATTTAAAGATCTGGCAATATTTTACGCTCGAGTGAGCAAAGGCCATTTTCGTGAAACTGAGGGTGCAAAATCCAGCACACTTAGAAAAAAAGGTTCAGGTTTGCACCCTAAATGCAACACTGGCAGCACCTTTTTGGGTGCAATCTTGCACCCTACATGAAAAGGGTGCAAAAATGCACCTTTTTGTTCTTGTTTGCACCCTTTAATGCCCGTTTGCACCCTAAATGGTGCAACTTTGCACCTTTAAGGGTGCAGAAATTTTTGCATCCAAAGGGTGCAAATTTGTACCTTTTCTAAAAGGTACAACTCTGCACCCTTTAAGGGTGCAAAATGTAGCTAACTGCACCCTTAAAGGTGCAAAAAGCTTCTTAGGGTGCAAAGTTGCACCCAAAAAGGTGCTGCCAGTGTTGCATTTGAAGGGTGCAAAGTTGGACCTTTATTTCTAAGTGTGAGACTTGACAAGAATTGGTAGTTGTTCTGGCTGGTATTCAGCAAAGTTGAGAGTTATGAAAAGGCTTATAAATAGTAATTCGTTTGCTTAGCAATGTGAGCGCCACGGAATACTCGCCAGGGAGTGGATAATGTGCATACATTGTGTGCGGGCAAGCCAGAATCCGATGACCGGGGTAATGTCTGTAAAGCGCTTAGAGACATCGCCGATGTATTAGGCGCTATATAAAAGCGGAATATTATTATTATTTTGATCAAGAATAGACAATTTATGGAAAACAGGTTCTGTTCTCTGTATGTCTTTACATCTCATCAATATTTTATGCTTCATTGAGCAATTAACTACTTTATTGAGTGTTTTGAAATATTAGTTTTGGCAAGGTTTTAGTTCAAGCTGGCTTTCTCAGTCAACCCTAAAGTTTTGATGGATATGTTAGGACATACAGAAAACAAAGCCTAATCTTTCATAAATTGCCCTTTGATGATAAGAACATAAAGTTTCTAAGCCTTTACAACACTTTCAACTTTGCTGATACTATAGCCAGAATTAAAACAAATTTTTGTCATCCATGGAATTTGCATCATTTCACAACAATCATATGGCTTTGCTCACTCAAGCGTAAAATGTTGTTATATGTTTTGGTGTCATTTTATAGGAGAGACGCTAAGCTATCCTATCCATATATATATGCGAATTTCATGAACATAATATGTTCATGTGGGGAGACTTTTTCCAACTGTCAACTGTTAACGGTTCTCGTACATCTATTAATACCAGGCAACATAAATCTTGTCAAGTCTGACATTCGCAAATGTCGCTTTTCTTAATACTCGAGCTTAAGATACTGTCTGATTTTCTGGTGTCATTATTTTGGTAGAAGAGACCCTAATCTGTCTACAGGTATGAACATTTCCTACAGATATTTGGAAGACGTTTTCCAACTGTTAACTTATTTAGGGGACGCACTATATCGGGAGATTCCTACAACCGGGACGTTTTGAGCCCTCTTAGAGTTTTTGGATATGATGGGTCAAATAAAATCGCATTTAATTCTACTATAGGTTTCTGTTCGCCGATCCAAGCAAGGCCAGGCAATAAACGACGGTGGCCGTCCGTATAATATGGAAAGGTAAAATAAATAAAGAAAATTATCAAAGACCCCTATTATTGGCCCACACGCTTTGCAAGGGGAAAAATAGTAGTGATTGATTGACTGATTTATATTGGTTAAGAATGATAGAACATCAAGTGTATAGGCCCTATCATTACACAAAGGAAAATATATAGTTCTTGACTGGATAATAAGTCGTGAAAGCATCGAATAAGGGGTTGTTTTTTTGCAATGGGGTCACTCAGAATATATTTAGATATTGACAAAATCATAAATTTTCTGTTTGATATAATTATATATGACTCATATTTAATCATAAAGCAAGACAAAACAAAACAAAAATATGAAAAGACTTCTTCAACCTAAAAAGAATTAAAACTATTTACAGTAATGACATAGATTTTTTTTAGGAATTCATTATTGGTTATTCTTTCAGTTCAAATATCGAATGTGAAAAAAGTTTTTAACTGTACACAGTTAAAATGGAAAGAATTCCCAAATTGTCAAACTTTCACGGTGTGCAAGAAAGTTAAACAATTTGTTTTATCATGATTATTAACATTTGACACAATAACATTATTATTGGTAATCTCATGATCTACATCATGTCCCGGGGGGGGGGGGGGGGGGATGACTCATTGAGACCTGTACATCATCCCGTGTAAATCACTTTCTGAAAAGCACCCTAAACGGGGATTGCAGTAGGAGTAGTTTTTATACCTATAAAGAGGGAAACCTGTCTAACATCTCTGATTTTTATACCCTTAACTGCGATTTCCTCGGATCTTCTTCCTATCACGTCTGAATTTGATACCATTTAGTTTGATTTTTGCTGTTTTTGATACCCTAAACGCATAACCGGGGTTACGTGCCTAATGCTTAAATAAGAAGAGTAAATAGAGAATTGAGAAGAGGAATGACAAATTAATGAAGGAGAAACAGTATAACTAAACAGAAGACATAACAAATAAGAAAAGGTAGAAGGAAAAAAACAAAAAGTGGACCATTATTTCACTCTAAAGAAGAGCTCAAAAGGAAATACAGTGAAAACACTAAGGATTTCATTTCATGTTCAAACTTGGCATCTATGTTAATCCAGATGCGAAATTATAATAGATTCTGAAATCACCAAATTAGATTTTGTAATATCACACAGTGGACAGGCCTTCGCGTTTTATTCTAGACCTCCCCTTCTCTTTCTTTCTCCCTTCCTCTCAACCCCCTCTCTTAAAGTTATTCAAATATCGATTTTGCTTTCGGACAAAAATGAGATGTTGACACATCGTGAATGTGCCCACTTTTTTATTTGAATTTTCATTTAATACAATTGACCATGGAACACTAGATGGCGCTATACACATTGCTACATGGCTAGAATTTGCTGCACAGCTGGTCATGATAACCACGATAAACCTCTATTGAGGGGACTCCAATGAATTATGAATCAAATTTTGGGAGGGAGGGGATGGGGTGCTATAACCTAGGTTTTATGCTACTTCTCCTCCTCTCTCCCTATCATTATATCTTTCTCTCTTTCTCCTGTAATCCAGCTACCAGTGGAAGTTATAAACTGATTCAGCGGACCCAGGTTCGAGACTGAGTCACGTCTTTCGGATGGCGACGTTAAAGGTTGGTCCCAGACGTAAATAATCATATCTGATTGATACACGTCTGTTAAAAACCCAATTACACACACACACACACACACACACACACACACACTCCCCTTCTCTTTTTCATCATTTGACTTTGGGGTCATATGCCCCCTACCCTTTGTAGCTAAGCTACATCTTGGACAAAATCTTTAAAAAGCTAATGGTATCCTGGATTGTCACGTATCTCCAAACTCTTGACAGATTGGAAGAGCAATATCCATTAACCCTTTCAGGACAGGAATTATTCAAGGGCTAAATTGATCACATTTTCTTCTTCAAATTGGCAACAATAATATTTTTCTTTTAGTGCTACATGGTTCTAATAAAGTGTTATGTCTACAAAAACAATAAACATGGTTGGGAACTTTGTATGTTTGGGAACTGATATGAAAATTAAAGATAAATAAATTTCTAATCACTTTCATATTTTATTCATAGTAATAGCTCCTCTTTCCTACAAGAGGAAAATGGCCTTGACAAAGTACTGATGAATACAAAAAAATTGTTTACAACAAATCTTTTACATAAAAAAAACTATGCGTTACAAAATGTTTTTTAGAAGCTTATAATCATAGTTTTATTATAAAAGTAATCTCAAATGTCATTAAAAATAACCAATATCTTTATCATTGCAATATTTCAAATTATTATGAATTAAGGCCATCTTGAATCATAGAATCTTAATACATGGTATAATTTATACAGTGATAAACATTAACCACAGGTATAGTGAAATACATAAAAATATTTTATTCATTCAATTCAATTCAATTTATTTATTCAAGTCCATTTAAAAAGTACATTAAAAAACACATTAAACATATAGAATATATAATGAAGTTTTTAAACAAACAAAAAAGAGAGAGGAAAGAAAAGTAGAATTTAAAAGACAAGAATAAGAACCGTACAATTGATATTTACAGCACATAAAATAATGGACATGAAATGGGAAACTGCAAAAGAACCAAATAAAGGTTCTGTCGAGGTAGTCCCTAATAAAATACCTAAGTTTGTACTGATAAAGATTATAAAAACATGATTATAAAAGTGGTGGAATGAATTATGTAGAAGAGTAAGTGAATAAAAATTCCTTAAGCTTTGATTTAAAAGAATTTTAAAAATGAAACATTTTTTATATAATGAGGAAGAGAGTTCCAAATAAAAGGTCCTTTGTATTTAAAAGAAAAAGATGCTGCGTTTTTACATTCTTTAATGTAACTAGCCGATTACCCGGGGGATCGCGGTTCTCGGACGTACGCGGTTCTCAGACTTTGCAAATAAACAAATCTCATCCTTGGTCCCCATAGGACATTCCCTACCATTTGACCTTGAAATGACCTCGGATGACCTTGTAATCGGCGCCAAAATTTTCGCTAACCTAACTTCACCCCACATGCCAACTTTGGTCCCCATAGCACTTTCGGTTAAGATTTGACCCTATTTGACCCCTAGATGACCTTTGATCTCTCGGATCAACACGAAAAGTGCGCCACAAACCTCGTGGACCCAACACCTATCCCTATACCAACTTTCAACTCCATAGCACTTAAGATTTGACCCTGTTTGACCCCTAGATGACCTTTGACCTCTCGGATCAACACGAAAAGTGCGCCACAAACCTCGTGGACCCAACACCTATCCCTATACCAACTTTCAACTCAATGCGTCAACAGATGGCGAAACGCATAGCCGGACAGACAGACAGAATCCATTTTTTTAGTAATATAGAATATAGATAGATATAGATAGATAGATAATTTTCAGGATTTCTAATGTTATAATCATACATTACTGTTTTACATTTAATGATTGGGGCGAGATTATATGGCAATTTGTTGCGTTTATGTTTAAAAACCATTAATGCAATACAGTATTGATACAACTGATAGATAGTGAGGAATTTAAATTTTTTTAAAAGTGGCTGTGAAGGAGCAGTATAGCTAGACATTGAACATATTCTTACAATCTTTTTTTGCAATTTCAACAATCGATGGAGCCTAGGACATACATTTGAATGCAGTGTAGCAATAACTAATATTTTTAGTTTGGCAGAAAATATGTCTCCTTCTCCTCCTCCTCCTCCTCCTCCTTTCTTCTTTCTTCTACTCCTTCTCGTCCTTATCCTTCTTCACTTTCTAAAGTTCATAAACAATGATTCTCACTTTTGTCTACACAAATTGCCATTGACTAACCCCCAAATAATGAGAGTACAGAGGACAGTACTACTACAAGCATTGTTAGTTACTAATAGTTCAAAGAAACTTCTAGAGCATGCACACTTAGTTTCAGTGACTGGCATAGCGCACTTATTGATTGCCTCAAGAATTCTCTCCTCTTATACATCATGAAAACACTTTTAAATACAAAGCCTCTAGGATATTGCATTAATCAGTGACAAAATAACAATTTCATTTCACAAAACCGATACTTTCATAAAGAATTCAGTTAAACATTTATTCTGTCATGATTGTATTCTCTGGGATATGCATTACCGGACATCTGTTGGGTCTTAAGTTATAACTTGCATGTTTAACATTGGTGAAATCGTTAGGCTATTTCAGTGAAGCACATGGGATAATATGTACAGATTATTCTGATTGGTTCATAACCTTCATAAAAATACAAACTCTTAGTTTCAGAACGATTTCTGAAATCTTACTGCCAATTGTTCCTAATTTAACCCCTTCTGTGACATGGACGACACACCTCACCCAAGAATATTAGTATCGAACAAAATGTTTGTACTAAGCATGACCAATGTCCCATCCAACTGCAACAGGTGTATTCATTGTGAACTTATTCCCATAGAAGATATTATACCCAATTTGATGTTTGAAACAAGCATTTATAGGCTAAATTTCACACTTAACCCATTCAAGACAATTGACCACATTTTGTGGTTTGATTGGCTCAATAACTTTTGATTCAGAGCTCTTTTTTTATTAAAAAGAAACCAGATGCATGAGTGGAAACAACAAAAGTCTCTGCACACAGTGTGTCCATTTCTGTTGCATGACCATATTGCGTTTGATGCCAGGGATTTTAAAAAGGAAAATAGGCTTGTTTCAGAGATATTACATTTCAATAGAACCATGTGACACTAAACGAAAAATATCGAACGAAATGTGATCAATTTAGCCCTTAAATAATTCCTGTCATTGAAAGGGTTAAGAGTCCATTTATGGCATACCGGTATGTTCAAACACTCAGCGGCAGTGATAAGTATGATATGAAGTACTGGTATTATAGCTGAATCTTGACGGTGGCTATCTGAAATGGTTTGAGTTTGAAGCTGACAGAGGATGAAGTCTGCGCCGAGAACCCTCCAGCCTCTTTGTCCTCTTCTTCTAGAAAGTTACATCTGAAGCGAAATGAAACAGAAGAATTAATGACATCATCATCACCATTCAGTTTCCTCCGAGACAATACTTTGTCAAAGGAAACAGAAGAATTAATTACATCATCATCACCATTCAGTTTCATCCAAGACAATACTTTGTCAAAGGAAACAGAAGAATTAATTACATCATCATCACCATTCATTTTCCTCTGAGACAATACTTTGTCAAAGGAAACAGAAGAATTAATTACATCATCATCACCATTCAGTTTCCTCTGAGACAATACTTTGTCAAAGGAAACAGAAGCTGCAAGCTTCCTTCTTCATACCTCTTGCTTGTGTATTGTAAACACATATATTGACATCCATGGCAAGGACGTAAAATTATGTTTCACCTCTCAGTTATTTACTTTATCACTTTAGGGAAGAAGAAAAAAAAACGGACAACAAAAAATACATCGCACTTTAGAAGTGTGAGCATAATGTGAACGTCTTTATCGAACAAAATCCATGAATTTATATCTCACCTGGGGTGCATTTCATCAAGCGTTCTGTCAGTGATTTCCACTGAAAAATTTGCTCTCAGCCAATCAGATGCAAGGATTTCAGTAGCTTATAACAGTTGTTGGTAAAAATCACTGACAAAACATTTGATGAAACGCTCACCAGAACTATGCAATGACTTTAGTAGTCAGGGTTTATCAAACGTGGCCTTAAGTTAAAATACTGACCAAAACTACATGAATACACACTGGGCTTGTGTTGCTGCCTTCATCATAAAGAAACAGACAGGCCGGGTAATTCCCTATTTGTCATCTTCACTATATCAACATTTGTCATGTCCCTTTGCGTTCTCTTACCTTGTGAACTTGGTTGCTTTCATTTTGGTTGTTAGCTTGGCGACCACTTCTCCTCCGTATGCCTCATAGCAACGCACAATCACACAGTTGTTCCGCTCCTCAGACTGCGAAATAAAAGAGGGAAAACATATTCTCTCATCTACACTGCTTTTTTGCAACCATATTCAATGTTCAAATTTTCACTGAATTTTGACATTTAAGAATTTGTCAGAAATATGATCAAAATCTTGGAATAGTCTTAAGCAGTACAGATGAGTTTTCGTAGATTTAAAGGGAAAGTTCACCCTAGCATCAAGTAGGCTTCAATAATAGCAGAAAAGTAAGAGAAAATAATCGATGAGAGTTTGAGGAAATCCAAACAGGAATATGAAGGTTATGATGTCTTAAAGTTGTGACCAATTAAACACAAATTGGCTGTGCAATTTTTTTTGCAACCAGCTATCCATGCGTTCTGTGCCAGAAATTTCAAAAATTACCATTTTCTCCAAAGAAAATATCCTTGTTGTACTTGCACCCTACATATGTGACCCCCCACCACAAAACGACCAATAAGTCGCAATGGGACTTTAAGAGTAAACAGCTGAAAAAGTTTGTTTGGGGTGGAAATTTCTATTTTAAGTTTTTGGTAATTTCTGAAAGTTAATTTACTAATCTACCATCTGACAAAATTTCAGGGTAAAATACCATGCTGAAATATGTTTTTACTCTCATTCAAGATGATCATTTTTTCCTGGATATTCAAACTTTGTGAGTCAGCTTACTGGGATCATACATGTACTTCACATTGCTTTTAGTATAGCTCAAAAGCTATGCATTGTCTGATATTCAAAATCTACAGAAAGAAAGAAATATATCTATCCTAATGGTATGGAAAGTTTCAACCCAATCCAATGAGTACTTCACAGTGTAGGCTTTGGAGTTTTGACTCAACCTTTTGTGCGACAAACAATAGGACACAGATTAGGCGCTCTTAAATGGTCACTCTTCTTTAGAGCCCATTTTCTCTATTGTTTTGGTCATTAGCCTGTCGGACACTCGGACATTCTCACTGTAATTTATAAAGGTTTGCTTAGTCTATACAAGACAAGTTATATATCATTTTAAAGCTAAGAATCTAAGCTTTCAAACTGTGCTGGAATTAAAAAACCCAAATTTGCGACTTATTGGTCGTTTTGTGGTGGAGGGTCACATGTGTTGTAGGACACATATACCCATCTCCCCCTCTAAAATAAATCTATTCCTTCGACAACCACTACCAAGAAGAGGGAGGTTTTTGATAATTCTTCATACAAATCAAATGGAATTAGACAAGTTGATACAACACCAATATCATTGGCCCAAAAGAAATGACAGGATACTATTCCATGCTGCCCAAAGAGCATCTAACAACCTCAACATACCTTCTTGACTGACTCAATGATGACTGAAGAGGGCGCCATAGTGATGATCTCCCTCAGGTCAAGGGTCGTCTCAGATGGAAGGTGGGTGGGTGTGAGAGGGCTATTGAATTCATAGGCTGCTTGGATAACTCCTGCTGATTGGTAGGTACCTGCAATGCAATAATAATCATCATAATAATAACTTCATTTATATTGCGCACATATCCATCCCCAGGGGATGCTCAAGGAGTCTACAAAGTAGTATTACCCTGGTTTTAGCCAAGCTGCCCTAAGGCGCTAAAAGCATTCAATGAATGAATTCCTACCAGGTACCCATTTACTACACCTGGGTGGAGAGTGGCAAATGTAGATTAATGTCTTGCCAAAGGACATTAGCACCGCGGCGGGACTCGAACCCCGAACCATGTGATCCACAGTCCGGTGACGTATCCACTAGACCACGAGACCTCTACAGAGGATCCATGAACACTCACAATCATTTGTAATAACCAAATGTTGATATATGATTTCCATTGAAAGTGATAATTATGAAATGTCTTGCTTACCTAGGGTAGCCTTTCAGTGTTATACCGTACAATTTTCTCTCTGAGGGCCACTGCACTTATATTATTATTATCATTACGTGATTCCAATACCCACCTTGGAATGTATTTAGAGTTTCAAGAATATATGTTTATATCCAACTCAGTGTCATTCAATAGACCGCTTCTGTAATGTATACAAATTTATGCACATATATTCTCTAGTGACGAGCTATTCCATGGACCTGCTTTTCATAAATGAGCCTTAATGCTTGGAATCCATTTTGCATACATTATTTGTAGCTATGTCCGGCAAGCTTTCAGGTTGTCAAGAACAACCTTTGTTTGAAAGGTATGCATAAATTTTGCATATATTACCGAAGTGGTTTATTCCTTCTTTATCATCCGGTTTCTCAATACTTCTTCATCTCTCTCCTCTCTCTTCCCCTTTCTCTCTCTCTCTTTCTTCTCTCTCTATATTTCTCTCTCTTCCTCCCCATCTTCTAGCTTTCTGAGTACAATTTGTATGGAAGTTCTCATAGGAGGCCCTAAAAAAACTTGCAATACAACATTTTGCTCTCCTCACAGCATATACAGTCAAACCTGCTTTAGTGACCACCTGTCTAGAAAGACCACCCGTCTCGAAAGACCACCCGTCTATAAAGACCACAATTTTTGTTTCCCTTGAACAGCATTTGTGTATTAAATGAACCTGTCCATAAAGACCACCTGCTCATTAAGACCACTTTTCTTGTCTCCCTTGAGTGGTCTTTATAGACAGGTTTCACTGTACCATAAATGATCAACCAACCTATTGTCTTATCATGAATAATGAAAAAGCTGTATCATCATTTTTGGAATGTTTGCGTACCTGTATGAGGCATGATGGCGTAGGAGAACATATGATCACCGATATCAGCTTCAGGATCAGGCTTCTTAGGAGAACGCAACCTGAGGGGAAAGATCGGAGTATTGATAAACAATGAAGTGTTTCAAAGGTATAATGCATGTAGCCTTTATGTAAAACCTCAATAGTTGGATAATGACAACAGGGAACTTTGAAAAGTTACCTTGCAAAGACTGTGGCTTTCGATGTTCTTTAAATATTAAATGATGGGTTTAATTCAGTTACTTACAATATAATTTCTTGATTTTGATCTTTATTAGCAACAGCAATGTTTTAATTACCACAGTAATCATTAACATTGTAATCATGATCATAGTTAAAAACTATATGTTTTTTACATAACCACACTCGGTCATTAGCGGTCTTATCCTCATTGTCACTATCCTCTCTTCTGCGCCACCATAATCAATATCATCATCATCATCATCATCATCATCACCGTCATGATCATGACTTTACAATGATATCCTCATGACATTACCTATGACAGAATGTCCATACTTGCAGTCATTAAGTACATGTACGGCCACTACCATCATGAGACATGCTCATCATAATCATCATCACAATTACCATCATCATCATAATCATAATCACCACCATCATCATCATCACAATTATCGTCATCGTCATCATCACCATCAACATTATATCATCACCATCATTATCGCCATCATCAACATCATCATCATCAGCTATACTTGCAATGATATCCTTCCTCATGACATTACTGATGACAGAATGTCCATACTTGCAGTCATTATTGAGTATGGCCACTCCCCAGTCATGATGAAACATGCTCATCATCATCATCACAATTACCATCATCATCATCATCACCATCAGACATCGACATCACCATCATCATCGACATCACCATCACCATCACCATCACCATCATCATCATCATCATCATCATCATCATCAACACAGCTATACTTACAATGACATTCTCATGACATTGCCGATGACACAGTGTCCATACTTGCAGTCATTGAGTATGGCCACTCCCCAGTCATACTGAGATAGATCTATCCACTTGTGGCCTACTACCTGCACAATAACAAAAGCCATAGTCATCAACAGGACATTTGGTCGTTTCATAACCAGAAAATTCTTAACTCGAATAGTTTGATAGAGTTAACACTCTTCAGGCTTTCAGCTGATGATATACTAGTACATGTATATAAACATGTAGTTTTGCACAACATCCACTACTTTATAATCTAATTTCATGCATCAAAAATCTAAAATATATATGTAGATCAATGAGGAAAATTGCAAAGTTTTGTAATAGATGCATTGCAAAACAGTTGTATCGATAGAAATATGAAATGTCTTCATAGGGCATAATGACAAAAATCTTAGATAATTTTGATGAGCATTCATGTATGCAGCCTGCCATTCAGAGATATGATTTGAAATTCTATACTTCATACACACCTCATATCTAGCCCAGTCCCAGGATGTGTTCTGATGGGTTGGTCTCTTGAGGTGTCCAAACTGGATGTCAAAGGTCGCCTCTGGAGAGTGAGCATTGACTGGGAACTCCACCTTGAGGAACTTGTGAGATTCATCCCAGTGAACCTATGGTAAAACAACACAACACAATGACAAAGAGATTAAATAGATATCTCGTACTTCGGTATATCCATCAATTCCAATTCTCTAGTCATTGATGTGACATTATATCATCATCATTATCATTGTCATAAAAAAAACAATGCTTTAAATATGTTAAGCATCTACTGATATCTGGGAATTATCTCTTATGGGTAAATGCCGAAGTGGTAAATGTTCTATGGGTTAGTGGTCTTGAAATGTAGTTGCCATAAACCCATCCTCCTCTTCATCATAACAATTATCAGCATCATCATCATCACCATTATCATCATAATCATCACCATTATCATCACCATCAACATAATCATCATCACTACATCACCATCATCATCACTACATCACCATAACCATCATTATCACCACCTTCATCATCACCACCATCATCACCATCATCAATATCATCATCACCATCAAAATAGTCATATCATCATCATCATCATCATCACCATCATCATCACCATCAACATAATCATCATCACCATCAACATAATCATTATCATCATCATCACCATCATCACCACATCACCATTACCATCATCATCATCATCATCACCATCATCATAATCATCATCATAATCATCATCACCATCATCATAATCATCATCACCATCAACATAATCATCATCATCACCACATCACCATCATTATGATCACCACCATCATCATCATCATCACCACCATCCCTATCATGATCATTATCATCATCATCATCCTTAGCCTTATTATTATCCTCCTCCCCCTCCTCATCATCACCACATCACCATCATCAAAACTAAAACCCAAACCACCCCCACCACCCCCACCACTCCCACCGCCCCCACCACTACCACCACCCTCATCCTTATCATCCCTTATGAAGTTATACCTTAGTATGGAACTCCAGGTACTTGCTACGAGCTCCGAGTACAATCCTCTGTTCAATGCTACTTCTCTCGCTGATCTTAAGTCCAACCTTGAGACACACTTGCAGAGGGCTGGTCTCCACTACCTCAATGGATGTACACTCACTCACTGGCTTCCTGTGAAAGATGATCAGGTCCCCGTTTCATAAAACTTGTTATCAATAACAAGTTACAACTAGAAATGTGCATTGCTGGGGCCGCGCAATGCTAAATGTATCCCCCGGCACTGGCAGCGATTTGAAGGAGGGACAAAGACCCTCCCCCATCCCCTCCCTCAAACAAAAGGATGGTGTAGAAATTAGATGTGTAGGTTTCACTAAGACACATCTTCATATAAAATTTGAAAGAAATGCGTTGAGAGATATACCAAGATACATCTCCATACAAAATTTGAAAGAAATCCATCAAGAAATGTGGCCTGCAGAGTGCACTCACGCCATGCCCTGAAGTATGACCTTTGACCCTATAAAAGACGGAACACTGGTGGCAGCATCACCAAAAACTATAGGTTTTTAGATTACACCAAGAGACACCTTCATGCAAAATTTGAACGAAATCCGTCAAGAAATGCAGAAGTAAGAGTGCAAGAAATGGAAAAATGACCTTTGACCCTATAAAGGACGGAACAATGAGGGCAGCATCACCAAAAATTAAATATGTGTAGATTATACCAAGATACATCTCCATACAAAATTTGAATGAAATCCGTCAAGAAATGCAGAAGAGTGCACAAAAGGGACAAATGAGCTTTGACCCTATAAAGGACGGAACAATGAGGGCAGCATCACCAAACAGTAAAGATGTGTAGATTATACCAAGATACATCTCCATACAGAATTTGAAAGAAATCCATCAAGAAATGTGGCCTGCAGAGTGCACTCACGCCATTCCCTGAAGTATGACCTTTGACCCTATAAAAGACGGAACACTGGTGGCAGCATCACCAAAAACTATAGGTTTTTAGATTACACCAAGAAACACCTTCATACAAAATTTGAATGAAATCCGTCAAGAAATGCAGAAGTAAGAGTGCACAAAAGGGACAAATGAGCTTTGACCCTATAAAGGACGGAACAATGAGGGCAGCATCACCAAACAGTAAAGATGTGTAGATTATACCAATATACATCTCCATACAAAATTTGAAAGAAATCCATCAATAAATGTGGCCTGAAGAGTGAACTCACGCCATCCCTTGAAGTATGACCTTTGACCCTATAAAAGACGGGACACTGGTGGCAGCATCACCAAAAAGTACAGATTTTTAGATTACACCAAGGGACACCTTCATGCAAAATTTGAACGAAATCCGTCGAGAAATGCAGAAGTAAGAGTGCAAGAAATGGAAAAATGACCTTTGACCCTATAAAGGACGGAACAATGAGGGCAGCATCACCAAAAATTAAACATGTGTAGATTATACCAAGATACATCTCCATACAAAATTTGAACAAAATTTGAACAAAGTGCACTCACGCCATGCCCTGAAGTATGACCTTTGACCCTATAAAAGACGGAACACTGGTGGCAGCATCACCAAACACTATAGGTTTTTAAATTACACCAAGACACACCTTCATGCAAAATTTGAACGAAATCCGTTGAGAAATGTGACCGCCAGAGCGCACACAAGAGTACACACAAGACATCTATCAAAATATGACCTTTGACCCTATAAAAGACGGAACACTGGGGGCAGCATCACCAAAATCTATAGGGTTCCAGATTTTACCAAGAGACACCTTCATACAAAATTTGAACAAAATCCGTTGAGAAATGTGACCGCTAGAGCGCACACAAACTATCCCCCAAAATATGGCCTTTTACCCTATAAAAGACGGAACACTGGGGGCAGCATCACCAGAAACTATAGGGGTCCAGATTTTACCAAGATACACGTCGACAGGAAGTCTGAAAAAAATTCGTCAAGAAATGTGACCGCTAGAGCGCACACAAGAATGTGACGCGGCGGCGGCGAAACGCTGCTGAATCCAAAGTATCCTCCGGCATACTGCCGGGGGATACAATAATTGTTATGAGCTACTGAAATCCTTGAATCTGATTGGCTGAGAGCAAATTTGTCACAGAAATTTGGCAGTTGTTATTGATAAAAAGTTTTATGAAACAGGGCCCTGAAGCATTTTATATTTAATACAGTATTACGAGCCAGGATTTTGCTTTTTCTACTGATAATACTTGGACAAATGTATTTAAAGGAATCAGTCTCTTGGGAACAAAATAGGAAATCTATACCACCAAAAAACATGCATACTGTAAAAAACGGCTCATGATTGAATTGAGGATAAGACTCCAATAGACAGGAATCAATATCAAATCCATATATTTCTTACTAGTTGTCTGATTTGCTTCCAACCTTTTCCTCGTCTCTTTCAGTGACTTTTAACTTTATCAAAAACAACATAATTTGGGCCAAGTTCTCCTTTCAGCAAGGCATTTAGTCTGAAGTAGGACGTGAAGATCACTGTGGTTGAGTTACACAATGTAGCAGGGGCATTTCTGTTAGATGGCAACTGACTTGTACATTTATACACAATGTCCAAATATCTTCACCTTGTTTCCAGATGGTAGTCCATCACATCCCAGGCATCCCAGTAGAGAGGAACATCATCGAACATCACAAACTGGTTGCCATAGTGACCACCATCAGGGATCACATCACTGTAACAAACACAAAGAGTTATATCAGTTATGGGTGCAAGTTTAGTGTCCTTGCTACATATAAAGCCATTAAATACATGCATTTAGACCTCTCATACTATCAGGTCACATAAGAAATTCACCCTTTGCTACTAATAATCACATAAAAGTAACATTTGGCAAAATATAATAAAGCATCTAACCAAACAGAAATTGCTATAAAGGTTTAATTGCCATTCCAGGCTTTGAGAAAACCAAGGTAACTTTGATCAGATGTGTTATTACCACCACCACTTCATTCTGCCACCAATATTGGCTGGTATTCATAACCCTGCATTTAATTAAGTATAGGTTTTAGTGGGTGGATTGATTTATGGAGCGCCTAATGGCAACCTTCTCACTCCGTAAAAATTACCATTATCCTGTAACTAAATGAACAAACAATAATCTCAATGTGAAATCCATTATCTAATTATCATTTCATGACTGGACTCATTTAGTTTAATCATGTTGTTACATGATTAACCCTCTCGGTCCCCTAGGTGCAAGAATGTGTATTAACTCAATGGGATTTTTATGGCTTGGGACTGAGAGGGTTAAGTGATATGATCAGAATAAGGAGCTTGACACTTCAGTGGAATGAGTTAAACCAGAGGATGAACATAGTCCGGCTCTCTGAACACGAGCCACTGTGATTAAGACAAAAGAAAGAATGACTAACGGTTTCTGATAGACAGGTTCAGTGCCCTTGGTCTGCCAGCCAGGCTCACTCAAGTTCATCTGAGTCAGCCTGCCGCAGGAGTCCACAAAGGCCACTAGGTGTTCATTCCAGAGCTTGTAACCACCACTCAAAGACTTGATCTGAGCAGGGATGGGTTTGGAGGTTGCAGAGCACTGTCCAACGGTCGATACCGACATGGCCGGGATTCTGACCAGAGCTATAAATGTACAAACACATATTTTGTAAAATTAATGCTACTTTGCAAAGATTTCAACCAATGATCACTTCAAATCCTGTTCAAGTCTATGGAAAAGGTTTTATGCAGTTTGAAAGATGAACAAAGATGTCTTTAGTAGTCTTCGGGCCTCGGATTACGTTGTGGGATTTGGAGCTCTTTGACAGCAGATCAGAACTCTTGACCACTTGCAAGGGAACTTGTGTATAGTGGAAACTTGTTATAAAGAGCTCTGATATAACAAGATTCCTGATATACAAGGTCATTTTACTGGTCCCAGGTCTTTGATCTTTTGTCTTTTAACCCCGACAGGAGATTCCTGATAAAACAAAGTAATTATCATGGTCCAGAGTCCTCACTATATAGTGAGTTTCCACTGTATCGGTGTACAAAGGCCAGCCACTCGGTACTTGTTCTTTGACAAATAAGGTTCTACAGAGCATCTATGACCAGGGGGGCATTTCATCAAGCGTCTTGTCAGTGATTTTTACCGACAAATTTGCTCTCAGCCAATCAGATGTAAGGATTTGAGTAGCTTATAACAGTTGTCGGTTAAAATCACTGACAAAACACTTGATGAAACGCTCCCCTGGTTCACTTCAAATGGTCTTTCTATGTAGATGATCTTTCTATACCAATGGTTACCAACAACCCATTTTTGTAGAACGCATATCATATTATGTCTCCCAGCGCTTCCAAAATGGTGTGAACATCACTTCCCAGGCTTTAGCGATAGCAATCATTTACAGCAGACATGTGCAGTTGGCGGTAGAAGATTCTGCCACGTACCCTTTACTGTGGGGTAACAGAGACAGCTGTAGATTTGTTTTTGGACATTCACATTGAGCAGGGATTGGAACCCTCAACCGCTTGAATCAAATTCAAGTGAATGCACCACAACACCCTTGTGCTCCCACAACAACAACTGTACGCCAAACTTGCTCCACTCACCAAACTTCTTCTCTGCTTCGGTTTCTGTCTTCATCCGCTTGACCTTCTTGGCCTGCGGACCATCGCTGCTTGACCCTGCATCACTTGCCGTTGAGCTCTCACGGAGGTCAATCACCTCTGTGCGATCCCAACTGAGGTTGTTACAAATGACCTTTGACCCTCCCTTAGATGATGACTTGCCTCCCTGTATAAGATAACAGGAGATTGACAATTTGTAGAAATATGCATGTGACATCAAGATTTGAAAAATTAAATATAAGCACAGTTTTTAGTTTGTGCACTTAAATAATAATCCTGAAGACAAATAACCCCCAAATCATTTTTTTTCTTCTTATTTGACAATGCATTACCAATTTGGAGAATTAAATGTGCCTTTCCTTATAAAAAATTACTGGCTTCAACCCACATTATGTCTCTTAATGAAAAATTTGAACAGGATTTTTTTTCTTATGCTTATGCAAGTGACATATCTTGGGTACTGTGAATCTGTATTAATCTGCCAAATCCAAGGAACGTGAAGCATTGAAGATATAAGGCAAAAGTTTATCAGATTATATTTTATTACGATTTTTAAATCACATTTAGTTAATCACGATGGGCCGTCTTTAAAGTGAGAGAGCTCAAGCTCACTTTTTTATCAAGCTGAAATATCTCAATGTATAAAGACAGTGAAATTCACCTTCCATCGTCACACGATACATGCATCTCATGGCTTGAGAGCTCATATAATATGGACAGCAGAAAAAACCCCACAAACTGCTCTAGAATTAAAAGTCTGCCGCGAGTGACTCTTACCTTAGAGTGTGCGGAGCTCAAAGCCTTGACAAGATTCTTCTTCTCTGCATCAAGCTCCTCATTCAGAGCATTCATATCAGTGATAGCATCCTCTACAACCTGGCAATACAATGAAAACATGCTACATTCAGCAAAGATACAGCAACTTTACTAACAATAAAGTATAAATTATTCATTGCGCTATTCACTACATGTACAATATATTATACAACAGATATTACAAAGACCAACATTAGGTTGCTTAGCAAAAAACAGTGGCGCATAAAGACGCGGGAAAGATGCAAAGAGGAAATTTGCTAGTTTCGTCTGTGCTTCTAAAGTTTTCATATTATTTTGCTTAAAATTGTTCAAAGAGGTAAATATTGACTGTACATCCTAATATTTTGGTTCTGCCTTTATAGAATACAATTTTGATTTTGAATAATTTGTCATAATGTCTTTCCCGCGTTTTTTTACGCACCACCACGTTTCACTAAGCCCCATAAACAACATGTACAGCTGGTTTAGCTGGTTTTTGAACAACTATCTAATATCTTAGAATATTATAGCAGGCAATTATAGCATTTGGGGAGAATTTCATGAATGCAGTTGTAAAACAAAGAATTAAATTAATCTCTCTGTAAAGATATAAAACTTTTCAATATGTTTCTAGAAAAAAAAAGTATTTTTCTCACTAATTTATGCAAAATTCAACCTCCCCCCTTGGAAATGTAAAAATTTCCTTACAGACATAACATATACATACATGTAAGTGAGTAAATTCACAACATTTTACGTGGTAAACAGGAGTTTGAGATATATCTCATATTACAATATACCTCTCTAATGCAGCTGCCTGGTAGCACATCATGGAACTGATGAAGAAGGAGTCTCTTCCATTTCTCGGAGATGGTCTTCTGGGTCAAGACCTCCTTACCGACGGGTTGCAGGACAGAGAGGAACTCTACCTGCTGAAACTTATGCTCTAGCTTTCTATTCTGACGCTTGATCTATATTAAAAAGAGAGGGGACAAGAAAGAGATGGAGGAATGGATAAAGACAGAGAGAAGAGAGAAGAGAGAGAGAGGAGAGAGAGAGAGAGAGAGAAATAAGGAAGAGAAATAAGGAAGAGAAAAGAAACAAGAAATAGAGATTGAAAGAGAGAGGGGGAGAAGGAGAGAGAGAGAGAAAGAGACAGACAAACAGAAAGACAGAGAAACGTAGGTCTTGTTACTGATACTGCAACACAACAATTGCAGTTAATATAAAACAATCAGTTGTAAATCTCTCTATCATACATGTAGCATTAAGATTAGAAACAATGCAGTGGTAAATTCAACACCATTTGATATACATGAACAATAGTTTGCAAGGTACGATTTGATGCACAGGTTTAACTTTAATACCAAATACATGTATATGAAACAAATTTCCAATGTCAAAGTCAAACTCCCCTATCCAGTCAAATGTAAGAGTCTACAGTACAATCTCCTCTCACTAACAGTGGCCTAATACATTCATGATTTAGGGGGTGTAAGCCTCACATCTACCCGTTAGGTCAAGGTTCCCTGATGTTACTCTAGATATAGTTCTCACTGCCATGTAAGGTTGTCTGAGTCTTTTTCTATCACAGCAACAAAATCCTTTGGGGATTTTCATTTCAAATATACAATGTGAAAGTCAAACTCCCCTATCAGGCCAAATGGAAGAGTCTACAGTACAATCTTCTTTCACTAAAAGTGGACTAGTCCATTCATGATTTAGGGGTGTGAGCCTCACCTCTGCCTGCGTGGTGAAGGTTCCCTGATGTAACTCCAGGTAGAGTTCTCCCTCCCATGTACACAGATGGTCTGAATCTTTCTCTATTGTGTTAAAGAATTCCTTTGGGGTGGATGCTTTGACCCTGGGCATGCCGTCCACGTCCTTCAGCCTCTGCATCCTCTCCAACATGTCATTACTGTAATCAATCGGTCAAAGGTCAAGAAAGGAAAAGGTGTCCTGGGGGTGTTTCACAAAGAGTTACGTTTGACTGAAAATCATGCGTAAGTGCCAATGCACATACGGTATTAATCGCGTTATCTCATTTGTAGATTACCCAATAGCGCGGGTCCCCTGAGCATGATCTGACCAATGCAGTGATGCGTCATATACTGCACGCAACAAGGAATTTAAGTGCGACTCTAAGTCAAACTTAACTTGGTCTATCGGATAAGTTACTAGGCTATTCACCACAAGGTATGAGGTTCCAGTCCCTGCTACTACACTTGTCTAATGTCCTTTGGAAAGGCATTACTTTGGATTCGCCCCTCCTGACCCAGGTGTAATAGGTAGGACTTTTCATTGAAATGTACTGCCCTGCTGATAACGGTTGCTGAATCTGAAGTGCATAGAGATGTTGTATCATACTGTAAAAGTGGAAATTTTCATGCGATTAATTTTTCATGCACGGCTGGGTGAAGTGAATTTTGCCGGCTTTTAATTTCGCCAACACGTTAGGCTCAGGCTCATGGGCAAAAGAATGTATAAACAACAATATTCGCACGTTTTTATTTTCGTGCATAATCCATGCCGCGCGAAATGCGCAAAAATTTCAACACCGCAAAATATTCCACGTTTACAGTAATCTGATACACAAGAACAGAATATTGGTAACGTTAAAAGAATGTATAAAGAGCGGACGAAACATGCTCTAGCGACCTACACGTAACACTAGATGTACAAATAACACTAACCCTAACTTTAATCCTAACTTCAAATCCAATCGCAAACCTAAGCCTTATTCCTACATCTTTGATGAAATAAAATAACAGAGCAAATGTTGCCAGAGGGGGGTGTTTCATAAAGCTGCTCGTAAAGTTACGCATGACTTTACCAACGACTTGAATATGAAGTGCAAGATAGGACGCCCCAAATTTTTTATGCCTCCGCCCACCGAAGGTGGGTTCCGGAGGCTTTATGTTTTCGGGTTTTCGGGTTTTCGGGTTGTGTCCGTCCGTCCGTCCGTGCGTCCGTCCCACTTCTCGTTACCGCGATATCTGAAGAATCATTTGAGATAGGAACCTCAAACTTGGTACTAGTATGTATCCCCATAGAAAGATGAACTGATTAGATTTTGGGGTAAGTAGGTCAAAGGTCAGAGGTCACAGAGGTCAATTTACATGAAATTACATGGAAATTCTTGGTTTTTAGCACCGTTACCACGATATCTCAAGAACTGTTTGAGGTGAGAACTTCAAACTTGGTACCAGTATGTATCCCCATAGAAAGAGGAACTGATTAGATTTTGGGGTAAGTAGGTCAAAGGTCAGAGGTCACAGAGATCAATTTACATGAAATTACATGAAATTACATGAAATTCTTGGGTTTTTAGCACCGTTACAGCGATTTCTGAAGAACTATTTGAGGTAAGAACTTCAAACTTGGTACCAGTATGTATCCCCATAGAAAGAGGAACTGATTAGACTTTGGGGTAAGTAGGTCAAAGGTCAATTTACATGAAATTACATGGAATTTCTGGTTTTTAGCACCGTTACCGCGATATCTCAAGAACTATTTGAGGTGAGAACTTCAAACTTGGTACCAGTATGTATCCCCATAGAAAGAGGAACTGATTAGATTTTGGGGTAAGTAGGTCAAAGGTCAGAGGTCACAGAGATCAATTTACATGAAATTACATGAAATTACATGAAATTCTTGGGTTTTTAGCACCGTTACAGCGATTTCTGAAGAACTATTTGAGGTAAGAACTTCAAACTTGGTACCAGTATGTATCCCCATAGAAAGAGGAACTGATTAGACTTTGGGGTAAGTAGGTCAAAGGTCAATTGGGTTCCGGAGGCTTTATGTTTTCGGGTTTTCGGGTTTTCGGGTTGTGTCCGTCCGTCCGTACGTCCGTCCCACTTCTCGTTACCGCGATATCTGAAGAATCATTTGAGATAGGAACCTCAAACTTGGTACTAGTATGTATCCCCATAGAAAGATGAACTGATTAGATTTTGGGGTAAGTAGGTCAAAGGTCAGAGGTCACAGAGGTCAATTTACATGAAATTACATGGAAATTCTTGGTTTTTAGCACCGTTACCGCGATATCTCAAGAACTATCTGAGGTGAGAACTTCAAACTTGGTACCAGTATGTATCCCCATAGAAAGAGGAACTGATTAGATTTTGGGGTAAGTAGGTCAAAGGTCAGAGGTCACAGAGATCAATTTACATGAAATTACATGAAATTACATGAAATTCTTGGGTTTTTAGCACCGTTACCGCGATTTCTCAAGAACTATTTGAGGTAAGAACTTCAAACTTGGTACCAGTATGTATCCCCATAGAAAGAGGAACTGATTAGATTTTGGGGTAAGTAGGTCAAAGGTCAGAGGTCACAGAGGTCAATTTACATGAAATTACATGGAATTACAGTTTTTAGCACCGTTACCGCGATATCTCAAGAACTATCTGAGGTGAGAACTTCAAACTTGGTACCAGTATGCATCCCCATAGAAAGATGAACTGATTATATTTTGGGGTAAGTAGGTCAAAGGTCAAAGGTCACAGAGGTCAATTTACATGAAATTACATGAAATTACTGGGTTTTAGCCTCGTTATCAAATATTTCTCAACTGAATTTAGGCGGAGGCATATAGGAGACGCAGTCGCATTCATCTTGTTCCTGATGTTTTAACGAAGTGTGACTGTATTTCCAATAACCTCAATTAAAATATGGCAAAAAATATACTTTGCTCTAAAAATGTTTGTTATGATGAGAATGTTAATCTCCATCTGCACATTTAACTTTAGTTGATGCTGTTAAAAATGATTGAGCATCCCATTTGGCTTGTCATATTTTAGTCATTCGTAACTTTACGAACAGCTTTATGAAACACCCCCCTGATCTTGGATCACCTGTACAGCACAGACTGCTGTAAAGAGCATTAGCCACACACAAACACACGAACACAACCCTTCAAGCCCACGGCACACTATACGATTGACTGTGATCCACTTTTGGAAATAAATCGCAATAGCATTAAGTATGGCCATTTTAACATATACATGTAAAATCTACCTGATTCAGGTTCTGAACGATAATATGAAGATTAAACATAGGAATTTGCTGTGCTGTCAGCCTTAAAAACATGAAATAAAGGCTAAATCAGTTTAAAATCAGTTTAAAATCGTAGACAATCGTGGGACTGCTCTGGCGTCACTATGACTTGGAGCATATTTGGCCTTTCCTCCGACTAGATAGCTCGCAATAGGCAGTATTTCGATTTTACTATCTATACGACTATTCAGAACCTCAATCAAAAATATTTCATTTGTTTAAATATTCTTATCAAATGCTATTACATTTTCTTCCGAAATGGGATCGCAGACCAATCTTATAGTGTGCGGTGGGCTTAAGATGTTTGGTAAGATTTAGTAACATTTGGTATAAATTCTAAATTTGCCCTCTTGCAAAGCACCCTAATCTTAAGTGGAAAGTGGAGTTTACATGTAGGTGCCTTAGTCCGGGGGAGCGTTTCATCAAGTGTTTTGTCAGTGCTTTTTACAGACAACTGTTATAAGCTACTGAAATCCTTGCATCTGATTGGCCGATAGCAATTTTGTCAGTAAAAATCACTGACAAAACGATTGATGAAACGCTCCCCTGGCTGCTTGGGGTACTTTGTGAGTAAGGGACAAAAATAGGAAGCTAACTTACTTGGGTCCACCTCCTCCATCTCCAAAGCCATAGAGCATAAGACTGTGATCAGATCGACCTTTGTCTTGATGGTTCTTAGCATTCTTCACACACTGCAAAGGAAAAGTATACAAATATTCAACGGTTATGGCCGAGACCGTCAAACTATTTCATGAGCAAAAACATGCAACTGTATCAGTCGACAAGGCATGAAGAGGCGTTCATCAATTTAAATAGGAAAAAAAAATAATGCAGAACAAAAGGAAAAAACAAACCATAGAGGATTGAGGGAAAAAGAGATAAAAAAATTAATATCAAGAGAGGCTAATATTCAAAATATGTTGGAAAATGAGAATCTAGGCCAAGGCAGAGGTGAAAAGAAAAGGGTTCAAGGCCAATATTTTACACATCAATGAAAAGAATGCATACCATGATACAATTAATTTTTTTTTCAGTCACTGTGTGTATGTTCAAATCTTGGAGCATTCCACTTGAGAATACAAACATGCACTCACCTCTTCAACTTTGACCCTGGCGTGGTACGTGTCCGTGGGTGGGAAATGAGCTAGGCACTTTGTTCCATCTATACCTTGCCACCAGAATGTATTGTGCTGTAAAAGAATGAGACAGATATAGGGCCAAATAAAATTGATTACTTGTTTCTTATTTGCACTTTTCTAATAAGAAATGAGGAGAAGATTCTGTTTATTATTTTGATGTCGGATAGTTTTCCAGCATTGCTAACACACGTACAAATCCTATAGTGTTGTTCACACACAAATTTCTCAACTTTTAATTTTGTATTATTCTGCACTTTCAATAAACAGGAATCCTGTCATCATGAAGTTGATTTCTTATTTTCACTTTGTGACAAAATTCACTTAACTTTCTGAAATGTCTGTACAAAATTTCAGTCGAGAGGAATGGAGATGAAGACTCTTGGTACTTCATAAGCCAGCTGATCTTATGCCATGTTAACTTTGTTTAAATTTACGAATACTGGCCTGACCATTTTAAGTAACTTACAGGGAACTTGTTGATGATGCACCAGCTCATCTTCTGAGTAACAAACCTCTTCATTCCACCACCGGCTAGGATCTGAGGAAGCTGGGCAGAGTAACCAAACGTGTCTGGCAGCCAGTACTGTATTGGGGAGAGGGACAGTACATATAAAATGTCAGTATTGCCAACTGCTGTTTACTGTAGCTTGGTGGTCTGCAGTGGGAGGAAACACCGGGTTTTATTATGAAAGAGATGAATTTAACCAATCATTAGCAATCTCGGCTATCTTAGCTCTAGTACAAATACATTAGTTAATAAACTCCTTTCCATTTCCCCCTCCACTCTCTTTCACTTTGTCCCTCCTCCCACTCTTTCTCTATCCTCTCCCTCCTCTCTTTCCCTCCCCCCTTCCTGCACTTTACGCTCTCCCTTCCTCTCGACCGCCTTCCAATCTTCTCTCTTTCCTTTGCAATTCCTGCACTCCCTTTCATGCAATCTACCATTCATTCTCTCTGTCTCTGACCCTCATCTCCCTCCTCACTTTCCTTCACCTTCCTGCACACTCCCTTCATTTCTCTTCCATGTATCTCCAGATCTCTATCTCTCTCTCTCCTGAGAGCTCCTTCCTTCCCTCTCTCACTCCATCTTTCCCTCATTAACCCACTGACTACGGGAACCGGGTTGCCCTTGTACTAAGCCTACGGGGGTTAGAGAATTCAGTAGTCAACGGGTTAATCTCAAACTCTGATGCTAACCTCTGTACAGTAGCTTCCAAACTCTTCCTTGAAGAATCTCTGTCCATAGAGCACCTGCCTGACGAAGGATTCCCCGCTGGGCAGGTTACCGTCCATCTCTACCCAACACCCTCCCACAGGTATAAAGCGCCCTCTCTTGGCCATCTCCTGTATCTTCTTGTACAGGGATGGGTAGTCTGTCTTCACCCACTGAAACTGTTGAGCCTGATAACAGAGGATAGGATAATTACTTCTGCACATGTTAGTGATTTTTTTTTTATCATAGACGTTACACACACACACATCACACAGAACAGTATTTTGTTTGGCATGCAAAGAGTTTGATAGAACTCAATTGCAAAACACAAAATAAAATATCATAACGAAATGAAATTTGCAGAAATAATGAATGACTACTAAGAGGGAACAATATTTTTCATTATAAATCACTGCAAAAAGAGGTACATGTCCATAAATGTTGTTTTACAGAGTTAATTCATATTTTAACCAACATTTCCACTGTGCCCTGTGTATCTATGCTGTGGTCTGTAATAATGTGAACGCATTGAACTACCAGTGTTCCAATATTATTGGTTTAACCTTTGACCCCATACCTGTGAAAAGGCAAAGTAGAGTTGCGGGTAATCCTCAGCGAGGCTTAGAACATTAGCCCAGGTCCTGGCTACTTTCCTCTTGGTCTCCGCATAAGGCCACAGCCAGGCTACAAGAGAATAAAATCAAAACATGTATGTACATCAAAGGATCACCTCCTCCACAAATCAGATCACAGCAAATTCATTTGGCACATTTTAGAGCAATTGTGTGTATCAAATACACCCCCAAATTATAATTGATTCAATTACAACATTGTTTATCATATATTCATATTAAAACACCCGTTTCTGTGTATTAAGAGAAAATATCAATTTCATGGTGCACAATTTAGAAGGGAAAATCCAAGGTATTTGGTCTTTCTTTATCCCACTTGCCACAAGTATCATGGAAATCAGAAGTCAGAACATAAAGAACTTTGAAACTATTATTTTCTTTCATATTTATTCTGATCCCAGCTATACTAAGGCTATAAACTTGATGCAGTCGTCAAGTCAACTAAAATCTTTGACGTGGACCGTAACACAAAGCATGAAATACTTGGACTTGCCCCGCAAAACACCACTGTCCAGAAAAATGGATATTGGAATCGAATTTCAAGAATTTGGTAAAAATACACTGTAGCTCAAAGCTTACAAGTCACAAAAGCTAGATCCTAGTAGTATTTATTTATCTTTCTTCAGTAACATTGTACAATACAGATCATACAATAACATTTTATAAATAGCAGGAAAAGAGAAGAGAGATGAGGTGACCAGGAGAAGCAGAGCTTGTAAATTGGGTCCCTCAGAAGAATATAGCAAATTACTTTGTATAAAAAAGTGACTTAAAGTTAATAAGGCAAAACAAAAAAAAACCCCAGAAAAACAATAACTAGATTAATCTAATACACAGAACTAACTCTGTTGCTTTTCAATTTATCCACCCAGGAGCGTCAAGATGTGATGGACATGAGCGCTATACAAGAAGCCACCATTATTATTATTATTATCCATCCAGCACTAAAAATATTTCCTCAAAATCTGTAAAGAGGCAACCGATTCTGTCCTTTTCACATCCCTTCAAATATTAACTCTTTACTGCCTTTGGTTGACCAATGGAACAAACAGGGGACTGCCACAGGTGACTTTTGGCACACATACATTGTACTGTGTTAATATGTGCAATATAATTCAAACAATGCGGCAGTCCAGTGGCACCACTCATGGCGAATGAAGAGTTACAAACCCTGATGCAAAGAACAGTGTCCCACAGTATGTTCACAGTGGGAAACACAGTGTGAAATCATCTTCACACTGTTAAATTCGAGCGTTGTAACATTGTGAATCATATCTTCACATTGTGAGCGAGTAAATTCACACTGTGAAATCGAACATCACTATGTGAACACTCTGTGGTAAACCACACTGTACAGGTGTCCAGTGTGAAATCATCTTCACACTGTTAAATTCGAGCGTTTTAACATTGCGAATCAGATCTGCACAGAGTTGACTATGTGAACACACTGTGAGACACTGTGTTCTTTCCGGCAGGGAAGACAGGGGAAGGGGTACAACTCTACATACCAGAATCGATATGAGCATTGGCTATTGCATGGATGGTATGGGCTGAATCACCATTCCTTTGCTTCAGAAACTTCTTGCAGATGTCCCTTGCGGCTTGGTAGGTCTGAGGCTGGTCAGCAGAGCAGGCGTTCATCATACGGTTCACGGTGTACAGAGCCTGGTAACCACGCTCTCTACTGTCTGGTAGATACTGGAAAACAGAAAGAACTTCACGTTTGCAGGGGCGGATCCAGGATTGTTAGGAAAGGCAGGGGCGGGGGAATTTTTTCTGGCATTGTTTTTACCACAGGAACTTGATTTCGAGAATCCCACTAGGCCCTCCCAAGCCAGTCCTTGAAGCTACATTTAGTCTTCTATCAAAACAACTGATTGATTGAAAAACACAATATCTAAAACATAAACATATCGAATTCAGATAGAGGGGTCATGACTGCAGTAAATCCGATTGATTCATAGACAAAGAAAGAACTTCAAGTGGTGGTCAGAAAAAAAAGTATCATACAGGATGAACAGCTGGGGTGTACATCCAAGCTGAGGCACTAACCTGACTAAAAAATGGCTGCAAAGAAGACTAACCTTGACCATGTCGACCAAGACTTCTACGTCCATCATCAGGTCATAGGCATCGCGGTTGAAGAGCGCCAGCTCAGCTTGCGAGAGAGTGAATGTGAGATCCATGATTGGTGCATCTATAAGATCCTTGCCTGCCCCAAGGATCTTATTACAAGCCATCTCTATGTACACGTGATCATATCTGTATAGAAAAGGAAATTGAGATATAATTGGGTATTTCCATATAGCAGGGTCCTAATTTGTGACATTTTTGGTGTCCCGCTTATATGAAACACACTGGTTTTTTGTGGCTCTGGGTAGAGATAACTCATGGAGTACTATTCTAACAGTGAATATGCAATATGTTATGCTCAGAATCACTTTGCAGTTTTACACCTCAGAGCCACGAAAACCTGTGTGTTTCATATGTAAGCGGGACACTAAGAAATTGGGACCCTTATCTCTGGAAATACCCAATTCAAAGAAGCCTGCAAATAAATTTAGATTTTGACAGACAAGATAAAGCTCCTTTTACACAGTAGTTGGCAAATATCTTTAATCCTTCTTGTAACGTCGACAGTGTTGTAAACTCCTCCTGCAGCGTATAGTGAGGTAAAAAAAACTTTCATACCACTACTTAGCCCCTTTTCAATGTAGGATCTCTTAATGTATACGCAGCTCTCATTTGGGAGAAGATTAAATTCTTGAAAGTTATTGAATAAAATGCATGGGACTGATGGAGGATTGATTTCACTGTTATTTAGTGACAATCCCAAATGACAATCTCTTGTGAGTTCCAGGAGTGTTTTGGAAGTTTCCCTAAAGACCACCAACTTTTGCATTTGTAAATTACTGTAAACAACAAACTCTAAAGGCCTAAAAATGCATCTTAAAGTTGACTATGGCCATTTCTATGAATTTTTACAAATTTTTTTTCTATGAAGTTTCATTTTTTTTTTTACAACAGGGGAGCATTTCATCAAGCGCTTTGTCAGTGATTTTTACCGACAACTGTTATAATCTACTGACATCCTTGCATCTGATTGGCTGAGAGCAAATTTGTCGGTAAAAATCACTGACAAAATGCTTGATGAAATGCTCCCCAGGTATCTAGCAAATCTTTAGGAACAGTCAGAGACTTACTTGAGCTACGTGTAGTCTCAAAAAAAAAAAGTGAGTACTTACTTTAATGAGCTATGTGGACAGGTCAAGATAAAACTGATCCGGTCATCTTTGTTTAGGCCCTGAAGAGGTTCACCTGCTGGACTCCACACCTACAAAAAAACAAAACAATGGACAGTATTTTAAAATATTTTTCCAACTCTTTCCCTGTGGTAAAGCAAGGACTGTATCTCCATTCTAAAAAATTTGAATAACATGCTGCAGTCTCATATGCAAACGAATCATTATTCGAGGTGTTCAGAGATGATTTTACGCTTCTCAACACATACATGTACAACGTTTTCGAAATTTGTTTGACACAAATACTAGGTACTGACTTGGTATTGAACCAGGAACCTCCTATTTCTAAGGTCACTGCTTGAACCTATGACTTGCATACTGTATCAGGCCTTTTACAATCAGACCACTTTATATAATTATGTGCTAGTACTTCTTGGGAAGACACTACACATCAATTCCCAACTTTTATTTAAGCTGTCTGTCCTCTGCTTGCTTATCTGATAGCCTATACTTGCTAACAGCAGTCTGGACTTACAAAATCATTATCATTATCACTCTCAGCAGCATCCTAAAGCAATCATCATCATAAACATCTTCATCCCCTTCACCATCATCTTCATCATCGTTGTCGTCGTAACCATCATCATCATGACCACCATAATCATCATGACCACCATAATCATCATCATCACCACCATCATCATCATCATCACCACCATAATTTGATTTGATTTATTTTTTCCATTTCAAAACAAGCATGCATGATATACATATCAATTCAATGATTTAAACATAAAACAAATCATATTAAAACAAACAATAGAAAGATAAAGATATTGAGAAGAGTACAAAGAAATCATCATCACCACTGCAATCATCATTATCCCCATCATCATCATCACCACCACCATTATCATCACCATCATCATCAGCATCCATCATCATCATCATCACCATCATCATCAGCATCACCCCCACAACCACCACCACCATCATCATCACAATCTACATTGTATTACTGCTGTTACTTTTCCACTCACCATTGCTTCTGAGTTGGAGTTCCACAGGAGATGGACTTCCTGCTTATTCCAAGCCTTAGGGATCTGAATCTCCACACGAAACCAATGAGTTGCCCAGCTGTCAATCAAAAAAGTCATGACGTGAGGTGTTAGTGGGATAAATCAGCAAACTACGAATCAAGTTGTGCAATATTAAATCATAATCACTACCTTTGTATCCTTTGGAAATCCATCAATCTACATTTGCCACACAAGACCTAGGTGAAGTTAGTGGGTACCAGAAGGAAGAAATTCCTGAAAACTTGCACGCATTCCGGGCAGTGTTTCACGGAACCATCTTAAGTATTTAAAATACGCCGACATTCCACTGAACCGCGTGTGCATTAAGCTTAACACAAGTTTCTACGGGATGTCAGCAAACTTGTACTTATGTCGGTTTTATGAAACCATGCCCAGACTGTATAGCGCTAGAAATAATACTCCGATCAGAGTAATGCTGAGTTTCAAATTTTCGATCTTTTATTTCATATCATCCTCAGGAAACATATCTAGCACTGTACATTCATAGATGTATCTCCTGTGGTAATAATGGATGCCCGGACTGCCAAATCACAAAATGAAAATTTTCTGTATATTTTCTATAAACTCAATGTTTTTAATCCCCATCATTGCAAGTCTTTGGTCCACATAATATACATACATGTAGCTCTCTGGTAAACCAGGCCTACTTAGGATTTATGCAAAACGAAAAGATGATGCACTTTTACCAAGTATGTTTTAGCCTTGATTTGACCTTATAACCTTCCCTCTTCATTTTCTATACATGAACAAAACAAACCCAAATTATACTTACGTTGGACCATAAGATGAACCAGGTTTGACCTCTGTAGCAGGAGGGTACTTTGCCTTAGAGCTTGCAGAGGTCCATCCTTTGGTGGCCTCCTCAAAGGTCACTCGACCTTTCACCTTTCTGTGAGTGATGCGGACAGGGTGCTTTTCGGGAAACAGCCTTATATCAATTAAGATAAAGTAAAATGAGGTTTGAAAATTTTTACTACACCTAAAAATGATAACTTCAAGAAAATGGCTCATTTTCTGACCGGAAAATGTGTAGTGTGTCCATTTAAAACTACCCCCAACCCAATCTCCTGATGACCATGCCTTTAATTGTTGTCAAGAATCCCTCAAGTTATTGTTGGAAGATCAAGGGCAACTCTGCCAAATAGCATGATTACCATCTCTTGGCGTTTGAGCAATGGATAAAGTTCCTACATTTCTTTATGTTTTGCTTTTTCTTCAAGTTGACCCCACTGCCGTTGGGAACTGACGGTCCCATTGACTATCTTATGGAAATGAGAGGACTCACTTTTGTAAATAACTTTTGTAAATAACTGTATTTTCATATGCTACTCACTTTCCATATAAATTGCAGTCAGTAAAGTAGGTGTCAGAGATGAACTTCTCCGCTCTTTCTAGAGTGCATCGTTTGCTCTTGAGAGGAACCGGTGCTGAAGAAAGCTGCGCCATCTTTCAATCTGAAAGAAAGAGAGCAAAGTAGAAAGGAAGAGAGGAGAAGAGGAAGGGCAAAATGAAGAAACGCAGAAAAGAAGAGAGAGAAGAGAAGGATAAATAGAGAAGAGCAGAAGAGGCAGATGAGATAGACAAAGAGAGAGAGAGAGAGAGAGAGAGAGAGAAAGAGAGAAAGAGAGAGAGAGAGAGAGGGAAGGAGGGGGGAGAGAGGGGGAGGGGGGGGGGGGGGGGGGGACAGGAAGAAAGGCCGGACAGAAAGGTACAGAGAATAAAATCAAGGGACTAAAGGAAGAGAGGAAAAGAGGAAGAGAGGAAAAGAGGAAGAGAGGAAAAGAGGAAGAGAGGAAGAGAGGAAAAGAGGAAGAGAGGAAAAGAGGAAAAGAGGAAGAGAAGGAGAAAATGGAGAGTGAGATGTAGAAAATGAAATTCACAAGAAATATCAGATGAGAGATGGCCAAATCAGGAAGAATTAAAGTGAATTAAAGAGGAAGAAAACAACATGGAGAGGAAGAGAGAAAATGAGGAGATATAGCGAAAGAGATAAGAGTGAAGAAGGGAACAGAGGAAATGACGAGTGGCAAAACAGAAAAAGGAAGAGAAATTCGAAAAAACAATCAGTCTTTACATTATATATAATATCATATTTTAAATGTAAAAAGGCTCGACTAGCACTTGTGCTAACTTCTAGTTCCAATAACACGTAGCAGCTTTACCTCAATATGACACGTACTTGATTATTTATTGATCTAAAAGCATGACTACATATTAATGTAAATCCATTTATATCTCTTTCATGTAGATAAGTACTTTTTTATGTATGTATTCATGTAACATTATTACTCTTTATATTGATGATTATACTGTCATTTACATGTATGTGATGTGTTGTTAATAAACCCAAACTCAAATATACCGGTAACCAGAAATACAGCTTAAGGAATTATTTATGTCCATTACTTGCCTAGATATTAATATTATAATGATCCCATAAAGATCTATAGATCTATGGAAAGTGCCTTTCAGTTTTTGAAATATTGAACTTGTTAGCAATGTTTTAATGCTGAAGATTTTGAAAAAATAATTCCCTGCTATTCCTAGATGTAACTGCAGATTCGGCAATTCAGAATAAACTCCAGCAAGTTTCTTCTACATCAATTTCATCAAGAGCATACCAATCACCAAACATTTTTGAACAGTATAGCTTACCTGCAGACTCGTCTGTTAAGCTGGTCTCCTCACCCACGACTGGTACCTCGACAGAGCACTGACAAAAAAGTGCTGGGGCTGGGACTTGGTGAGTTCCTCTCCGACCAACACCGTTCAAAGTGGGCGGTGGCTTTACATAAATAAATAGAGATAGCAAGAAATGAAAAAGGCAAACATTACTAATATTGCCCCATTCACATTGAAAATTTTACCCTTATATCACCTCCTTTACCCTTACTGTACTGGGATATGGGCTATTTCAAGCCCCTCTCTGAGGGTTAACATCAACCAGACATGCAGTTATCATTCACACAATCCATGTACATGGTATAACACCAGTACGCCTACATGCACACACAAAAACTGTGCTTCGAGTATTAATAAATTACCATCAGTAAAGGCAATTATATGTGGGTATTTCCAGAAAGAAGGGTCCCAATTTGTTACATTCTTGGTGTCCTGCTTACATATGAATCACACAGGTTTTCGTGGCTCTGAGTGTAAAACTGCAAAGTGATTCTGAGCGAACATTGCATTTTCACTGTTAGAATAGTACTCGGTCTTACTCCACTATTTGTCTCTATACCCAGAGCCACAAAATACCAGTGTGTTTCATACGTAACAGGGACACCAAAACTGTGTCACAAATTAGGACCCTGCTTTATGGAAATACCCATGTACCCCTTAGAAGTTAATACCTTCTTAGGTAGTTTTCTGATCGTACATGTAGGTGCAGGGGGGGGGGGGGTGCCATAGGGGTATTTCTCCAGGACAAGTGGCCCAGGGAAAGGAGGGTGGTCAATATCTTATGGGGATAGATCGTGCAGGGTTGGGGGATATAGTCGAAGGGTTAGTTGTCTAAGACAGAAAACGTGCTATTTGATGAAAATTGCAACAATTAGTTCTTTAGCTCTGCAGATCAACAACCAAGTGTGAACAGGGTTTCCCCCATTTGAAATCAAACACATTCTGTGGAAGCGGAGAGTGGAAAAGAAACATCAAGCCTCTTCAAACATTAGAATGTGTGCCTGACCTGAGAAATATGAATAGCAAATATAAGAGGGCATTCAAACAATGAATATTAAATCTATTTGATCACAGGGCACATTTACAATGTTTAAGAGGGTCATCAAACAATAAATATCTCCTTTAGATACAAAAAGTACCGGTAAAGTCTGGTATACATCTGAAACTATCAATAGGAGAAAACTGTCAAGTCATTATATTACGGTTTACACAGCAGAACAGACAAACGCACTTGCTACGTGTTTTGAAGTTGTAATTTGCATTTGCACTCGACTGGGGATGCAAGATCACGCAGTGATGTCTCGTCAGAATGTCTACTGGTAGAATATACAACTGAACTTTCACCAACTAACATGCACGTGTATCATTGATAATCATTGATAATAAAAGCACTTCACAAAGTCCAGAGTTTAAAATAGGAATAGTCACTTACAGTACGAAACACAGTTAATAAAAAGTAATTAGGCCTGATAGTGTTGTAGAGCATCAGGGGCAAGGGGAGGAGAAAGGCGGGGAGGAGAAAGGCAGAGGGGAGGGTGAGGGCATGTGGGAGGGTGAGGGCATGTGGGAGGGTGAGGGAGGGGAAAGGAAAAAGGAAGGGAAGGATGAGGAGAGAGAGAAGCTCAGGAAAGAGGGGAGAGGGGAGAGGAGGAAGAATGTGAAAGGAGGAAGAACATTATTAGAAAACTTTTTGAATCAGTGTTGGGAGGGAAAGTAGTCGCATAGATATATACTGTAAGCGACATTACTATACTTTGTGTGTACATTTGGGACATAGTCATACACCTCAACACCACTGAAATATTTAAGTCACCATCACTCACTCCAAATCGGCATATGATCGATTTACAAATTATACCAACACCAACATATCCATAAAATACATGTATAAATTCAACTCACCGATGTTGGAAAGGATAATTCCCAAAATAAAATCTGTAATTTACTGTCAGTTCTGGCAAAACGGTTTATCATATTCATTCTGTACATTTCTAATGATAAAAATACATGCAACGGCCAAAAAAAAAAAAAAAAAAAAATCGGCTGGAATTTTTTTGGTTTTGGACCATAGATTTTGCTGGAAATATCAGAATTAATTTCCTCCTAATGGCCATTGAAGGTAACATACAGGGATTTTTTAGGGCGAAAGTTGAAAGGAAGTACATTATATTTATTTAGTAAGTTTACATGCGACAGAAAATAAGCAGTATTTTTGCATTGCCATTTCCTTGTGCTCTATAGACTATACGCATTTGACCACTACTGGGTGAGAGCCAAAAGTAGTCAACATAAACCCTAAATTTCTTTTAAATTTAAGATTCGTGTCTGCCCTTGTATATCACATGAAAGCTGAGAAACTGTAGCTCACGAATATGTACATGTCTCTTTATTTGAATGCATGATTGCTTTTCGTTTTTTTGAAAATAAACTTTAAAATGGAAAAAAGCGCTCTGAGCGCGCGAAGGGACGGAATTAGATCTACTGGAAAAAGCAATCAAGTAAAAAGTGCAAGGGCATTTGAAAAATAAAGTTTGGAGTTGGAATACTATAATATGCAATATTATTCAATGCCCAATGCCAGTTCTGGCAATATTCTGTCATCATGTGTGTCATCATGGCAAGTCTATGGTGTCTTCGAAACGGGCCGGGGCGATATCAGTCGCTTCCACGGTATTTATCACAGAAATGGCCAGGCTAGCGTGTAAAAAAAAATTGCGCGGCCTGGTAGGGATGTACATATACGATCATGAAGCTTCATGATTCGATCGAAGCTCGCGCCACAGCGCCACGCCAGTCAAAGGCTGATATAGACTCTGATATCAGTCGCTTCCACGGTATTTATCACAGAAATGGCCAGGCTAGCGTGTACAAAAAAAATTGCGCGGGCGGGGCGGGCCAGAACGACAGAATGAAAAAAAGGAGCTTTGGACTTACTGCTTTCTCTCTTTTTCTATAAACAAGAAAAAAATGGTATGCTTTGTGCAAAAATGGGGGTCTTCTGGGCGGCACATACCCACCACATATACTGAGTAAAATTGATTCTCGTCCGGATTTTTGTAAATTGAGAAAATTGGCCGGGGGGGGGGGGGTTCTATTATTTGATTTTTTCCCCTGTGGCTTTGCATAAAAATTAAAAGAGCTATTTCAACCAAAATTTGATAATTTTGATTTATTTTTGTCCAGATATTTGTCAATCTCCTGATATATAACATCATTTTTTAAAGACTTTGTGATTGGCCCTATTAATGTTAGACCGAGAATCTATTCAAACAATAATATTATATGGAACATTCATTATTTCAAACTTTATCTTGAAGAGCCATGCAGAGCATGCCAATTAACTTGGTCTTGGAGTTGGATGACATGGTCATGGGATGAATTCTTCTTACTGCAGCATTGAATAAGTCGGAGATCTACCATCAGGCACTAGCACAAGTAAACCCGTCGGGTAAGTAAGTTAGACTCTTGGATCTAACTTGGATAGATCTAAGTGTTAGCCTACTTCACTATGGATATGAGCCAAGAAAAGATAGATTAACTTACATGTACATGTAGATTCTAGGGTCTAAATTAGGTCTATATTAAAGCTTGGTGTCAAGGAAGATGGTTATCTAAGTTAGATGTAGACTTGGAGTTTACTTCTTTCTACGTAGACCCTGATCTACTTCTACTTCTACTTTCATACAAACAGACAAACCATGAATGAGACTGAGACTAGTGGGCTAATGTTAACTGAAAGTTTAACATTAATCATTTACAATTTGCCCTATTTTCAGTTTTTTTTAACAGTGTTTCTCTATAAACGAATTGATTTGTCTATTTATTACAGAAGCTTCCAAACAAATAAAAAAAATCAATGAAATCAATTAGGCCTAGACCAAGGCCGTACGCAGAAATTTTTTCCTGGGGGGGCAAGATGATTGCTTTTTATTATTGGATCATTTAAAAGTCTAAAACCCTATTAAAAAAAAGTATGATTTTGAAATTTCTGGGGGGGCAACTGCCCCCCTGCCCCCCCCCCCCCGCTGCGTACGGCCTTGGCCTAGACTGATTAACTGTGGGGGTTGTATAATAAGACTAAGTTACATTTTCTCCAGTCCAGTCCTAACTATACACAGCGCATGATGGTCATGGGATGAAGTCTTCTAAACTACAGTGAAGAAGTGGGAGATCTACTACCAGGCACTACCTGTCAGGTAAGTAGACTACGGTTATAGATTTCTAAAGATCTACAGTTAGATCTACCGGTACTTAAAATTAGGTGAGCTAAGAATACATAGATCTAGGGTCTAGGTCTACATGTATAAGCTTGGTGTTGAGGAATACGATTATGTAAGTTAGATGTAGACCGGGGGGGTGTTTCATAAAGCTGTTCGTAAGTTACAAATGACTTTACGCACGACTGGTGATCAGTTCTTGTGCTAAATGATTGAGAATCTGATTAGTATAGAACCTACATAATGTAAGAACATGTTCCAGTCGTTTGTAAAGTCATGCGTAACTTTACGAACAGCTTTATGAAACACCACCCTGGAATTTATTCCGTCTTGGACCTAGACCCTGATCTAGTCTAGTTTTGTACAGAAAAAAAAATGAATGAGAAGTGGGTGGGTCTTTGCCGTGAGCTAGGCTGGGTCAGTTTTCAATCAGTGTTTTTCTATAAAAGAATTGATTTGTCTATGTCTTAGAGGGCTTCCAAACGAGTTTAAACTTTGATTAGGGATAATAATCCTAGTCTACATTTTCTTCAGTCTAGTCACTGGCGTAGTGATTGGGGGCTGCAGCCCCCCCCCCCAAAAAAAAAAAGTTCCAGGCCAAAAAAAACCAACAAGAGGGGGGGAAAAAAAATCAAATTACCTAAACAGGTATGTGACAAAATTACATTTTCATTTATAGATTTTGTGACAGATCCAGGTTAGTTTTACCTTCCTTTCTGTAACTAATAGACAAGGAAACTATTGATCTTCTATACTGGAAATGTGCTAGAGATACAAGAGTTTTGATACCAGTTAGGGAAAAAATTAAGGATGTTTCAATATTTGCTCTTCTTAATGAAAAGACCGTAATACTCTTTATTGAAGATTGTCTTGTTCAACCAGCCTAGACAATAATACATATGACATGTATGAGCAGACTGAAATATTAAAACATAACCTACAGTTTATGAGTTGATATGTTTATTATGGAAGTCATACAAAATGGAAAGATATATAGCTAAACATATTAAAAATAGGCAGTGTATACAGCCGCACGCGTGTGTCACTACCATACGGACACACGCGTGTGGCTGTATCTATCGCCCGGCCTGAGGATATAGCCACACGCGTCTACTTAGACTCTGCGCTGCGGCGCGGCACATAGCAAGTGCATAGCATGAGCAATGTGTATACATGTATTTATGCAACGGTACATGTTGCAAAACTTCATCATGAAGGTTTTATCTCTTGAAATTCACTGACATAGAAAAATATACAAACAATATTTTTACTTCATTGCCACCTGATGACAATGAAGTAAAAATATTGTTTGTATGTCAGTGAAATTCAAGAGATAAAAACCTTCATGATGAAATTTTGCAACATGTACCGTTGCATAAATATACACATCGCTCGTGCATGCTACGCACTTGCCATGTGCCTATGCGCTGTGCAGAGTCTAAGTGTTGCAGAGACTTTTAGATGCGTGTGGCTGTATCCTCCGGCCGCACGGGGAATACAGCCACACGCGTGTGGCTGTATGGTAGAGACACATGCGTGTGGCTGTATACACTGCCTTAAAAATATATATGTTTTTGACACCACTTGGCAGGGCATGGCCCAATGGAAATCTAATCATTACAAAAAACAAAGTCTTTTTGTTCATACATGTACTACAAAACCAAGTATTTCAATAATTGTACAAATGTTAAAATTTGTGTTTTACACGGAGTGCGTGTACTATGTACTTTTATTTTATTTTTTATTTATTTTATTTATTTGATTTCAGGCAAAAGAAACAAATATACAAAATACAAAGAAAATTGAAAATACTATCGACAAGTGGCCAGGGATAGCCAAAAGGAAGCTAGTTCCTGTTAAAAGGTTCTCCCACACTAGTCGGTGGTTTACAAACATAGAAACACGTACATAAAAACACACAATCTTCTTATAGATCACTCTAACAATAAACATAAAAATGAAACAGAGTGATACATAAGGAAAAGAAAAGAAAGAAGAAAGCTAGAAAGAAGAAGAGGCAAGCAAGGGAGAGCAATGGAGTCAGGAAAAAACCCCTGAGTACTTATAATAAAAGAGAATTAGGTCTATGATATATGAAATTAAATTAATCAGATTAAGACATTTGAGAAGAACATGTAAAGTGATAAAAGTTACTTGTTGGAAAGACAAGTGGAGAGAGAGAGAGAGAGGGAAAAGAGAGAGAGAGAGCGAGAGCAAGTAAGAGAGGGAGGGAGAGAGAGAGAGAGAGGAGAGAAAGAAAAAGGGAAAGAGAGCGCGCAAGAGTGATAGAATGAAGTGTAGGGTGAAGGAAGAAAATAGAGAGAAGAGGAATAAGTCATAGAACACATTAGAGGAGTAGACGAGAAGAATGGAAGACAAGTAACATTTTGTTACACTTTATAGATGTATAGATTATATTGCATTATCAATAGGAGGAAGACTGAATAAATGGTTCCGTAGAGCATTGAGGATTGGCTTTACTGATGTGTCCAGACATAAATCTCTGTCTTCCGAGGGGATAGATTCCCACAATCTTGGAAACGTATGGAAACATGAAAACTTCAGGGCGTTACATCTAGCAAACTCATGAACGAAAAGGAGATGTTCAGTTTTTCGAATTCTTGGTCTTGGCAAGAAGTGGGCAGGTACATCATACAGCCGGAAAAGACATTTTATGACGAAGCTCGTAGATAGAAAAACAAGTCTGTTATAAAGTGGAGCAAGATCAAGTTTTTGTAATCTTTCAAGGTAAGTAAAAGCATTCGCTTGGTCGTATGGAAAACAAAAACGTGTGAAACGTTTTTGAATGGATTCCAGGGACTGAATGTGATTTTTCTGGTGAGGAAGCCAAACGGGTATTCCATATTCTAAAACTGGTCTGCAGAGTGAGCAGAATAATCGTTTTAGAACTACTGGGTTTCTTGAATTAACTATTCTACGGATAAATCCGGAAAGTTTTGAGCATTTCGATACAATATGATGAACATGTTTAGACCATGACAGGTCATTTGAGAAAACAAGGCCGAGATACCTGTACGAGTCCACTTCTTCAAGTATATTATCATTTACATAATATGAAACTAAGATTGGTTTTCGAGATCTTGTAATGTGCATTATTTTACATTTCATAGAGTTAAGTTCCATACAATTATCATTGCACCAGCAAATGATAGAGTCGAGATCTGACTGGAGCACAAGGGTGTCGCTGTGATTGGATATTGTCCGATAGAGTACAGTATCGTCTGCATATTGGGGCAAACCTGTACCAGCAGAAATCAAATTTGGTAAATCAGCGGTAAACAGATCAAAGAGTATAGGCCCTATTACGCTCCCTTGAGGAACACCTGAGGTTACGGGCCTCCAGTCAGACTCGCTCCCTTCAAACAAAACACGCTGGGCACGGCCACTTACGAAAGAATTAATCCATTTAAGAATATTACCACAAATTCCGAAACTATGCAACTTTTGAAGTAGTACAGAATGGTTAACCTTATCGAAAGCTTTAGACCAATCGAGAAAGATGGCATCAATTCTAGGAGGAGATGGGCGGTCTAAGATCTGAGCCCATTTATGGAACAGAACGGAAGCTTGAGTGACACAAGAACGTTTGGGAAGAAAACCATGCTGGTTCTCTAGAATAATCTTATGATCTAAGGAGAAATCAATGAGTTTGCCAACTACAATCTTTTCCAGCATTTTGCAGGGGACAGAAGTAAGCGAAATTGGACGGTAATTTTCAATTAATGACCGTTTACCGTTTTTATGCAACGGAATAACGTTCGCAACTTTCCAATCTCGAGGGACTATACCAGACTGCAAACTTAGATTAAAGATTCGAGACAAAATAGGGGATATTGACTTATTAGCAAGTTTCAAGAATGCTGGAGATATACCATCTGGACCTGGAGGTTTAGAAAACTTGAGCATATCAATTGCTTTAACAACATCCGAAGTATCAACACTTATTTGTGACAATGGAAGTATACCAACATGTCTACATTTGTCTAGCAAACTATGAATATTAATAGCAGAAATTCCATTGTCAGAAAAGTTATTACAAAAGAATTCATTGAAAGCAAACGCTATGTCAGAAGGAGCTTCATACGATATACCGTTATATTCAAAGTTCTTAATACACGAATTATTCCGTTTTGCTTTAACAAAGGACCAGAAACGTTTAGGGTCATTATTAGCATTCATTGCCAGGCTATGAATATAATCATTGTAAGACTGTTTAGTCATACGTTTCACTTCCCGAGATATTGCTTGATATTTAGACCAAAGACACTTGTTCCTGTTATTTGTTAAATCAGATTCATTAGAAGATTTACTCTTAATAACCTTTCTGAAAGCACGTTTCTTTTTTCTTGACATGATGATAATATCCCGTGTTATCCACGGGGAACGGCGCCTTCCTTTCGACACTGCAATCGGAACTATATCCTTAACGGCTGCGTGTATGAGGGTCTTAAAATTTTCGTAAGTTTCGTTCACGTTTTCTTCGTCAAAGAAAAGATCCCAAGGTATACATTCTATCGTCCGTTGAAAATCTGATTGATCTGCCTTGTGAAAAAGGTGGAATGTGCGAGGAAGAGATTGACAATAACGATGACAATTAATCGAAAAGAGTACCGAATCATGATCACTGTTTCCTAACGGAGGACCCCTCTGTAGGTTAGAAATGACATCCGGGTCGTTACAGAAGACGAGATCGAGTACCGAATCTAACCTTGTCGGAAAGGAGACGAGCTGAGTAAAATTAAGCGAATTTGTTATGTCAATTATATCTCTCGTGCATTTATTCAATCCAGATGTATCTATATCTCCCGAATTAGAGATATTAGGAGGGTGTAGTTGGAGGTTAAAATCGCCACAGAGAATAATAGCTTTGTAAGATGAAACGTGGGGAGCTACACGATCAAGGGATTCGTCAAAAGCTTCCCGAAAAATGGAGCTAGAAGACGGGGGTCTGTAGCATAAACCAAATAGCAACTTTCCTTGAGAATTCGGTAATGATATTTGTATCCACAGAACTTCGCAATCAGGCACTTCAAACTCTTCTCGGCGAGAAGCGTTAATCTGAGATTTACACGCAAACATAACCCCTCCTCCATTACGATTACGATCTCGACGGAAGATCAGATAGTCAGAGTTTAATATTTCATTGTCATGAAACTGAGAGTTCAACCAAGTTTCTGTAATACATAGGATGTCTAGATTATATGATCTTGTTAAAACTTGGAGTTCATTTAACTTATTTCCGAGACTGCGAGCGTTGAGTAAATGACATGTCAGACCTGCGCGGTGTAAGTTATTTTCAGGACCTGGATTTATCTCTATGTCTCCACAAATTGTAAGCAAAAGAAGGGAGGCATGTGAGGTAACTTGGAATGTCGAAACAGAATGGTTGCGAGGGATCCTTGTAGTGAAAAACTTCCCTCTGTTTGAATGATGAAAGTTATTGTTTAAAATGAATGCAGGAGACTCAGACAACAGGCCACTGATCATGAATAAAACGTAGAAGAGCGTTCCCATGGCAACCAGCGACGAGATTCTGCGATCCATGTCTGTATTACGTAACATTGTCAGGTGCCAAGTTTTTAAAATGGGAGTGGTATAGCGTCATATGCAAATCAACTCTTAGCAGTACATTCGTATGTAGTTTGCACATGAAAATTACTTCAAAATATCTCGAAAAATCTCGAAAAATGGGAGATGAATTACCTCAGTCTTATGTCAAAGTAGTCTCCAGGGTTAACTTTATCCAGAGTCACAAACTTAAAAGTCAAATCCATCTATGATGGTGTAAAAAACGAAATTAAACAGGAGCTCTCCCTTGCTAGAGCTCTCCCTCGCTAGAGCCGTAAAAAAAAAAAAAAAAAAAAGAAAAAAAGCAAATTATTTCCTTTTGATCATGTAATCATACCAACATGAATATAGAGTTGTAAATTTCAAAATTTATGATCACATTATATTCAACATTTGGTAATTATTTTATACACATGATGGTAATGAAATGTAACAAAGAAAAAATCATGAAATGAACAGGAAGTACATGTAGGGGTGTGTGTGTGTGTGTGTGAGAGAGAGAGAGAGAAAGCGAGAGAAAGCGATAGCAAGAGAGAGCTAGAGACAGTGAGTGAAAGAGAAAGAGAGAGAGAGAGAGAGAGAGAGCGAGAGCAAGAGAGAGCTAGAGACAGTGAGTGAAAGAGAAAGAGAGAGAGAGAGAGGTGAGAGACATTTTCGGGCCAGTCAAATCGGTTTCGAAATGATAAAAGGATAATGGCGGCCAAGTAGGGCTTGACTTCCATGCAACATGATGCTTCGTTTTTTTATATTATAGGATGGATGGATAGTGTACCGTAGTCTTTACTCCCATTCCTCACACCTAAAAATCTTCCATTTACTTTTTTGCCCTCACGCCGTATTCTGTTCAATTATGGTACTTGTTTGTTTACTCTTCCAGGCTAGTAGAGCCTAACGTTAGGCCTAATCTATTATTTTTATTTATCATACAAATTACAATGCACGATTGAAATGAACTGATGAAGAAAAATAAAATGATTGCGATTTTTCCAACTACCGGTACACGTCGGCGTGTATGTATGGCTAGAGTGCCCAAGTCTGTGCAGTGCCAATGTCTGCGCACACGCGTAACTGCGCGATTCTAACAAAACACGCTAAGAACACAAACTTTTCATCTTTATCATAGCGATAGGTATTCATGCAAAAAATGAGTCAAAATAATGAAAAAACGGTCTTATTTCAGACATTTTATTCACGAGCCTCAAAATTTTGTCTTTCACGTCAAAACTCCTGAACTGCGTGTAAATTGAATGAGTGCGCAGACCAGCCATAGGCACCGTTGTTTTTTTCAATGTTGGAACACGGCCACCGTTTCTTGTGAAAATGATGTTGTTCTTTCTCTAATTTTGATGAGATTTTTTTCAAACTTTTTCTTTAGAATATCAGGAATAATATAAAATAGAAAATTAAATGAAATTTTTGAAATTTGATTAATATTTTATGAGTAAAGAGAGGTTAAGAGAATTCAGCCAATAGCTGGCTGAATCGAGTCACGTGAGAGGCCGTTCCGCGCGCTAAACCGTCATTTTTCAAAGCAGATGACGACTGTGAAAACAATTCGTACCTGAAATGAAATATATGAACTTTAGCTCTAACATTTGAGCTGCTGTGAGTAAGGGAGGGAGAGGAGGGTGCTGAATTCTCTTAACCTCTCTTTACTCATAAAATATTAATCAAATTTCAAAAATTTCATTTTTTCATTTAATTTTCTATTTTATTTCGTAAGTTCGGTACGAGAATTCAGCCAATAGCTGGCTGAATCGAGTCACGTGAGACTTCAAAGCTTTCACAGTAGTCATGCACGTACATGTAAACACATTAGTGACATACCCAAGCATGAGTTAATAACAATCATCTCGGTCTTGTCGTTTCAAAATTGTTTGTCCAAACGACGACTCATTCCGAGTTGGCTTTAGGTAGAATTTCACAAAGGTGGATTCACTTTTCCATCCAGCTTGTTTCAGAATGTCCGCTAAGGGAAGATTGTTTCTCTGTGCCGAAGAGGCGGCCGCTGATCTGGTGGAATGAGCTTTGAACTGATCAGTGTCTATTCCAGACACCTTTAACACTGATTTGATCCATCTGGCAATAGTTTGCTTTGATGCCTTCTGATGTGGCTGTTTATAGCAGATAAAGAGTCTTTTCTCTGTTTTCCTCAGGGTTTTGGTTCTGTGAATGTACTCCCTGAGATAGTGCACAATGCAGAGTTTCTTGTCTCCAGGCAAAGCTTTGAGTGTCAATTTTGCACCAATATCCCCAGGGCGACTCTGTTTGAGTAACTCTGTCACAGCTATTTCAACGCAGTCTGAGGTCACTTTCATGTTGTCAAGAGATAAGAACGATAATGTCTGTGTCCTCTGCGCTGTGACAAGGGCAAGTAAGGTACATAGTTTGAGTGTTAATTGGCACAAGGATAATTTGTGTGCTGGAGTTACATTACGAAGATAATTCAGCACCTTTTCTACATCCCAAATGAAGGTATATCTCGGGGTAGGGGTACGGAGGTTGAAAATGCCTCTAAAGTATCTAATGATCCATGGGTGTGTTGTAATTGTATATCTCTCATCATCCAAAATCACGATTGAAGCTAAAGCACTCCTGGCTGTGTTAATGGAACTATAGCTTGCTCCACTCTTGTACAAGGAATTAAAAAACATAAACAACTTTCCCACCTTTGTATGGGTCCAATTTAATTGACGTTCCAAACAAAACTTTTTCCATTTCCTTATGTAAACCATGTATTGCTGTTTAGTAGATTGTCTCCATCCAGCGGACATTATGCTGGCAGTCTCTTCTGAGAGTCCTTGAGCTATGAAGTGGCTGCTCCAACTCTGCAACACAAAAGAGAAAGATGAGTGAGAGGGTGGGGTCTGCCCGTGACAGGTTGGGTTAGCAAGGGTCTTTGATTAGGAAGTTCCCAAGGTTCTTCACATAACATGGTACATAGTAAGGGGAACCATGGCTGTGTGGGCCAATTTGGGACAATTAGAATCCCTGTCGCTTTGTCTTCCCGGATCTTTTGGAGGCATTTTGCCACTAAACAGAAAGGAGGGAAAGCATAAAATTTGAAGGAGCCCCAGTCGACAGTGAATGCGTCTACTGTCCATGCCCCTGGGTCAAGCATCCAGGAGATATAGGTAGGTAGCTGGGCATTGAGTCTTGAAGCAAATAGGTCTATGTCTGGTAGGCCGTATTTCTCAGATATTAGGACAAACACGGACTTATTCAACATCCACTCTATGTTATCGTTGAACTTGCGAGACAATGAATCTGCTTCCGTGTTCTTACAGCCGGCTAGGTGGGAAGCAGTTATCCATATACCTCTCTTACTACACCAGTCCCAAATTTGCAAAGCCATTTCATTACATGCTTTGGACTTAACACCACCCATATTGTTCAAATATGCTACTCCAGTGGTATTATCTAATCTTAGCAATATGTGTGTATTCCTCATATCTGAGCATAAGCTTTTGAGTCCCAAGCTTGCTGCCAACATCTCTAGATAGTTAATTTCATTTGTTGCGGCCCTTCTTAGCTCTTCCGCATTCCATCTACCCCCTGCCTTAAATGTTAGGTCAGTGGCCCCCCATCCTTGGCCACTGGCATCTGTGCGGATTTCGACTGACGCTTTCTTTCTGTACATAGCATTCGACACCAAATGTGCATGGGACACCCACCAGGTAAGTTCTGCCTTCGCTAGATTGGAGAGAGTCATGCGACGATCAAAATGACCGGCACTTCTTTTAAGCGCCCTAATTTTGTCAATCTCTAAGTATCTGTAATGAAGGGGCCCATATTGCGCTGCTGGCAAGGCAGCTACTATCTTGCCTATCACTCTGGCGACCTCTCGGATGCTTGGTTTCTGTTTGGTAAGCAAATACGTGCAGGCTTCTTTAATATCTTCCCTCTTTTGACTCGGGAGTGTAATGCGCATGTTATCTGTGCTAAGATGGAACCCCAGAAAGTCTAACTCAAAAGATGGGTCTAGGACGGATTTTTCTGGGTGAACTATAAATCCGAGGTCTTTTAGCAAAGTAGTTGTAGCCTGAACGGCCATGTTTGCATCCACAAAATTCTTTCCCACTATTAACGTGTCATCGAGGTAAGCAAGTACTGTGTGGCCCTGCAATCTCAAATATGATAGCACTGGTTTGAGGATTTTCGTAAAGAGGCGTGGAGCCGAGGAAAGGCCGTTAGGTAGAGCTTTGAATTGCCACAATTCCCCATCCCAAAAAAAACGTAAGTATTTGCGAGAAAGAGGGTGAATGGGGATTGAATAATAGGCATCTCGGAGGTCTGCTGAAGCCAGATAATACCCATGTGAAAGAAGGGTCATAGCAGAATGAATGCTGTCCATCTTAAAATGTTGGTACTTTACACTTTTATTCAAGTCTGACAAGTCTAAGATAAGTCGCACCCCACCATTCTTTTTAGGTCTCGTGAAGATTTCTGAAATGAATTCCCCAGGTTCATGTTCACATTTCTCAATGACATTTTTCTGCTCTAGAGATTGAATCTCGCGATCAATTTTAGCAATCTCTTCTGCATTCCGCTTGTAAGGGTAAAGCGGTTTTTCCCGTATAGGGGGAAATTTTTCAGCATCAAACTCTATAATGTAACCTTGAACAGCTTGTAAAATAAAGGGGTCATTTGTAATCTTTTTCCACATGGGAAGAAATGGCTTCAGACGACCTCCGACGATATCAATTGTATTGCCACCTACCTTGTCCGATTCAGGTGGTGAGTTTATCTCTTCCACTGGCTCTGCCTGTGGTGGGATTGGTATTTGCTGTTGTCCTTCGTCGCTGCAGCCGTGGGGGTGAAAGTGTGTGGAGGGTCTCGATCTCTGGATTTCCCCTTCGGGCCCCAAGTCTTGCCTAAAAAAGGCTGACCGGCAGAGGTATCATGTCTCTGATTTGACCGACGGTCATCCCGCCCTGGTTGACGGTTGGAACCAGCGTAAGCATGGTAAGGATTCGCACCGCGTGAGGACTCATGTTTCTTGTAGGGGTGGGAGCGATGTTGGTCCTTAGAAATGGATTTTTGTCTCATGATGCCAGACATCGTCTTCCTTTCTTCACTAATTTCCTTGACTTGACGCCCCAAGTCATCACCGAAGAGTAGCTTTGTCACCTTATGTTGTGGTTTACAGAGATGGTGGAAAGCAGAGTTCATGTCGGGTTTAATACAATCTTTCCTCATGCAGTTAAGAGAGAAATTTGCATCACAAAGTAATGCCAAAGCATCCTGTTGTTCCTCTGACATGTCTGAGGAGTCAGTACTAGTAGGGAGTGAGTGAGCGAGAGCATTAATCCCTTTCAAAAGTGATGTTTGTATCATCTGCAACTTTAAGTCCCGGCGACGTGTGCTCGTCGTTATGCTTTCCCAGATAGTGGGATTGACTTTCGGGGTTTCCAAAGGGAAACAATTTGCCGGACATAAGTAGCGGTCAGCTGCCTCCTCTAGTTGCTTCTTATCCAGTTTTTGACCCATCATGAAAGTGATGGTGTCTGCTAGTTCCTCGTTGAGGGGCTCCCCAATTCCTGTCGGGGAAGCAAACTTTTGGGCCATTATTGGAATTTTATTCTCGGCAGCTTTGTCCCTATCAGCGTGATCAGCCATGCCCATGGAAAAAACGCTTTCAGCGTCATCATAATCACGACCAGTACGATCAGGGCGATGTAAGAATATGTATGAATATTCATTATCTACGTAATCTGGAGCGGCTACACTGTAAGCGCGCACGAATAATTATGACGTAATAAAGAGTTTTGAGACTCGTCAGTTTTTGGTTTAGACACATGAACATGATGTCGTCCGTGTCTAGTTTGTGCTAGTTTAGTTGGATTTGTAGTAACCAACGCTAGGCCAACAGCTATCAAAACATGGTGGCAGCGGTGCAGAAATGTTGTTTGCCGTTGCAATGAACTCGAGTCTGATCACTGTCGTGATCGCTGGTCTTGGACATGTTTTCAGAGACAGAACTGCTGATCGAGAAGTTTGGCGACTTCAACGCAATGCGGTGCGGTATGTATAGTGCGTCGTCGTGTACACGTACTCTGTACACTGTTGGACTGCTACATGTGTGTGACCTCTGATGAGTGAATCCGTAGTCTGGTGCGCGGAAAAGTAACTTCTCTTTGTCGCGTGTGGACTAGGAACCACTTCGGCGTCGTGTGATGATGTGTGTATTGAACTCATGATTGGAGTTTATCGTTATTGGATCACAGGCTAGTCTAGACTCTAGTCTAGATAGGGACCACAGTATACGCGTGTGTGTTCGTATGGACATGGACATGGTGTATGTGACGCGGAAACAGCTCAAGTTACAGCTTTGTACTTTGTGTTTGACCAACTTGAGTTTTTGAGCTGCGACTACAGGCACAGCCCAGCAGTGAAGCAGAGAAGTAACTTCACGCGATGGGAGCAGACTTATTGACCTACATGTAACAAGTTAGACCTACATGCTTAATCTGGACTAAGTATGAAACTGTGTTAGCTGGAACTCCTACGGTGCATGTAACCTCCACAGTGAGTTTCTTGATGTGCAGACGATTTGACTTTGGTCTCCAGTATAGTAGCAGATTTAGACTACAGTACACTGCGAGGCGTATCCAGATGTGTTTATCTTCACAAGGAAGGGACTTGATGTCTGATGATTGATCAAGGTCTAGAATTCGAGCTGCCTTTAGGGATATAGGCCTAGGTCCATATCTACTTTGGAACTGATATTCAGGAGACTAGCTGCAGTCTACTTCTCTGAGAGTGAACAGTTAATTGTACTGGACTGGACGGTAATCTTTAACAATCAGCTATCCTGAGACTGAGCTGGCTGTAACTTAAGGGTCAAGTGTGGAATTGTTTCGATTATTGTAGTCTATATGCAATAACTTTGTTGTTTTGAACTATAGGTTTCATTTAGAGATATACTTGACGATATATTCAACCTATTTGGAATTCCATAGTACCTGTTTGACACTTACAGACTTATGAGACCTAGATCTAGTTTGACCATTGTCTCCTAGTAGAAGTTAGTCATGTAGAAGTGAGATAAATTTAAACTTTAAGGTTCATGAGGAGGTCTCATGTGTATTCAGTTATTGCTAGTAGAAGAATCTCAAGCATTTCATTTGTGACATGTGATGGTATTTTATTCATGACACATTAGTATTCTAGATGGTCTAGGCAGGGAGGTTCTTGTCATTATTTTAGTAGACCTCCGTTATGTGACCTATTGGTACAAGACTCCATAGTCCTAGTTCAAGAGTTGTATGGACATTGTGTGTACCTAACTGTTTGCCATAATTATGTATTCTTTCTGTTGATGTGCTGATTTTAAGTACAGTGCATGATATCTGTTGCAGTAACTTTGCATGCATGGTACTCTTCGTCTAGAGTAGAACCTGGCTCAGTTTAACATTACGGTTATTCTAGCACATACAAGTGAGTAAATGGTTGAGACATTACATGTAACAGATTTGATTATACACATAATACAAACATGGCTGAAGCTCAACTTCCCTTTCATGTAGCACCACCACCACCCCTAAGGCTTAAAGAAGATAGGGTGGAGGAGTGGAAGATGTTTAAACAAATGTATGAAAATTATGAGGTTATCACAAAGTTAAAGCAAAAGGACAGTGAATATCAGAGAGCTGTATTTCTCCATACAGTAGGTCCTGAAGGTCTGAAGATCTTCAATGCAATTACTTTTGAGAGAGATGGAGATGACAAGAAAGTAGATGTCATTATCCAGAAGATGAATTCTGTCATCATCGGAGAAACCAATGTGATATATGAGAGATTCATATTCAACAAGCGGGACCAGAAACCAGGTGAAAGCATCGAGGCCTATGTGACAGAGTTGAAACAGCTCGCCAAAACCTGTAACTTCTGTGACTGCCTGAGGGAAAGCCTCATCAGGGATCGCATCGTGTTGGGAATTGCTGAAACTGCAACAAGGAAAATCCTCCTCCAAAGGAAAGACTTGAAGTTGGAGACAGCTATAGACATTTGCCGTTCGTCTGAAGTCACTGCCTCCCAAATGCAGGTAATTGGAGATGATCCTTCTATCCACAGGGTAGAAAAGTCACATGAAAGAAAGCAGTGGACGAAGAATCCAAGGCGAAATCCAGATGGAGAGAAGCCCATAAAGTGCAAGTTTTGCGGAAAGACCCATAGACGTAAAAAGGAAGAGTGCCCCGCCTATGGGAAGGTGTGTAAGAAATGTGGGAAAGAAAACCACTTTGCCGTATGCTGCAAGAAAGGTTCAAAGCAAAAGAAGGAGATCCATTATGTAGAGTCTGAGGATCCAGCACAGAACCAGTCAGAGTCCGAAACAGAGTCTGTTAACTACATAGAGATAGAAGTGTACGCTACAGGTACCAAACCATCTAAAGGACTGTTCGCAGAGATGTTGATCGAGGACAGGCCAGTCAACTTCCAGATTGACTCAGGTGCTAGTGTGAACGTTATTCCGAAGAGCCTTGTCCCAAGCGCAGAAAACATATCCAAAGAGAACATCATGCTGAAGATGTACAACCATTCTCGTCTTCAAGCAGAAGGTCGGGCTAAGGTCCTGGTACGCAACACGAAGAACAACAAGAAGTACAAAGTAAACTTCATCGTTGTCAAGGAGGACTTGGTACCACTCTTGAGCGGCCGAGCTGCACAGCAGATGAAATTCATAACTGTACATTATGAGAACTTCAACCAGGTCTGTGTTGTTGGTCCTGAAGACATCTTAGAGAGTTTCAGTGACATCTTTGATGAGGAAACTCCTGGAAAACTACCTGGCAGGGTCAAGCTGGTGACCAGGGATGAAGTAACCCCGACACAGTGTAATGCCAAACCAGTACCAGTTGCAATGAAGCAGAGAGTCAAGGATGGACTTGCTAAACTGGTTGACCAAGGCATCTTGATAAAGGTTGAGGAACCAACCCCATGGTGTAGCAGACTTGTCGTTACTGAGAAGAAAGACAAGAAAGAATTGAGGTTTTGCATTGACCCAAGACCTCTCAACAAAGCCTTGCAAAGGGAGATCCACAGATTGCCAGTCATGGAAGATATTCTCCCGGAGCTGTCAAAGGCCAAGGTCTTTTCCAAGTTTGATTTGAGATCAGGTTACCTCCACTGCGAGCTGGATGATGAGAGTAGCTACCTTACGACAATGAACACCCCGTTCGGGAGATATAGGTGGAAAAGGCTACCATTTGGTCTCAATGTGTCAGCGGAAATATTCCAAAAGAAGCTACAACAGGCTTTGGATGGCCTTGATGGAATTGAGTGTGTCGCTGATGACATTATCCTGTTCGGCGTAGGAGACACCAGAGAGCAAGCAGAGAAAGACCATGATCGTAAGCTAAAAGCTCTGTTCCAGAGATGCAGAGATAAAGGCATCAAGTTTAACCAGAAGAAGTCTGTGCTGAGGGCCACAAGCATTCCATTTCTGGGACACATAGTGACAGACAAGGGACTGAAACTAGACCCTGAAAAGGTCAAAGCCATTCTAGAGATGCCCAATCCCTCCAACCCCACGGAGGTGCAACGCCTACAAGGCAGCGTCAACTACCTCGCTAGGTTTCTACCTATGCTGTCTGATATGTTTGAGCCGTTGAGACGACTTACCCATAAAGATGTCAATTGGGAATGGACACCAGAGCACGAAAGGGCAATGACTAGGGTGAAGGAATCTTTGACCAGGGCACCCGTCCTAGCGTATTACTCACCAGACCAACCACTGACCATCCAGTGTGATGCAAGCAAGTCAGGGCTTGGAGCAGTACTACTACAGAAGGGACAACCACTCTCCTATGTCAGCAGGGCTCTAACAGAAACCGAACAGAGGTACGCCCAAATAGAAAAGGAGGCACTTGCCATATGTTTCGCCCTCGAACGATTCCACCAATACACCTTTGGACAAAGGGTCATAGTTGAGAGTGACCACAAACCTCTACAGGCCATTGTCAAGAAACCCCTCCACAAGGCACCGAGACGCCTGCAAGGGATGTTGATGAGGATGTTACACTATGATATCGACATCACCTGGGTGAAGGGACAGGACATGCATCTGGCTGACATGCTGTCAAGAGCTTACCTATCCACAACTGTAGGAGCCACTGAATTTGGTTATGTGAACGTTGTTGAAACCCTGAGCATGGGAGAGGAGAGGGTTAAACAACTGCAATCCCATACTAACAATGATGAGGTTCTACAGACCGTCAAGAAGGTAATCCATAACGGTTGGCCGGAATGCAAAGCAGAAGTACCCGAAGCGGCTAAGCCATATTTCAATATCCGAGATGAGCTAAGCGTGCAAGATGGACTAGTATTCAGGGGAGAAAGAGTAGTCATCCCAATAACTCTCCGCAAGGAAATGAAGGAAACTCTTCACACTTCCCACCTTGGAATTGAAGGGACTCTTAGAAGGGCCAGAGAACTCATCTATTGGCCAGGGATGAATGCGGATGTCAAGCAGTTTATCCAGACATGTGAAGCCTGTAGAATGCATGAGCAGCAGAACCAGAAGGAAACCCTCATGCCACACGACATCCCAGACCGACCATGGGAGAAAGTGGGTACCGACCTGTTCGAACTTAACAAGAAGCACTACCTTGTCACTGTCGACTACCTTTCCAACTTCTGGGAAATTGACAGGCTGTATGACCTAAGCAGTCGTACAATAATCGGGAAATTGAAGAGCCACTTCGCTCGATATGGCATCCCGAGCACTGTAATTAGCGATAATGGACCACAGTACTCGTCCGAAGATTTCGCAAAGTTCTCTAAGAGATGGCAGTTTGATCACGTCACAATCTCCCCAAGACACAGCCAGGCTAATGGGAAAGTGGAAGCTGCAGTCAAGGCTGCAAAGAGACTGCTCAAGAAAACATCGCAGTCTAAAGGTGACGCCTACCTAGCAATGTTAGAACTCCGAAACACTCCAAACCAAGGTGTTGACAGTAGCCCAGCGCAGAGGCTGCATGGAAGGAGAACGAGAACACTTCTGCCCACTACATCCAGTCTCCTGAAACCACGAGGTGCAGAGATTCTCAGTGGAGACAGAAAAAGGCTGAAAACCCTACAACGCAAGCAGTCTGAAAACTACAACCAACATGCCAAAGATCTGCCGACGCTAGAAGAAGGAGACGTTGTACGTCTCAAGCCGTACAAATTAGGAAGCTCAGTATGGCAAAGGGCAGTGGTACAGAGACGACTGGATGAGAGATCCTACGAGGTCGAGACCGACTCAGGATTACTTCTCAGAAGGAACAGGATTGACCTCAAGAGAACTGAAGAACTCCCACCAAACACTGAAAAAGACCAACCAGTAGCACAGAAAACAATCCCTGAGAAGCCACAACCACGTGCTTATGGGACTGAAAGGAAAGAGGTGCACCACCCACCAAACACTGTCATGACTAAACACTCTCAAAATCACATGCAAGAAAACAACGCTAAACAAAACAAAGCTCAAAGAGCACAAAATACTCGAACAGATCAGGAAGACAAGAATGACAGTCGGTTTTTCCTAAAGACCAGATCTGGTAGAGTAAGCAAACCACCCCAAAGATTTGGTGACTATGTTGAAAAGTAAAGTGTTTGAAAAGAAGATAATTCAGTGATTATGTTGACAACTTGAGCAAGTTATACATGTATATGTGTTGAAATTATTTGGTTTACAAAGATGTATAGCTAAACCAGTTTTAGTGTGATCAAGAGTTTAAGTCAGAAATACCCTGACAATGTTTCATTTCACTAAAATCTCACTCCCAAGATAGTTTGATTGAGTTTGTTAGTTTGAATAGTGTCATACCTATGTATATTATCTATACAGCTGTAAATAAGTACTCTAGTGTTCAATTAGGAAAACAAGACAAAAGAAAGAAGAAAAAAACAATTAATTTGCTTGTTTAATACTTTAATTACAAAACTGGTCACAATTGGCTACATATTTCAACAGTTAATAGAGTATAAAGAACAAAATAGCAAATATTTTATTTTGAGCTACATGTATTTAATCTTATTTGTATACCAAAGTCGTGTTCTAGTTTAACACTCGACTATATATTCCATGCTCAATGATTTGGTTTGTTAAAGTTAAAGATGGCACTAAGACAGTAATTTCAATAACCACAATTACTTGTTTTGTGTATTCGTGAAAGTAATATGGTTATATCCTTTCAATGATTATGTCACTCCACATCTTTTACAAAAAAAGGGGGATGTAAGAATATGTATGAATATTCATTATCTACGTAATCTGGAGCGGCTACACTGTAAGCGCGCACGAATAATTATGACGTAATAAAGAGTTTTGAGACTCGTCAGTTTTTGGTTTAGACACATGAACATGATGTCGTCCGTGTCTAGTTTGTGCTAGTTTAGTTGGATTTGTAGTAACCAACGCTAGGCCAACAGCTATCAAAACAGGCAATGGCTTGATAAAAAGTTAGCAACACTACCGTTATCAGCAAGATCAATAATAGCGGGCGATCGTCCACAAGGGCTAAAATTACGACGGGATTCAACACAATCCTCGCGTTCAACGTCTTCAGCTTCATTGAAAATGCTCATGTTGACGGTTTAGCGCGCGGAACGGCCTCTCACGTGACTCGATTCAGCCAGCTATTGGCTGAATTCTCGTACCGAACTTACGAAATAAAATAAAGATTTAGAGGAATATTAAAGAAATTCTTGTTCATTTTCAGGTCAAAACCTTAGGTGCGCAGACATAGGGCTCCTCCCCATCATGATCATACATGTAGTCGGTTTGCAATTGCACAACAAGAGATCGATAACTCACTTTTATGACCCATTATATTCCACATACTAAGAATCTTGCTGTTAGATTGGTCAAAAGGTAATCACGTGATAAAAAGTAGTTTTCCCCATATAAATTTGACTCGAGAAGAAAAGTTCGTGACCTCGACGGAATAGTACTTATGTGTTTCACTGATCTCTTCAGTCCATTACAGAGTCACAATGCGTTATCAATATCTGGGTACGCGCGAAATGAAAGTGCGTGACCTCTACGAATAGTCAATTGAAAAGTGCATGACCTCTACGAATTGTCAAAATGAAAAGTGGGTGACCTTTACGAATAGCTCCATAGCCTAGGCGTATTAAAATTAGCGCGCATTGCATAATCGCGCGCTTTAAATGATAAAACAATTGTGCGCACCCAGGTAGGGGTACGGTTTATGGGGGTTAATCATGTTAATGGTGGTTTTAACATCTTCTTCTGTGAATTTATTCGGGCCTTAATTTTAATCATAAATGTCTTTTTCGAGAAGTAGAGAATAATTGTCTTTCTCGTACCAGTTAAATGTTTCAGATGCGGAATATAAAGCAAATAATCACCTTTTGATTTCTTTTTTTCAGGCGATGAGACGTACTATCACTTCCTCGGCGATCTCGGCGAAACATGAATGTATCCCAAACCCAACCCATCTCTATCCACAAAGCAGGGCCAAAGTCGTTATTATACCCAGCCGCCATTAAATCCGCCTGAACAAGTTATAATTAGTCAAGTTTCTTGGTTTTCATTGTTGAAATTCAGTTATTTATAACGGAATAAACGCTATCGTTATCAATTCATAACTGAAAAAATTATCAGCAAGAAAGAGCGGGATTCGAACCGGGACCTTAAACGCGAGTGCAGTGTAGAAAGAGAATACTCTGGCAGTCTGACCAGACGCCTTTACCACTAGACCACGAGCAATTGACAGTGAATCTGATCTTGCTGCACTGACTATATACCTCCGCTCCAAACACAAATCCTATCTATACCTCCGTTCTGCTGTTTTTTTGATATCCTAGGTAGGATTCTTGCCAATTTGAGGGTTACTGGGCATATTAGCTATAATAGCCCAAAGCAGCAGCTCAAAGTTCCTCCGGCAATCAGTAGTCATCAGAGCACAACTCTTGTGCCAAACATATCCCACTCAAACCAGACTTGTCACCATCAAGAAGACCACAACAGCTACCTGTCACTGTCAGCTCTGCTACAAAGAAGAGGATACATTTCACTTTGTGGCATCATGTACACAACTGGAGACACAAAGACAGGATTTCCTGAAAAAGCTGAGAAGTAAACACCTGCCGGAAGAGATCTTCTCCCTTTATGACCAATTCGAGAGCAGAGCATTTACAAAGGCCATACTCTTACCAAGCTCTCTTTACCTCCCTTCTCTATAATGAGCTGAACACAGTTACTCTACCCCTTCTTTATCTACAATATTCATATAAACCGTATCTCGTCTCTTTCCTCTCACTGAATATAAAGTTGACCTGCTGAATCATGTACACAAAATAATCTGTTGCAGATCTCCGACAAAAGTGGAGGGAGAACAAGAAGAAGAAGAAGAAGAACTAGAAGAAGAAGAAGAAGAAAGATCTGAATGTATACACTATCTTTCCTCTTCTTCTTCTTCCGTTGCAGTACAGTCCACCGTCAGGTGTATTGTCGTACTGTTGAGGTGCAGTGCACCAGATCGACGTTGCTCTATCCTTTCAATTGTTGAACGCCAAACAAGGTAGCAGCAACTCCCATCTTTTAACGTCTTTTGGTATGACGCGGCCGAGGTTCGAACCCACGACCTCCCGATTGTGAGGCGGACGCTCTACGTACTGACTGAGCCAACACATCGGTTTTTTGTGGGATTGGGATGTACAGGTGTACCACTACACCGGGGTTTCCCCCTACTCTTATTCGAATAGTGCAGTGGGTTCTTAACGTGCAAAGGTGGTGACTTTCCTCTACACGGGACCTCCAGTTAACGTCCTATCCGAGGGACGGAGTGTTTTCCACTGTAACATAGCCTGTGTCTATGAAACAAGGGAGGGGCACGTTAACACACAACGCAGGCTTCAGTCATCCGCCCGGGGTGGATTCGAACCCACGATCTTTGGTTCGACAGGCAGACACGTTACCGACTGAGCCAACTCGCCGCTTCGCTTCGGAAAGATAGCTAGGCCACATCAGCAAGCAATGGTCATATTGACCATTAGAATCATATACATGTGTGTATACTGGGTATTGGGGATACAGATGTAATTTTGTTTCAAATGGATGTTTTTGTGGGCAAACTAATACTTAATTATCATTCTTTAGAGTTTACATGTAAGTTATCAGTTCGTTAAGATACAAAATGTAGAAAGTTATAAAAACTTACATTTACAGCTCTCTTTTTGGAACTTGTTACCCACACCTGCATACGGATCACGATTGCTCTCAATAATGTTGCGCACTATAGTGAGGCCGCTCTACATGGTTACGCACCGTTGATACGTACGCAGAATGTTACGCACACAAGCTATTCTACGAAGATCTGAAAGGGCCAAACTGACGACGTAAAAAAATAAAAAATATTACGTACGTACGTAGTAATTATTACGTACGTACGTAATATTTTTTCTTTTTTTTACGTCGTCAGTTTGGCCCTTTCAGGTCTTCGTAGGAGATCGACGAACCCATCGCGCCGGTACTACTACGAGCGCTGAGGGCTCCCTTCATCATAATCGTGAAAAATACAAACTGGATGCTGACGGGACAGTCTCGATAGCAGTTATCGACAAAAAGGACCCAAAATTTCAGGAAACCCTCTTCAAAGGTCACAAAACAACCTGGTAAGTTTTAATCATCTATTATTCAATATAATTCTTTGGATATAAGTAAACTGTAATATATTATATTCAATTAAATATAGCCAGAAATGCACAGTGATGCAGTTTAGGTATGGGATGTGTGTTGGCTGCGTTACTACACAGTCGGCAATGGCGTGTACCTATGAGTGAGCTAGGCCTACATCCAAATCGCCTCGGAAGTGATAGTTTGTCCCACTCCCGGGTACATTTCTGTAAAATAGTTGGTATTTTCTGTCGCATGTACTAAAGGTATGGGGGGGGGGAAATAAGATAAATATTTTAAATACTTGCTTTCAAATTCAGCCCTTAAAAATCTCACTCCTACCTCAAATGGCCGTTAGGAAGAACTTTTGATATTTACAGCAAAATCCAAAGTCAAAATCTTGTCCAAAACCGGAGAAATCCCCGCCGATTTGTTTCGCGATCGCGTGTTGTTTACAAACTGCCGATGTCTTAGACTAAAATCGGCCAATATAATTTTTGTCCACGAAGAAACTCGGGATCGCAAGGGCACATCGATCTTTACGATCGCGCACACAGAAAATCGGAACTTTTCCGTGTACGCCATAGGGACCGAATTTTTGAGGACAAAACTCTTTTGGGGAGATGTCAGCGCCCGCGGCGACCAGGAAATGTACACAATGACTCCGATAGCTCGTTTCGCGAGAATCAACAGTAAATTGCGGATTTCATTTTTGTAAATATCTTTTCCAACATTGGTGAGTTGAATTTATTGTATTTCTTGGATATTTTGGGGTCGGTTTTTGAAAATTAAATGCCGATTTTGAGTGAATATTGGTGACTTTTGTGCAGTGGTGTTTTAAAAAGATGAGGTGTATGACTGCCTACATTATACACACGAAGTATAGGAATGTACCTATGAGTGGTTTGTCCCATCACCTTCACCAACGGTAATTATTTGCTTACTATTGCATGCACGGGGGCAGACCGAAAATTCTGTCTCTCGTTCGTAGCTCTTCACTTAGAGGAGTTTGCACAGGCGAGTGAATGGAGCGTTTCTGTCTCTAACGTTAAGTCTAACTCTAGGCCTAGTCTAACTGAGTAACTCTAAGTCTAAGTGAATGGCCGACCCTATCCAAATAAGAGGCTAACGAACGAGAGACAGAAAATTTCGGTCTAGCACGGGGGTAACTAAAAGTTAGGCTTACCCGGTATTAGACAGCTGAAAACCGTCTGTTTCGGAGGAGTCTTTAACATTTTCTTATTTTTACCTTCTCCTCCTACACAGACGGCTACCCAACCTTCGCGGTAGATAACACTCATAGGTACATTCCTATACTTCGTGTGTATAATGTAGGCAGTCATACACCTCATCTTTTTAAAACACCACTGCACAAAAGTCACCAATATTCACTCAAAATCGGCATTTAATTTTCAAAAACCGACCCCAAAATATCCAAGAAATACAATAAATTCAACTCACCAATGTTGGAAAAGATATTTACAAAAATGAAATCCGCAATTTACTGTTGATTCTCGCGAAACGAGCTATCGGAGTCATTGTGTACATTTCCTGGTCGCCGCGGGCGCTGACATCTCCCCCAAAGAGTTTTGTCCTCAAAAATTCGGTCCCTATGGCGTACACGGAAAAGTTCCGATTTTCTGTGTGCGCGATCGTAAAGATCGATGTGCCTTGCGATCCCGAGTTTCTTCGTGGACAAAAATTATATTGGCCGATTTTAGTCTAAGACATCGGCAGTTTGTAAACAACACGCGATCGCGAAACAAATCGGCGGGGATTTCTCCGGTTTTGGACAAGATTTTGACTTTGGATTTTGCTGTAAATATCAAAAGTTCTTCCTAACGGCCATTTGAGGTAGGAGTGAGATTTTTAAGGGCTGAATTTGAAAGCAAGTATTTAAAATATTTATCTTATTTTCCCCCCCATACCTTTAGTACATGCGACAGAAAATACCAACTATTTTACAGAAATGTACCCGGGAGTGGTAGATAAGGAGATCTTACATAAAATACATGGCCTATGAGCATATCCCCCCAAAAGGGGGGATCTGATTTTCCATCCCTATAAGCCATCCCCTTTCTCTAAAAATTCACATAGATGGTGCTAGTATTCTCATATTTCAGTAAATCATTACAAAAGAAGAAAAATATACAGATAATGAACAAAATTTGGGACTTACTCTGGTTTGAACTCAAGCTTCGCACTGACTGACTGAGATAATTCGCTGCTTTACTACACAAACTCCTATACGCTTTCCGACTAGGCCTACTTCCGGGTCATGTGATTATAATATAACCAAGATGGCTGTCAGCGACTCGCTACAGACGTGCAAATTTCATGGTTAAAATGATAGAATCGAGTACCAGACGAGGAATTTGGGGTAAGAAATTTATTCAAGCGTGTTATATTACCGCTGTTAATGTAAATTGGTCAAGAAAATGGGTAATTATTATAGTATTAACTGGAAAATGATTTTTTTTTTTTTTTTTTTTTTAGTCCTTAGTCCCTGGTACAGAGTGAGAGACCCACTTCAGTCTATGTAAGGAGGTGTAGTGAAGCAAGACGTAGTCCAGTGGAACACCCGACGAACAGAGACTGAAGCTTTCGGTCTAACCCGGTATTAGCTATGGAAGCAGGAACCCGTCAAAAATATGGAAGCACCTGCTTCAGTTAGTGTCACAGTTTCCTTGAGCAGACAGCTCGATGGCTAAACTCTCCAATGCAAGCGGTTTGTCAACTTACCCTATCCGGCCCGGCCCGGCCCGGCGCACGCCTAGCTAGCTAGCCTGAGCTGATAGAACGAAGCTGCGCGATGGTATGGACGGTACGTACGTGTCACGTCTGCACCAGATCCGATGGACTTAATTCTGTAAAAAGTGTAATATGGAACGCCAAGTGTAAAGAGATTTATATATTTATTTTCCGGCAGTTTTCCGAAAAGAGGGCTGGTGGCGGATATATAGGACGGGGATATTGGAAAGTGTATTTACCCATTAATAATAAATAATAATAATAACAACAACAATAATAATAAATTCTTTGTTTCTGGATTGCAGTCTTGGGGAATAGTTTGTGGTGAACAAAGGGGGGGGGGGGGGGCGGGGGAGAGGACAACGGTGTAGTTTTAGTTTTATTTGACTCTATCGACCCTCATGAGAGCACAACATATTTACAATGCAATACAGAAGGATATATAAAACAATGTAAGAAAGAATAATAAAATACATAGACATGAAAACACATATTTACAAGTTTAAAACACAATAAACCTGAACTAAGGTATACAGTGAATAATTATAAATCTAAAATATCACGCGATTTGGTTTCTCTATACCAAGTGCTACGAGTAACTACACTTTTATGGACAAAAATAGGAATACGGTATGCCTTTCAGCCTTTGGAACCATCAAAAAGAATTATTACTGTTATGAATCTTACGAGTTTTCCTAATATTTACTAGTTCAAACAGTTTATATATGTGGCATGTGCTAGGATTAAGCCTACTCACAGCAAATTGTTCTAAATATTTAACTGCCTTTCTTTCTTGAAAACAGGTCAGATAAAAATATAGTGAAATTCATCTCCAAAAGTCTTTAAATCACAACATGGGCATTCAATATTTCTTTCTTCAGGATTAGTTTCAAACTTCCCATTATTGATCGCTAAACAGTGTGACCTGCATCGGAATCTACACAAAGTGACTACATCTCTTTTGTTCAACTTTACCAAATACTTTTCAAATAAAATTTCATTCTTGAAAATTCGATAGAACACAAATGCTATTTGACCAAACTTTTGACAATATTTTTTGCTTTGACATGTCAGTCAACCTGAGCTTAAAAGCATGAAGAACCCATGTATCACTGAATCCATCCCCTTGCCTTTGCCACACATTACCTATAGCCCAGCATTATTTTTTTACACAAGTACACTATAAAAGATTATAGAATCTGTATTTACAATGACTTCCTTTGACTACTTTTAACCAAAAATCTACCATTCTACATTTAACTTGAACACTGATTGTAGTACGGCCTGTCTCACCATAAATCATACAATCAGGTGTATATTATTGACACTCAGTATGGTCATTAGGAATTTGCGATGAAAAATCAGACTCAAATCCTCATAACCCCACACCTCACACCATATAGAGTATTTACAGGATTTACTGGTCAAAATAACTCGCACTGAATATCCAATGATAATCTTAACCTTTGCACCTTTTTTGTCATTGAAAATAAGGCTTTTCTTGCCCGAATCACCTGTTTTGATATTGCATTTAAAAAAATTACCACTGCAATTAAATTTAACCCCAAGATAATGTACAACATCAATATTATCATTCCTATACTTAAAGCCGGGTATTTGCGTACCTTTCCCCTAGAAAAAACATTATTTTTGTTTTTTCACTATCAACACGCAATTTCCATTCCTCATAGTAATTAGACAGAGTGTCTAAAGCCGTTTGGAGTTCCTCGGGGTTTTCAGCCAAGATAAGAGTATCGTCTGCATATAGCAAAGAAAATAAATCTGTAATTAGGTTCTCATCAGAAATTTTTATCCAGAACATCAGAATAGACCTCATCATATAAATACTGTAACCCTTTAAATTTGCTTCGGATATATGCAACAAAATCATATAAATAAATTGCGAAAGTAAGCTAGGGAGGTAAATTATCGCCATGCCTTCCCCCAATATTACATGGAAATGTTTCTGAGGGTTTTGCCACATGTTGTAACACACAACTTAGCAGAGGCATACATAATGACTTTGAATACTTTGCCGTTTACTCTTGACAGTAATAACATATACCAAAGAGATGTCCGATCTATCGTATCAAAAGCTTTTCTAAAATCCACAAAGGCACAATAAATCCTTCTCTTTGACAAGTAAATATCCAGTAAGGCTTTCAACACAAATACGTGATCCATTGTGGAATAACCTGCACGAAAACCTGCTTGCTCTTCTCCAAGTGCAGATTCATTTTGAAAAAGTAAAGTAATGCTATGATTCCGTATTGAAGTGAACAACTTTCCTAGACAACTTAAAAGGGTAATAATATACCACGATAGTTGTCTGGGTCTTTGTCTGACCCTTTGTTTATGAATATTGGGACAGTAAACCCAACACACCAATCATGAGGTGCTATTCCACTTTCTAGAACTATATTAAAAATAACTTCCTACCTTTTTCGAAAACTCATTTCTGATTTGGTCAACAGCACATGCCTTATTGTTTTTCAATTTCTTAATCATCAAAATAACCCCGTCAATATTAAGCGCATTCAATTCATTTATGGCCAGCTCTGACACTATTTCAGATTGATGTGGTGCACCTGTTTCATCTTGAGCAACATTCAAACTACGATAGTGATGTACAAAATCAATAAGTGGAAACTTATTAAGGTTTTGCTTTCCCGAATAACCATTCAAAATTTTCCAAGTGGTTTTGTCTTTTTTGTTGACCTGAGATTATCATTTAGAGATTTACTACATGTATATCAATTCCTTTTTCTTCGAAGCAACAGTTTGTATTCCCTTGCTGCTTTACGAATTTCGCCATTCATCCCTTCTATTTTATATGTTAGCTCACCCTTTCTTTTACGTTTATTTCTGTTCTTGGTCTGAAAATACGAATCCCTTGCCTGTTTACATTCATTATCGAACCATGGCTTCTTTTCTTGTACACCAATATTTGCCTGAGAAAGATTTTCTCCGAACTTTCTTCTCACATATCCCGACCTCCACGCAGCATTTACAAAAGAATCACAAAGAAGAGTACAAAACCATCAACACTAAACTGGGATGTTGACCTTATCCACGTATATATTGAGTTCTCACTGGATTTATCTTAAAGTAATATCATTACATCAATCTCAAAATCCAAAATATGCTGGAACAAAACTAGCTGAAACAATTACGTAATCATCTACACTCTGTCCCCCAGTATTATAGCAAGTATAATTGCCCACTCCTTTGTCACCACCAATCCTTCCATTTACGGTGAAAATAAATAATTAACCAACAAGTTTATAGTATTTACAGAACCAGACAAATCTGAAAACTGGTGTGTTATTTTCCCCTCTCTCAATAAAAGCGACCGCCAGTCGGTTAGTAATTATGATTGACTTATCCTTTTAACAATGCCTATACGACTAGAGGCCTATCCGTTAAAGATTAGCACCTTTCTTTAAAAAGGGAATACACAAGCCAAATGAAGATGAAATGGCTGCGCGACTCATGGAATATTTGACATACACCTTAGTATAGGCCTCTACTATTTAAGATGCTTTTAATTAGTTTTCATGCATCCTCATAATCATGAGAAACATTGTTACAATAGCCAAATTAATTAGTTATTTCGGGGACGATAACTGTCCTCTTATTGTTCATAATAACCAATTTGATTGGTCGCATTGACCAATAATCCCATCTTGGTGAGCTGGTGTAACACAATCTTATAGGTCTATATACCTGTTCATTGAATGGTTTCGATAAAATAATTTAAGCCTGATCGTGATGATTAGGCCTATCAATATCATGAATTCATCATAATCAGTGGGGTAACTACTCAGAGAGAGAGAGGGGAGGGGGGGGGGGGGGAGCAGTGCCCCGCAGTCAGAGGGTGAAAAGGGTGGCTGAAAAAAAAACAAGAGAGACAATTTTAAAAAATGAGAAAAAGACAAAATTACAAGGAGGTTTGGGAAATGGAGAGAATAACCCTTTCCCGCACCCCGCCCCCTCAATGGCTGGACTAGGAGGTACTATAGGCAACCTTGATGGTACCTCCTTGGCTGGACCCACGCTAAACCACTGATCTCATCATCAAACGCATTGATTAGCAAGTGACTACGATTATAATGGAGAGCGATTTTCTTCCGTAGAGACAACTGTACCAATTTATTACCTGATCAAATAAAGGCTGCGGCTATGATAGTCATATAATCTCCGAGCAAGATGAACAGTAGGGAGGTGGAAGAGATAAACAGGCACCTAAAATAGAATGATCCTTCGAGGTTCTTGCTTTTTACTTTCCACTGAAAAATTTTCGCATTTTAAATTGGGGGCGAATAATCCTTCATGATCGATAATTTTGTCTTCATTCTCCCCTCTTTTTCTTTCTCTCTTTCGCGTTTTTGCGCCCCTTCAAGTGCCGCCCCCGGGGTACGTGACCCCTAAACCCCTAGATACGCCACTGGTTATACTTCCAGTCACTCTCCTTTCATTTCCTTTGTAACACATGTATTTGACTTTAATATGCCTTTTCTGTTTGCAAATTTGATCTAGTTCATTTGATTCCAAAGTTCATGTTCAGTGTTGTAGTTCCCGAAGATGATCATGAATAAATGGTCGAAAATTCGTAACTCACCATGACTCTGATTGGAGTACTATTTCTGGCACTAGTGGTATAGGGTATAGAATGTGAGCGAGCGCAGCGATCAGCTTTCAAAGAGATGGAATATAAATGCATATTGCGGGCTTAATGTAGTCTTTAAGTAAAGCAGTGGCGGATTTAAAGGGGGGGGGGGGGCAATTTAAATGATGAAAGTTCAACGAGCATATTGCAGATAAACGTTCATAAACACTGAATCAGCTGATATAGTTTCGGTATGTTCTCTTGGGGGGGGGGGGGGGGGGGGGGGTTACTCCTTTTTCCGAAGGTTCGTAAATCCCAAACACAAATTTACCATAGCAGGGGGGTTTATAATTCCGAAAATGAAATAGGGTTCATAGTTCCGAATATTTGATGCATAACTCCGAAGGATCGTAATCCGAAAATGAAATAGGGTTCGTAATTCCGAAAATGAAACAGAATCATGATTCCGAAGGTTCGTAATTCCGAAAATGCAACAGAGCCTATAACCTTTCGGAATTACATACCTTTGGAAATATGAACCCTTTTTCAATTTCTGAATTATGAACCCTATTTCATTTTCGGAATTACGAACCGTCGGAGTAACCTTTGGAAATACAATTAGGCCTATACAATTATGAAATTTCGGGAAAACGACATGTAACCGTTCTCTTTACAGTCACAAACATAGGTAAAGGCCCGGTCACATATACACGACTATAGCTACGCTTCAGGGCGATGAGCGGCGACAACCAAAGTCGTGGCCAAGCGGCATGAAATTGATGAGAGGGGTGGTGGGAGTAAGCCCTGGCGAATCGAGTACGCTACATGGCGGTATAAGTACGCGTGAGGACGATTAGCGTACACACTGAGTACGATGGGAGAAGACTGTGCGGCGTAGTTCATGCAGACAACAGTACGTTCTTTGTACGCTGGTCGTACGATATCAGTACGCTTTGAGTACGATATGTGGCAATAGCCTACGCCCATGTACGATAATGTACGCTTGAAGTACGATGTTCCTACGCTATTGTACGCTAAAGTACGATTTTGCACGACCAGCGACGCCTAAGTACGCTAGTGTACGCCGTCGCTACGATCCCCTACGATGCATGAGGACTTGCGTGACGATTGTGCATTGTGGGGGTATATATAGTGTACAAGATCCCATTGATCCTCATTGAAGCTGTACATTGTGAGGATGGCTGCCATGTTGGCTGCACCAGCAAGGCTTGGGTTGATGAACCATCTGCTTGTACTTGATAGAGACCAAAGACAGAATGTCATTGCAAGGGCAAGGGCAAGAGAAGAGCGCAGAAGGAGGAGAAGGTGGTGGGTGATGTGTGCCAGGCGATAATTGATGAGTATGCTGAGGAAGTGGTGCCATGTCCATCAACTCCAGCAGAGTGGCGAGATGTCGCACTGAACTTTCAGAACCGCTGGCAATATCCACACTGTCTAGGGGCTCTAGACGGTAAACATGTGAGAATCCGGTGTCCCAGGAATGGAGGGTCAATCTATTACAACTACAAAGTCTTCCACTCCATATTCTTGCTGGCACTTGTGGATGCTGAGTACAAGTTCCTATGGGTTGACGTCGGGACAAATGGTGCTGCTACTCACAAAATAACAATAAATGTAAACAGAAACAATTAAGCCATGTCAACAAATGGGTACCGTAAATTGGACATTTGTATTAGCTAGGTAACTAATACACACATAATTTACGACGAACAAGTATATATTTCTCATATTTCTTGAAAAAACACAATTTGATTTTACTTAAAGAATGCCCTGTTGCTGTTCCGAGTTACAAAATTATTTTAAATCGTTAATACAGCTGCAAAATGTCATAACGAGTAATATAAGTAAAATTAACTTGGGCAATTAGTGAACAATATTCATACGTTCATAATTGCCGAAAATAACTTAAACATAACACACGCCGCAAAGTAAATTAAAACTTACTTAGGACTAGATGAATGTTTTTGTTGTATGATGCATGATAGCTTTAGCCTAAGCATTCGTTTAATGAGTTCTAAACTTAAATCGGGGATGAGTGATAATTAAGTTAAAAGAAATTACGACGATCAAGTAAACATTAGTCCTACTTTTGAATGTAAAGCTTATATAGCCTACATTATGTGTGTTATTGTGTTTGCTTAAATTCACGCATGCATATGATATTGACCGGGGATATTGACAGCTGCAATATAATTAAAGGCTTGATTTCAAATATATATAAAAAAAAGAAATGCAAAAATGTAAGTGTGAAACCAAGATGGGAAAATCAATGGAATTCCTGAAGTTGACAATGAAACAAGTATATAAACATTACACGAATCACACAATTCGAAGACGTAAACGCGCCTTTTGGCCCTATGCAAGCGGTGACTGGAATTCAACAAACGCAAGTCGGAACACGTCTAATGACTGTAACAAATTTATTCAAATTACACCAACAACTCGTCTCGTAATTTTAGCAATAAAATTTAAGAAATTAGATCTACTTAATTATATTCACGACGTGTTACGAGTTAGAATATTTACTAGTCACAAAAGACTCAATGTGCTATCATTTTTAAAACTTCTTTTATCTATGCACACAGAGTCTCAGATTGGCAGATTGGACCACATTTTAGGCAATGTGCAAACATGGAATGAAGTACATGATGGGGCAAGGGTGTTAGTTTTGGCACACATTCCACAAAATTAAATTATAAAGGTCCAAACTGTACATTCAAATCTTTATCGCATTTTATTTTTGCTCACCCCCAAAATGTCTTTGACCTACCCCCATTTGCCCCTCTAGCCTACCCCCTCCAAACAAGATATGATGCTAGCACCACCACTACAAATAGTAAACAGATGTAAATTTTCATTAGAAACTTTTCTTCTGTTTCAAGTATTGACTTAATTGTTTAATGTATTATTTCTTTTGCAGATCATGGATTCCACGCTGAGAGTAATTGTTTCGCAATGGGTCCTATCTTTTTTGTTCCCCAATATGCCATGAAATTTTTCAACGTTTCCTGTTGGTACAAGTCATTTGCAAGCCATTTAAAAATACATGTAGTTGAAAAATATTGAATAGAATTGTGTGATTGTCAGTGACAAATTCTCTTGCCGAATGATGGTACTGTATTGCCTTTAGTCGTCTTTGGTCTCGTGTAGTTTGGGCACGACTGCATCAGGGGATATTCCTGTCTCTAAAACTTATCAATGATATACCACGCGCCTTCGTTTTATCAAAAAATCTTTTCAATTAAGACACTTTCAAAAATAAACTAAGCAATTAAACATACTGGTGCATGTATTCGTCGAAAAAAAATCATCAAATTCGGCTATGTTGCAATACATATGACCGGGATGTAGTATGCTTAAAGTGTAATAATAGAGTGGGATGTACGTACATGGAAATATTAAATTTTTTGTTGTTTTCACACTTTAATCTAGTTATCTTTTGATGTTTTGTTTTGATGTTATATGTTTATGCTTTGCGTATTCTACTTAATAAAGTACAGTTCTGAGGTTAAATTGCATTTACATTGTTATTGATTAATTGTGAGCTGTGTGTAGATACTAAGAAGAAAACTTTGTCAGTTGTAGTAACAAACATTGAGTACATGAAACTTAAAACACTGCTTTTACATTGAACTTTAAAAAATTGCGTAACATTTACTCAAAATTCTTTATCCGATTTTACTAATGGCAGATTTAAAACTTGCATTTATCGAGTAATGATAACAATACACATGTCTATTTATGTAGTTTTTACTTTTACGATAAATTATTCACAACTAAAATAAATACTTTAATCGCTACAAACGGAACATAAAAATGACAATAAATATACTCGTGTTATTAAAGTTACAAATACTCTCAAATTTATAAAATTAAGTACATGGAACAGAAAAGATTTGCACTGTGAACACTTAAAAAATATGAAACGTCTGACAATTGAATAGTGTATGAAATCGAATTTTCTGAGTAACAATAACTTTTAAAAAAATCATTATTTTTTCAAAATAAGTTAAATTTTAAAGTAGATTGTACATATATTTACAAATTGCTGTGACTTAAAATTAGGAAATATATATTTGTTTTTTATTCTTTTCAATTAAGTTGCCTGTAAACAGCTTTATCACTGTTGATAACTTAAATTTTTTTAAGGCAGTTATCTTGCTTAAAAATTATTTACTAAATTTTATAACTTAAAAATCGATGCCATAATCTTTTGTTCATTAAAATTCAGTACCTTAAACAAATTTCTTTCACATAGTAAAAACTCAAAAGTTAAGAAAAGTTATATTCATCAAGAGAATCAAGTTACTGGAGCCAGTTATTCTGAGTTGTAGAAACAAACATTCAGACAGCATTTGAAACTCAAAATACCACCTTTAAAAAAAAACTTAATAAAATTAAGGCAACCGTCTTGCCTTAATTTTATTAAGTAAATTTTACAAAAAATATCAAAATATTTTTTTGAGTGTGCTAATAATTATATACATCAGGGTATGAATCTAAAGTTCGATTCATTCTTCGGTTCTCCGCAGATCTGTCATTCATTATCAGTAACTTTATGATTAACTCTATTTGCTGAGTCGTGTGCAGTTTTGATATTTTCAGCTTACGTATCATGCAGAATGCAAACAGAGCATTGGCGTCAATGTTACACTATGATATAAGGATTCAAATTGGGGCTGTTAATTCTGTGCGACCAGACAACTTTCATATGGAGTAATATGGAGTAATAAGCTGGCGGGGTGCATTAACAAATATGGATGAGATTGATCAACCACTCCATGATGCAGCATTGCGAGGTGATCTCGAAGCAGTTGAGAGTTTGCTAGAAAGTGGTTCGAACATTAATCACACCAACCAAGCTGGAAATACACCTTTACACGGTGCGGTGCATAAAGACAACGTGACCATCGTTGACTATCTCACCAAACACGGAGCTGATGTAGATCAGAAAACCCCAGATGGACAAACACCCTTACATCTCTCTGCATCACTTGGACATTTCAAGACAACGCAACTTCTGGTCAGTCAAGAAGCTGAGGTGAATAAAGAGGACAATGATGGTTCCACTGCATTACACCTTGCTGCTGAGAGTGGCAACCTCGATGTCACTAAATATCTGGTCAGTCAAGGAGCTGATGTGGATGTGGAAAATTATGACGGTTGGACTGCTTTACACTTTGCTGCTCAGAATGGTTACCTTGATGTGACCATATATCTGATCAGTCAAGGATCTGACGTGAATGCTGGAGAAAATCAGGGTATGACTTCATTACACGGTGCAGCTAAGAATGGTCATCTTGAGGTCGTCGAATATCTGATCAGGCAAGGCGCAGATGTTGATAAGGGAGATGATGACGGTTGGAATGCATTACAAAGTGCTGCTGAGAATGATCATTTAGATGTCATCAAATATCTGGTAAGTCAAGGAGCTGAGGTGAATAACGGAGACCGTGATGGTTCTACTGCATTACACATCGCTGCTCTCAAAGGTCATCTTGATATTACAGAATATTTGATATGTCACGGAGCACAGGTAAATCAAAGAAGAATGGATGGTAACACAGCTTTGAACTTGGTCGTAAAAGAAGGTCATCTTGATGTCACCAAATATCTGATCAGTCAAGGAGCTGAGGTGAATAACAGAGATAATGACGGCTCTACTGCATTACACCTTGCTGCTATGAATGGTCATCTTGATGTCACTGAATATCTGGTCAACCAAGAAGCTGAGGTGAATGAGGGAAACAATGACGGCTCTACCGCATTACACATTGCTGCTATGAATGGTCATCTTGATGTCACTGAATATCTGGTCAAACAAGAAGCTGAGGTAAATATTAGAAATAATGACGGTTCTACTGCTTTACACAGTGCTGCTCAGAATGGGCATCTTGATGTCATCAAATATTTGGTCGGGCATGAAGCTGAGGTGAAAATAGGAGATGATGACGGTTCTACTGCCTTAGACTTTGCTGCCAAGAATGGTCACCTCGATGTCACCAAATATTTGGTAAGTCAAGGAGCTGAGGTGAAGATGGGAAATAATGACGGTTCGACAACATTACACTTTGCTGCTCAATATGGTCATCTCGATGTCATCAAATGTTTAATCAGGCACGGAGCTGAGGTGAAAAGGGAAAATAATGATGGTTTTACTGCATTACACAGCGCTGCTCATAATGGTCATCTTGATGTCACCGAATATCTGATCAGTCAAGGAGCTGACGTAAATAAGGGAGATAATGACGGTCGGACTGCATTACACATTGCTGCTAAGATTTGCGATCTTAATGTCATTAAATATCTGATCAGTCAAGGAGCTGAGGTGAACAAAGGTGATAATGCTGGTTCTACTGCATTACACAGTGCTACTGAGAATGGCCATCTCGTTCTTACCAAATTTCTGATCAGTAAAGGAGCTAAGGTGAAAAAGAGCTGCCATGCCGGTCGGACTGCATTACACGGTGCTGCTGAGAGTGGAAACCTCGATGTCACTAAATATCTGGTCAGTCAAGGAGCTGAGGTTAATAAGGGAGATAATAAGGGTTCCACAGCAATACAAAGTGCGGCTCAGAATGGACATCTTGATGTCACCGAATATCTTATTGGTCGAGGAGCTGAGGTGAATAAGGGAGACGATGGCGGTTGGAATGCATTACAAAGTGCGGCTCAGAATGGTCATTTAGATATCATCATATATCTTCTAAGTCAAGAAGCTGAGGTGAATAAGGAAGACAATAATGGTTCCACTGCATTACAAGGTGCGGCTCAGAATGGTCACCTTGATGTCACCGAATATCTTATCAGTCAAGGAGCTGAGGTGAACAAGGAGGACAATGATGGTTCCACTGCATTACACCTTGCTGCTGAGAGTGGCAACCTCGATGTCACTAAATATCTGGTCAGTCAAGGAGCTGAGGTGCAGATGGGAAAAAATAATTGGACTGCATTACACATTGCTGCTCAGAATGGTCATATTGATGTCACCGAATATCTGATCAGTCAAGGAGCTGAGGTGAATACTGGAGATGATAATCATGGATGGACTGCATTACACTTTGCTGCTAAGAATGGTCATCTTGCTGTAACTGAAAATCTGGTCAACCAAGACGCTGAGGTGAATGAGCAAGATAATGACGGTTCTACTGCATTACACCTTGCTGCTATGAATGGTCATCTTGATGTCACTGAATATCTGGTCAACCAAGAAGCTGAGGTGAATGAGGGAAACAATGACGGCTCTACCGCATTACACATTGCTGCTCAGAATGGGCATCTTGATGTCATCAATATTTGGTCGGGCATGAAGCTGAGGTGAATGAGCGAGATAATGACGGTTATACTGCATTACACATTGCTGCTATGAATGGTCATCTTGATGTCACCAAATATCTGATCAGTCAAGGAGCTGAGGTGAATAACAGAGATAATGACGGCTCTACTGCATTACACCTTGCTGCTATGAATGGTCATCTTGATGTCACTGAATATCTGGTCAACCAAGAAGCTGAGGTGAATGAGGGAAACAATGACGGCTCTACCGCATTACACATTGCTGCTATGAATGGTCATCTTGATGTCACCAAATATCTGATCAGTCAAGGAGCTGAGGTGAATAACAGAGATAATGACGGCTCTACTGCATTACACCTTGCTGCTATAAATGGTCATCTTGATGTCACTGAATATCTGGTCAACCAAGAAGCTGAGGTGAATGAGGGAAACAATGACGGCTCTACCGCATTACACATTGCTGCTATGAATGGTCATCTTGATGTCACTGAATATCTGGTCAAACAAGAAGCTGAGGTAAATATTAGAAATAATGACGGTTCTACTGCTTGTGACGATAGGTCATACGCCTGAATGCGAGACTAGACAGCTCTCATCAGGTGCCTACTTGAAATGTTACGCTCGGCAATTCATCCTCTGATTAAACATGTTCTGGAATTAACAATATCATGTTCTGTGCATTGTGTTAGCTTCCAGTAGCATATAATCAAAAGACACATGGTGTCAGGCGGGATCAATCAACGCCAATAGAAAAATTTTGGAGGATTTTGAGGCACGGAGACACATTGAAGATCGCACGAATCAGGTGGAAAATTTCCCATTCATTTTGTGTGTGAAAGTGTGTGCGTGACAATCTCGCTATGAATGCATGATCGAGCGTGCACAGCGAAGATTGCGACATCGAGAGCTCAGCGTGAAATGCATGCATGTTGTGTGGAGAGACCGAACAGCTGATTTTTGGTCGAGTGCGGAGTGCAAACCTGTTGTTAGTAGATATCGGGACTGTGAATGTTGGTTACGCTATGATCCAAAAAGATATAGGTGACTCGAACATTGCATGGTTGCTGACACTAAAATAGGATAAATTAGGGCGCTCAAGCGATTCTAAACTAGTGAGTAATATTAAACTAGTTAGAAGTAGGTTATATTGATACACTAATAAACCCTACACCCCACATATAACAGCGGATATACAATGGCTACTAGTCTAAGTCAACCGGCACCGCTAGATTTGTTGACTGGCAATGTTGCTGAAAATTGGAAACGATTCAGACAGCGATTTGAATTGTTCAATGTAGCCAGCGGAATGTCAGAGAAAGGGGATAAATCCCAATGCTCGTTATTTTTGCATTGCATAGGCGACGCAGCGCTTCAAGTGTATAACACGTTTGTTTTTCCTAATGAGGATGACAGGATGAAGTTGAAAGTGGTCATGAAAAAATTTGAAGAATATTGCATACCGAAACGAAATGTCACGTATGAAAGACACAAGTTCTTCACACGTTCACAACAGGTGAACGAGACAATTGATCAATATGCTACAGAGTTGAGAAACAGAGTACAATCGTGTGAGTTTGGAGATCTTACTGACAGTTTGATTAAAGATCGTATTATCTGTGGGATGACTGATAATAGCGTGAGAGAGAGACTGTTGAGACAAGATGATTTGAATCTGGAGAAGACATTGCAGTTATGTCGTGCTGCTGAATCCACACGAGCTCAGGTCAAAGAGCTGTGTTCCCAGGATGAGTGTTTATCAGTTGATGCTCTAGGGGGTAAGAGGAAATCCTTCCCAGGTAGAAAACAAAAACAGACTTTCAGGCAAACTCAAGGTAGTCAAAGTGTGAGGCCAAAGCAAGGCCAAGGTCAGAAAGTCACACAGAACTCCAGGAATACCTGTAGCAGGTGTGGTAATTTCCATGGCAAGAGTGCTTGTCCGGCTCAAGGTCAAATTTGTCGGAAGTGCGGACGAGGTAATCACTTTGCTAAATGTTGCAAGACGCCAATAAACAAAGCAGTCAATGAGTTGAGAGAAGATCAAGTTGATGAAGAATTCATTGTTGATGCTATTGATGCAGTTGGGTCAAACAAAGAGTGGAAAACCAAGATTGAGGTCAATAAGACTCTAGTAAACTTCAAGCTCGACACAGGAGCACAAACAAGTACAATTTCTGAATCTGAATACAAGAAATTGAAACCGAAACCGAAGTTGCATTCATCGAAGACACAGTTGTCAGGATACGGTGATGGGCATATTCCTGTAAAAGGTCGTTGCTATACCCAGGTGCAATACAAGGGTATTTCACATAACATGGCGTTTTTTGTAGTGCCTGGTAATCGTCAACCACTACTGGGTTTGCAAGATTGTGAGAAACTAGGACTCGTGAAACGCGTGTATGTCGTTGAAAAAGACTCGAACAATGATATCGTTGACAAATATGCAGATGTGTTCGAAGGTCTAGGGTGTTTACCAGGAAAACATCATATCATGGTAGTAGAAAATGCGCAGCCAGTAAAGCATGCGTGTCGCAAAATACCATTCCCAATTCGAGACAAACTGAAAAAGGAATTGGAAAAAATGGAGCGCATGAATGTCATTCAGTCTGTGGATGAGCCGACAGACTGGGTCTCGTCATTGGTTGTAGTGACCAAAAAGAACGGTAAGCTAAGGGTATGCTTGGACCCGCGAGACCTTAACAAGGTTATCAAACGAGAAAATTACAAGTTACCGTCACGTGAGGAAATCACAGCAGAATTTGCCAATGCAAAATACTTCAGTAAGCTAGATGCTTCCAGTGGTTTCTGGCAAATAGAGTTGGATGACGAGAGTTCGAAGCTTTGCACGTTCATAACTCCTTTTGGGAGATACAGGTTTCTTCGATTACCATTCGGTATTTGCAGTGCGCCAGAGGTATTCCATAAGATAATTCACAATCTGTTTGTAGATGTACCAGGTGTCAACACTATGATGGATGACATAGTTGTCTGGGGAAGCACGCAAGAAGAACATGATGATCGTCTGAGGAAAGTCCTAGACATCGCAAAAAGGTCAAACCTGAAACTCAATAGAGACAAATGTGAGTTCAATGTGAACGAGATGATCTTCATTGGTGATTTGATCAGCCAAGATGGGGTCAGACCAGATCCGAAAAAGGTTGCAGCCATCAGAAACATGGCAAGACCAACCTGCAAACAAGATGTTCAACGTTTCTTGGGAATGATAAATTATCAAGGAAAATTCATTCCGAACTTGTCGACAAGGTCAGCTCCTCTTCGGGTCCTGCTGGACAAGAAGACAGAATGGATGTGGGAAGATGCACAAGAACAGGCATGGTGCGAGCTCAAAGAAGCTCTGATGAAGCATCCTGTGCTACATTTCTATGATTGCACAAAGCCCACGAAGATATCAGCTGACGCTTCCAAGAATGGCTTAGGAGCAGTTCTCCTACAGCAGCATGACCAGAATTGGCATCCGATAGCATACGCATCTAGAGCTATGTTAGAGGCAGAGACGCGCTATGCTCAGATAGAAAAGGAACTGCTAGCGATCACATATGCATGTGAAAGGTTCCACCAGTATGTCTATGGTCAAGTGATCCAAGCTGAGACAGACCATAAGCCCCTCGTTCCGTTGTTCACCAAATCTCTGAGTGACTGTCCGCTACGGATTCAACGTCTGATGATCAGGGTGCAGAGATATGACTTGAAGGTATCCTACACGCCTGGCAAGTTCATGTATATAGCAGATGCGTTGTCAAGAGCGGTAGACTCAGAAGCAGACCAGAGTCAAGAACGAGAGGAAGACATCAGAGTCTATGTTGATGCAATCATAGAGACTCTACCTGTCACTACTGACAGAAAAACACAATTTGTCAAAGAGACAAAGACAGATGAAACACTGCAGCAACTCCAACAAGTCATCAGAACAGGATGGCCAGCTGCAAAACATCAATGTCCAATGGCTGTCAGACAGTATTGGCATGCCAGAAGTGAGCTTTCAGAAGCTAATGGCTTCATTTTGAAGGGCGGTAGGATTGTAGTTCCTACATCAATGAGAAAGCAAATGCTGAACAAGATCCATGAAGGGCATTTAGGAATAGAAAAGTGCAAGAGAAGGGCCCGTGAAGTCCTATACTGGCCACAGATGAACCAAGACATCACCGACATGGTTCAAGACTGTGCAGCCTGTATGTTGTACAAACCGAAACAACAACAAGAGAGTCTGAAACAACACCAGATTCCGGACAGACCGTGGGAAAAAGTCGGTACTGACTTGTTCACTCTAGATGGTAAAGATTACCTAGTAGTCGTAGACTACTATTCCCAGTTTATTGAACTGCGTACACTGTCCACAACTAGTAGCAAAACAGTGATCACACAACTCAAGGAGATTTTCTCTAGACACGGTACTCCTTGTGAAGTAGTCTCGGACAACGGTCCTCAATTTGCGAGTTCTGAATTCCAACGCTTCGCAACCGACTGGGATTTCGTTCACACGACTACAAGTCCGTACTATCCCCAGTCCAATGGTCGCGCTGAGGGAGCAGTGAAGATTTCAAAGAATCTACTTCGAAAGTGCCAGCAGAGTAGTCAAGATATCTACCGAGCTCTACAGATCTACAGGAGCTCACCCCTCGACTGTGGGAAATCCCCTGCAGAACTACTCTACAATCGCCGTTTGAGATCTAACTTGCCCATGATGGACAACCTCCTTGATCCACAGAACATTGATTTTCGTCAGGTGAAGGAAAGGAAGGAGCGGCAGAAGGCGAAACAGAAACAACGCTATGATCAGCATGCTCAGGATCTTCAAGAGCTTAGCATTGGTCAACATGTCACACTCCTTGACATGCACACAAACAGATGGTCAGAGCAAGGCGTTGTTAAGACCAAACTACCAAATCGGTCTTATCTGGTACAAACTGAACACGGCGTGATACGTCGACGAAACCGCCGTCACATCAGACCAGCTAGACGTAAAGAACATTATATCTCGCACGATGTCGACGACGATGACGAAATTTTAGCGATTTATAAGAAGAACTCGGACTCAACAAACAGAACACTCAAAGAAAGCAGAATAATTATCTTGAAAGAACTTTAATAGCATGGACTCTCAACCAGAAGAAGTCAAAAACATTACCTCAACACTACGTGAAAATTCATATATTATGTTTGTGTTATTGAAGGCTGTTTACAGAAATCAAAGTTAAACAGGCTTCAAGAAATATATTATGTCTTATAATTGTAAAGGCACAAGATGAAAATATTCATACTTGTCTAAATCGAAACAAACTCTCTTCTTAAAGAAAGGGAGGTGTGACGATAGGTCATACGCCTGAATGCGAGACTAGACAGCTCTCATCAGGTGCCTACTTGAAATGTTACGCTCGGCAATTCATCCTCTGATTAAACATGTTCTGGAATTAACAATATCATGTTCTGTGCATTGTGTTAGCTTCCAGTAGCATATAATCAAAAGACACAGTGCTTTACACAGTGCTGCTCAGAATGGGCATCTTGATGTCATCAAATATTTGGTCGGGCATGAAGCTGAGGTGAATGAGCGAGATAATGACGGTTCTACTGCATTACACATTGCTGCTATGAATGGTCATCTTGATGTCATCAAATATTTAATCAGGTACGAAGCTGAGGTGAAAATGGGAGATAATGATGGTTCTACTGCATTACACAGCGCTGCTCAGAATGGTCATCTTGATGTCACCGAATATCTGATCAGCCAAGGAGCTGAGGTGAATAAGGGAGATAATTACGATTCTACTGCATTACACAACGCTGCTCAGAATGGTCATCTTGATGTCATCAAATATTTAATCAGGCTCGAAGCTGAAGTGAAAAAGGGAGATAATGATGGTTTCACTGCATTACACAGAGCAGCTATGAATGGTCATCTTGATGTCACCGAATATCTGGTCACCGAAGGGGCTGAGGTGAATAACGGAGATAATGCTGGTTCTACTGCCTTACACAGTGCTGCTCAGAATGATCATCTTGATGTAATCAATTATTTAATCAGGCACGAAGCTGAAGTGAATAAGCGAGATAATGACGGTTCTACTGCCTTACACTTTGCAATCGAGAATGGTCTTCTTGATGTCACCGAATATCTTATCAGTAAAGGAGCCGATCAGGTAAAGGAATGTCAGAGCAGAACATCTGATTACCTTAATTGACATGATACGCAGTAGTGTTTTTAAAATATAAATTATACATTTTATTACTTCATGAAACTTTAAGATGACCTTGAGCAAGATTTAATTTCACCGATTTTTGTCACTTTCGGAACTGAAGACTGTAGTAAAAACAAAAACAAAGGATTTGTCATTAAATTAATGAGGTTTTATGCCAAATCTTCTCACATTTATTTATAATCCAGAAAAAAAGATTTTCATATATTCAGTTTAATTCATCTTCATTCAACATCTCTTAAAAATAACAGAATATGAATACTAACAAATATAAGCAATATAGTAAGTAAATTGTAGATAAAATATAAATACATATCGAAGACCAGTGAAGACCTGTCAAAGCTACCCATAATAACTCCATCTATGGCTCAAGACATAAATTACAATATAAGTAACAAACTAAGAAACAACAAAATAACATCAAGTAACAGAAGAAAAAAATGTAAAAGGAAAGCTTGGGGTTTAAATGACATGCTCATGATGATAATACAGAAGGTAAGTTTTATATTATCTTTTGATAGATTGGAGCGAAGAACATTGTTTAAACTCTCATGGCAAATTATTCCACACAACCAGTCCATTATAATTTATGGATGTTCTTGAGGAGCTGTAACAAGAACAGAGACTGTACAATTTATCAGAATTCCTTTTGAAATACATGTATTTACGATTAGTAACAATAAACAACATATTTTGATCACAATCGATTGGGCTAGATTTCAAATTTCTTTTGATGTGATTATTCTATCACCCAGTATGATGAGATTGAGTTGACGAACATTCATCTTGCCATATTACTCGGTCGTACATCTATCATTGAGAGATTAGTTTCTCAGGGAGCTGATCTCAATGTCCAGTCAACAGATGGTCAGATGTGTCTCCATATGGCGATTAAACTCTGCTACAAGGCTAATAGAAATATCCAAAATACGGATACCCTCAGAAAGGTGAGTTAACTTGGTCAAGGGGTTAATGAGAGAAATATAAGCCTACAACTTTCTTCTGCTGATAGTGCAAATGCGGCTTACTTTGAATCACCGCGGTGCACCGTCGTGTCGTCACGTCGTCACGTTACAAGACATTTTGTGAGTACTAAGCCAAATATCTGATCAGTCAAGGAGTTGACGTAAGTAAAGAATATAATGACGGTCGGACTGCATTACACATTGCTGCTAAGATTTGTGATCTTAAAGGAGAATTACGCTCAAAAATAAAGACGATAGTGTTAAAAGGTGTTATTTATTCCTACTTGTTAGACTATATGGCTTCGCGTCAAAATATACGAGATCGATACGAATCAATTTTTTCTGAGCAAAATTTCCCGTCTGCTAGCAATATGTATCGTCTGCTAGCAGCACATGGGGGCTGCCATTTTGTTTATGTGTACAAGAAGAATTTCTTAATCCAAATGCTCAATTGCCTTTTTCAAAATTAAAAACACATTTGAGATTAAAAATATCGAATAGATCTGTCAATTTATTTTTAAACTGAAGATTTCCTTATATATTTCTGTTGAAAATCGATATTCGCTTAATAGAAATCTATTTTCTCGATACTGGACGTATGGGACGGAGCAAATTAATTCAAATTTTAGGGATGCTTCTTCCCTGAGCATCTATAGCGGCAAACTATGCATTCACCTGCTTTCGGATAATGGACTTGAAAAGTCAGAATGCATGCTGCATATATTATGTTCTACTCTGTTTGGCAAACCCAAGAAAATAGATATTTGTTAAGCAAAACCAGACAATTTAAAAGTATCATTATAAAGATTTAATTTTTATAATACATGTAAACACCCACTTTATATTTTCCGTCACATATGGGATTTTAGGTAATGAAGAAAATCAATTTAGGATTTGGATTCAAAATATCTTCCTGACTGGAACATTTCTCAATGGTTCATGTACAACTCCAAATCAGCAAGAAAATGGCAGCCCCCATCTAAATGAGTAGGAGACGATACCGGGTGTTGGAATATCTTTATTTATACCCTTTTCTGATATCTTATTAGAAAATGATTTAGGCCAATAAGTAGGAATATATTACACCTTCCAATATAAGTAAATTTGTAATCAGGGCTTAATTCTTCTTTAATGTCATTAAATATCTGATCAGTCAAGGAGCTGAGGTGAACAGAGGTGATAATGCTGGTTCTAAAGCACTAAACCCTCAATTCACGAATAAGGGCAGTGTGTAACGTTTTTGGGAATACACACCGTCAATAAGTGGGGGTATTTCATAAACGTTACACCCTACCCTCCGTGAATTCAGGGCTTAGTATTCACGAAAAAGGTCGGGTAACTCGACGACGTGGCGTTAACGTGATAACATGATGGTTCGAACTAAGTCGTGCATGCAGGCGACCTTAAAGTTTTAAATTAGAATATTCGTTAAACGTGTTAAATCTGTCTAATTTGCTCCTTTCACTGGAAGACTTGGGATTGATAGAAATGGGGACTGGGTAAATTTGGACATGAAGCATTGTCATGCATATCAACAATGAAACCAGTTTCACAAGATACATTCTACATTCATTTTATTATCGTAGCCTAGGCCTACTATTTTAAGAACAGTCACTAAAGAAAAAAAAAAGCAGCAGAAGAAGAAGAAGCAAACACTATCCACTTTAGCCAGGGATGTATTAATAGGTGTGGTTAAATGGGGGGAGGTTAATTGCACACAGTGATAACGGGATCCACTGCAGTGCAAAAACTAGGGTGTTAAAATTCATACACCAGTGGAGAATTAAAAGAAAACAACACCCTTGGTGTTGAATAATTGAGGCATGTAGGCCTATACTCTCGATGGTTTTCATTTCACACCATTCAAATTTAAAACATGCGAAGACCATAATCTTATGTTAATTTATCTGGTGCTGTTTTGTTCTTGGTGTTGATTAGGTCGTCACGTGATTTTGTTTTATAATGTTCATTGGTAGAAATAAAAGAAAGAAACCCGTCACGCATATCCATGTGTCGGGGATCAGAATTTTGACCTCCTGTCCTGAGATATAATAATACAATGTATATATACTATGCATTCTTTAGTTTAGTTGAGACAGTTGTGGAATACATTCCATGCTTGATTTACTTGTTTTTTGTGAAGGTGAAACATTTCTTGAATGTTACTTGGTAATTGGTATGGGAGAAAACTACATCAGGTGTTTGTTGTCCTTCCTCCTGTAGTCCTGTAATATGTTGTATTTGAAGGAAGAATTTGTATGCATTGTTTGTTGAATACATATATTCATGCAAGTTATGTTGCTGTTAATTGAGTGAGTGAATGATGAGAATAAGGAGTTCGTACTTGTGATATACATGTATATGCGTAGGGAAAGTGATTCTGTCACTGTGCATACATGCATGTGAGATTCAGAAAGTTTCGTCCGGTTTGGGTGTCGACAAGTTTTGATGTCTTCTTCTCCACTGTCATGTTCTACATTTAGCTGTCATCTGGCTTGGAGGCTTTGCCTTTGAGGTTTTGATTATGAGCCCCGAGTGAGTCCTAAGGTTGTGGTTTCAAGTTTGGTGTTGTTGAGCCTGGGTTTTGGGGGTTTATTTGTCTCTGGACATATTTTGGAATAAATGACAAGCTACTACTGTATACCAAAACTCCTTAGTGTTCTTCTTCCATGTCCTTACCCACGAAACATGCATGCTGCTGCTGCTAGCTGAGAGGCGATGAGCTGCGAGCTGGATCCGGACCCCGATCGTCTTTTTTTTGGTATACTTTCCGCCTGAAGTGATGATTGTTCGAGTCACATCTGCCGATAGGCAGATTCGGAAGATACTTTTGAAAGAAATATGTCGACAAAAAGTTTTGTTTTCCCTTTTGAGCGATCAGTTTGTAGTTGTTTTCTAAATAAATATACTATGAAAATAACATATAGAAATGATGCCATGTTTATTTTCATTTGATGGAAGGCTGGTGAAAGATAATTTTGATGAGACTACTGGAATTGCAGAATTTTTTATTTTTTTGAGAAGTAAACAACTATTTGCTGGCTGGCATTTTGTCAGGAAGGAAATTTGTTTGGCCAGACAGTGTATTTAAAAGAAAAAAAAGAAACCCCCAAAGGGTAATGACCCTTACAAAAAAAATTGTATGGTACATGTATGGTATAGCTCTATGGTATATGGTAAATCTATGGTACAACTCTATGGTAGATGCTTGCTCTATGGTATACCATATAGTGCAGATAGTATGGTAGGGAAATTGCATATATGGTACATCTGTATGGTAGATGCTTGTTCTATGGTATATCATATGGTGTAGATACATGATGAGTAGATTGCATATGGTACATCTGTATGGTAGATGCGTGTTCTATGGTATATCATATGGTGTAGATACATGATGAGTAGATTGCATATGGTACATCTGTATGGTAGATGCGTGTTCTATGGTATACCACATGGTGTAAATATATGGTGAGTAGAATGCATATGGTACATCTGTATGGTAGATGCGTGTTCTATGGTATACCACATGGTGTAAATATATGGTGAGTAGAATGCATATGGTACATCTGTATGGTAGATGCGTGTTCTATGGTATACCACACGGTGTAAATATATGGTGAGTAGAATGCATATGGTACATCTGTATGGTAGATGCGTGTTCTATGGTATACCACATGGTGTAAATATATGGTGAGTAGAATGCATATGGTACATCTGTATGGTAGATGCGTGTTCTATGGTATACCACATGGTGTAAATATATGGTGAGTAGAATGCATATGGTACATCTGTATGGTAGATGCGTGTTCTATGGTATACCACACGGTGTAAATATATGGTGAGTAGAATGCATATGGTACATCTGTATGGTAGTTATATGGTAGATATTAGGTGGTAACATGGAACACATTGTATGGTACCTTTTTGGTGACTGGTAGATATGTCTGGTAGATAAATGGGGCATTTGTGTTAGCTGTTTGGGTTTATGGTAGATGTATGATACTTCGGGGGTAGATGTATGGTAATTATATGGACGATGTATGATAGTATGATTCATGTATGGTGTTTATATATGGTGTATGTATGTATGGTGGAACCACAGAAGCACCATATGCCTACCATATAACCATCATACATACACCATATATAAACACCATACATACATATATCATACTAGTATCATACATCTACCAAATACTACCATACTTCTACCATATCTTCTACCATATAATCACACATTTACCACAGAAGCACCATACAGCTACCATTATGACCACCATACCTACACCATATAACCACCATTCATCTACCACAGAAGTACCATATATCTACCATACATACACCATATACATTACCATATGACAACCATACATACACCATATAACCACCATACATCTACCACAAAACTACCATGCATTTACCACACGGTGCTTCTGTGGTAGATGTATGGTGGTTATATGATGCTTCTGTGGTAAATGTATGGTGGCTATATGATAGATATATGGTGGTTATATGGTAGATGTATGGCTGTTATATGGTGCTTCTTGATATATGTATGGTGGTTATATGGTACATGTATGATACCGCTATGGTAAATGTATGGTACCTCTGTGGTGGATGTATGGTGGTTATATGGTAGATGTATAATATCTCTATGATAAATGTATGGTGTTTCTGTGGTAGTCATATGGTGCTTTGCTGGATGGTGTATGGTTGTTGTATGGTAAATATATGGTGCTTCTGTGGAAGATATATGGTGGTTATATGGTAGATGCATGGTGCTTCTGTGGTAGATGTGTGGTGTTTGGTTGGATGGTTTATGGTGGTTATATGGTAAATATATGGTGCTTCTGTGGTAGATATATGGTAAACAATATATGGTAAGTGTATGGTGGTTATATGGTAATTGTATGGTATTTCCTTATGGTAGATGTATGGTAGCATAAATTTGCATAAATTTGCATAAATTTGTCCCAAAAATGTTAATGAGATGTATGGTATTTGTATGGTATATGAATGGTACATGTGTTATGGTGTATGTATGGTATCTGTGGTATATGTATGGTATTTGTGCTGTTGTATTTGTGATGTATTTATATGGTATTTGAATAGTATAAGTCTATGATACCATACCATTGTATGGTATGGTACCATACATTGTATGGTATTTTTATGGTATACCATAGCAATTTTTTTGTAAGGGTCGACTTATAGGTCAGTCAAATCCAGTTATTTAATTCAGTAAGGTTCATGTATTGTATTTTAGTTAAAGCCTATTCAAGCCAAGTCTTTGAAATATTTGTAACAGTCCTCTGGCTAGACATTGTTTGGAAGTGTTAAATTGGATCATAATTTATTCGTTTCTACAGATGTTCGCCTTTTCATTTACGGAAACCAGGGTCATCCGCTGTAACATATTTTTGCAATCACTTAATAGAAATTTCTCAGAGAAGGGTATAAATAGGAATTTATTTTAGAGAATCGAGGAGAACACTTAAAGCCAGTCAGAAACTATGGATCTCCGCCAAGGCAGCAAACGTTTACTCTGGGGGTTATCCACGTCGCGACGAGATGCAAGCTCCAGCTGCCATCCGGTAGTCTACATCTCATCGAATGGGGGCTCGATCTCGTCCTGCTAGTTTTGCCGTCGGCTGAAGCGACATCGCTGGTCAAGGAGGGGCTCTGGCTGGGAACGACGCTGTTGGTAGAGGCCGAGGAGCTGAAAGGACCGCCGGTAGGGCAGCGTCTGGCTGAGTGGCCGAGTCGGCGTGAACCAGAGAGCAGCCAAGCGACCCGGGCGAGCTGACGTCAACGGCAAGGGCAGCCGACACCCATGAGTTTGAACTGAGCCGAATCGTTCATTATATTTAAGATAAGTTTGTTTATGTATAACTTGCAATTTGTTTGATTCTGTTTATGTACACATTGGAAATCCAAAATCCAACGAAATAACTCTGTCAAATTTGTTTCCATTCTTGTTTATTCTGAGTCCATTCCCGTTTATTCTGAGTCCAGTAGCAGTTAAAAAATAGTCACTCACGTGACAATTTGGAGGTCCCACCGTGACACTGCTACTAAATATTGTTTATAGTGAGGTTAGAATTTTATCCCTCGATAAATGTACAAGTATTGATATAGTTAAGTGGTTTCTCCCCAAGGTTAAGTCCTTGGTAATGCCTGTAAGCTAGGCCGATGCTTAGGCGGTCGTGCATTATGCACGGTGTTTGCTCATAGATTCCAGGATTTTTGATAGGCTTCGAATCTTCTGGTGTGGATTGGTGTTCCGCGTGGTTGAATTTGTATGCTCATTGGGAGATACATTCTAGTGTGCTTGCTAATAGGCACTAGGGGTTTGGGCATTTTATGCCAGGTGTTAAAGCTGTTGCTTTGTTTATGCGGATGCTTAGAGCCTAGATAGTGTTTTGAACGAGTTGGAATCTATTTAGTCGTTATGGCTAGTATTGAGCAGATGAAAGAATTTTCTACTTTAGGTAGGGAGATGGGCCTTACTGGAGGCGAGTTCAGTAGTTTCGTCTCTGAGCGCTGTCAGGCGTTAGAACGAGAGAAGACTCAGAGAAAAAGAGAAAAGAGCGTGAGCATGAACTGAAGTTAGCGCAATTGCGTAAGGAAGGAGGGGATAATGTACCTCAGGTGGGATAAGGCTTGAAGTCGGTCGGTTTGACGATGCCCACGATAGGTTCGATGCTTACATTACAAAATTTGAAATGATAATGAAAAGTCAGAGAGTCTCCGATGACTTATGGGTATTACATCTAATCTCTAATCTTACAGGGAAAGCTTTAGATGTAGTAAATAGGATGAATGTAGATGATCGCCAGAAGTATACCACAGTTAAGAGTGAGCTAATGCAATACTATCATCTCACTGAGGAAGGGTATAGGCGTAATTTCAGATCAGTTAAGCCGTTGAACTTGGAACGCCCAAAACAGTTAGAATGAAGGCTCATTTTGATAATGTAGAAGCGGCTAAGATAGATAATAGTAGAGCTGCTCTTGAGGATTTAATATTGCGAGAGCAATTTCTGATCGATTGCCCGAGAGAGGTTGCTAGGTTCATTAAGGAACGAAAGTGCATGAATTTTGATGAGGCGGTTAATTGTGCGGTCCTCATGTGTTCTTCAGTGGACAGAAATCCGAAAGGTTCAGATCAGATCCGAAGTCGGGTAATAGGATCCCTTCACCTAGTCAAATGGGAAAGAATAATCAGAAATCGGGCGAAGTTCAGTCTAGAGTAAGGAAGAGTGAAGGTAGTAAGCCCTTTCTAAAGAAAGGGCTGGGAATCCCAATCACATGAAGAGGGAGTGTCCCATGTTGTCCAAGTCTATGGCGCCTCAGGGCATGATCACTTTAGAGGAAGGAGTCCCTAATGTAAACATGGGTATAAGGAAAGTGTTTCTCAAGAGGATGAGAGTGAATCAGGTGTTGTAGATCTGACAGCAGCCTGTATCGCTGTTGAGTCGGGTGTCGGTGATCTTGATCGTGTGAGAGACGAAGTTGTTGAAGAGGTTGGAATGGCATACAGTGATATTGGGACGATGGTGGATGGCATGCCCGTCATGTCTGGGAGGTTGATGCCTGGGAATGTTCCCGTATCGGTGCTGCGTGATTCAGGTTGCACTACCTGTGTAGTGAAAGATGCATTAGTTAGGCAGGATCAATTCACTGGTCGTCGTCAAGCAGTAAGGTTAATAGATCAAACGATTAGGTATTTCCCCTGGGCTAAGATAATTGTTGATTCGCCATATTTCGAAGGAGAGGTTAAGGCAGTGTGTATGCCCGATTGCTTGTGTGATGTAGTTATTGGTAATGTAAAAGGGGCTCGTGAACCAAAAGAGCCTAATTTCCATTGGGTCCCGAAGGGAGACGTAGAAGTCCCAGATGTGGTAAGCCCAGGTGAAGAGAGAGAATGTTCAGGTGATTCGAAGACTAACGCTGAGGGCGTATTTCCTGAGGAAGTTGAGGTTGAGTTGAAAGCTGTTCAGACTCGTGCGGAAAAGGTGAAGGACTCTAAGCCTAGTAAGGGTTCGAGTGAGTTTCTGCAAGAACAGAAAGATGATGTGTCATTGCGCCCGCTGTGGCAGAAGGTTGATAAGGTTGACAAGTCACAGTATAGGTTCTTGTGTGAACAAGAGTTTCTGTTTAGGCAGAAAAAGGATGCAAATAATCAAGGTATAGGTCCTAAATTCCTTGTAGCTCCCAAGCCTCGTAGGGAAGGGATAATGCGAGTCGCACATGATTCACTTTTAGGTGGACATTTGGGTATTAATAATACTCTAAGATTAAGGCACAGTTTTTCTGGCCTGGGATGTCGGAAGATGTTGTCAATTTCTGCACGTCATGTGATGTTGGTCAGAAGGCTATTGATAAGGGTCGAGTGTCTAAGGCTAGTCTTGGTCGAATCCCTCTTATTGGTGTTCCATTTCAGCGTATCGCCATAGATCTTTTGGTCCATTTATGCCCTCTGCTCGTAAGCATACCCATATATTAACTATTGTGGATTATGCTAGAAGTTATGTGGAGGCGATACCGTTAAAGTCGATATCGACCGTTGATGTGGCCGAGGCTCTTGTTTCGGTTTATAGCAGAGTTGGTATTCTCACAGAAGTCATGTCAGACTTGGGTACTCGGTTTGTATCTGATTTGATGCATGGAGTTTGCAGGTTGTCGGTCAAGCAATTGACCAGCTCTCGGTATCAAGGCCGTACGCAGAAATTTTTTCCTGGGGGGGGGGGGGGGGCAAGATGATCGCTTTCAAAGGAACCCATAACTTGACGTCTAAAACCCATGATTTTGAAATTTCTGGGGGGGGGGGGGCAACTGCCCCCCCCCCCCCCCCCCCTGCTGCGTACGGCCTTGCTCGGTATCATCCCATGTGTAACGGCTTAGTCGAGCGTTACAATGCTGTCGTGAAATCGGCATTGAAACGATTATGTTCCGAGGAACCGTCTCAGTGGGATAGATATCTCCCGGCACTATCGTTCGCTTTGCGAGAAGCACCGAGTTCGAGTTTGGGGTTTTCCCCGTTTGAACTTTTGTACGGGAGGCATGTCCGCGGACCGTTGGATGTCCTTAGAGAGTTATGGACTGCAGAAAAACTAGAACCCGAACTCAAGAGTGAATATGTATACGTAATAGAATTGAGAGACAGGCTGCTTAAATCTTGGCGAATTGCATAAGAGACCCTGAAGTATTCGGCGAAAAGGTACAAAGGGTACTATGATAGAAAAGCTAGGACGAGAAAGTTGAGTGTAGGTGATGACGTGCTCATTCTACTTCCTACCGAGCACAACAAATTGTTGGTGAGGTGGCAGGGTCCCTATAAAATCGTAGGAGTCAAATTTGACTATGATTATGTGGTAGATGTTGACGGTGTGGCTAAAACGTATCACATCAATTTATTGAAGCGATACTATAGCCGGCCTGTAAATGCACCAGTGGCTGGCTGCTTTGAAGTCGATTACGATGAAGTCGTTGATATCAAAGATGGGGTCGTAGATGTTGATGAGGTGACTGAAGTTGATTCCGATTGGGGAGATGAAATGCCTGGAATGCCGAATGCAATTCAGGAGGAGTTTGTAGACAAGGTAGTGATAGATGAGTCCTTAAGTGAGAATAAGAGAGATCAAGTACAAAAGATCCTCTGTGAATATCAAGATATATTCACTGATATCCCTAAGAAGGCAACTGTATCTAAATGTGAAATCTTGTTGACAACTAATCAACCCATACGATCTCCACCTCACAGAGTACCTCAGGCTACGGAAAGGGAGATTTATATTCCAACTCCCCATATGGTCATCCAATAGTGATAGTTAAGAAACCAGACGGCTCCAATCGATTCTGCGTGGACTTTAGGCGTTTGAATAAACTAACAGTCTTTGATCCAGAACCCATGTCAAACCCCCAAGAATTGTTCGCTGCACTTGCCAAAAGTAAATATTTCACAAAGCTAGACTTAACAAAGGGCTATTGGCAAATCCCGATGCGTGATGAGGATAAAGCGAAAACTGCTTTCTTAACTCCAAAGGGACAATATCAATTCAAATACATGCCTTTTGGACTTGTGACAGCCAGTGCCCAATTCACAAGAATGATGAGAAAAGTGCTGGAGGGAATGTCAAATGTTGTGAATTATATAGATGACATTTTAATTCACACAAGTACCTGGGAAGAACATGTGCAGGTGTTGAATGAGGTCCTGAGTAGGTTACGTGAGGCTAATCTGGCTGCTAAGCCCTCTAAATGCACCATAGGTTCTCAGAACATAGAATTTCTAGGGCATAGGATAGGAGATGGTGCAATCCTTACCAGCGATATACTGACCCGTAAAGTACTCGAAGCCCCAACACCCCAAACTAAGAAGCAGGTTAGGTCATTCCTCGGGCTCTGTGGCTATTATCGGGACTATATACCGAACTATGCAGACGTGGCCTTACCCTTAACGAATCTTACTCGTAAAGGTACACCTAATAACGTTGAATGGGGTCCGAAAGAAGAAGATTCATTTGTCGGGTTGAAAGAATCTCTTGCAAATCCCCCTGTGTTAAGATTGCCAGACTTTGAGAAGACTTTCATGTTGAAGGTTGATGCGTCTGACGTTGGTATCGGGGCAGTACTAATGCAGGAGCATGATGGGGATGATTTTCCTTTGGCAAAAGCCAGCAAGAAGCTCCTCACTAGGGAACAGATATTGTCTGGGCTGTCAAAAGATTTGACTATTTGTTTGGGAGAGTGTTTGAGATACATACTGACCACAAGCCCCTTACATATCTCCAAACAATGAAAATGACAAACAAGCGAATTATGAGGTGGAGTATGTGCCTACAGGAATATAGATTCCGCCTGGTATCCGTAAAAGGGTCAGAAAACAAAGCTGCTGACCTTATGAGCAGATTACTGTAAATATTGACATTCAATTTTGAAGCATTAATTTGTTTTCCCTACATTTGACATATAACAGAAGTCAAAATCTTGAACAGAAGACACACATTTCATTATTGCTATTATTGCTTATTCATTTGTATGATTATATGATGTATATGACAGATGCTTAATGAAGACATTTCTCATTTCTTTCAGAAACGCAAGAACCTGCAAGTCGCGGTTATTAAGTTCGCTGTAATAGACTTAGTATAGGAATTATATTTTGTAGGGCTTAGATGTAAATTAGCATAGGATAATTTAGGGCCAGTAGGCAGTAAAATAATTGTACTTAAGATTCGAGCTGTAAATGATTGTATTTCCTAAAAACGAAATATGTTGATGTATAACCATTATACTGGAATTGCTTTTATTAGTGTTCTCATAACGAGAGTACAATGCTTATAGGTTTGAATTTTGAATTAAAAAAAAAAAATATATATATATATATGTTCAGGAATAAGAAGATAAGTATATATACATAATAGATTTATAGAGAAAGTAAATGTATTCATGTCGATGGAACATTGTTTAACAAGATGTGAAGTACTATAATTAAACAAAGCATGAAGTACATTTCTAAAACGTGAAAGTAATAGATAAGAAACGATGCTTTGAATTTTCATAATCCAACAAGGCAAATGTTCCAAAAGCTTATTTAATTATTCTCATTAACTTTGTATAAAACGAAACAAACAGATAAGATTGATACATAAAACTGTCATTTTTTGGCAGAAAGATTTGAGTTAAAGTGCAAACTGCTTACATTGTTCGCCTTCAAAAGAACAAGTAAAAGCAAAATAGAGATAATTATTATGAACTTTTAAAAACGACAAAGAAAACATGGACACTGCCCACACAGATTTTCAACTCAAAATAAAAGGCCTATATATCAATTGGACCAAACCTGAACTCAACCAACACGTGTACAATTACCAAATATTGCTTTCTATTTAACTGTATGTATTGTTCACCCAGGTCCTTGACCAGACAGGTATCTCACCTCATTAAGTATATTTGGACACACCTTATATTGTTAAACTTTTCATGTTATTTAGTATGTAATCTGAAAGTATATATAACACTGTATCTGTTGTAAAATAATCAGGCTGATGATGGAGTATGACTCCGAAACATGTTCCGTTTCAAAACTTATGTTTTCTTCGTCGTTTTTATTTTTAAGTTACTATCGTGTCGTTCTTTCGGAAATACTATTAACTTTGCATATGATATTACTGTTAATTTCATTAATAGTTAAACAATATTGATGAATACCCAATGATGCTTTATGATAAACATGGTATTGACAATAAATTTCTTGATGTCGGATATAATTTGGACCCCCTTAAGGTGGAGGATATTGTCAGGAAGGAAATTTATTTGGCCAGACAATGTAATTAAAAAAAACCCCCAAAGGGTAATGACTTATAGGTCAGTCAAATCCAGTTATTTATTTCAGTAAGGTTCATGTATTGTATTTTAGTTAAAGCCTATTCAAGCCAAGTCTTTGAAATATTTGTAACAGTCCTCTGGCTAGACATTGTTTGGAAGTGTTAAAAATGGATGATAATTTCTTCGTTTTAGAGATGTTCGCCTTTTCATTTACGGAAACCAGCGTCATACGCTGTAACATTTTTTTGCAATCACTTAATAGAAATTTCTCAGTTAGAGAAGGGTATAAATAGAGATTTATTTTCGAGAGAATCGAGGAGAACACTTAAAGCCAGTCAGAAACTATGGATCTCCGTCAAGGCAGCAAACGTTTACTCTGGGGGTTATCCACGTCGCGACGAGATGCAAGCTCCAGCTGCCATCCGGTAGTCTACATCTCATCGAATGGGGGCTCGATCTCGTCCTGCTAGTTTTGCCGTCGGCTGAAGCGACATCGCTGGTCAAGGAGGGGCTCTGGCTGGGAACGACGCTGTTGGTAGAGGCCGAGGAGCTGAAAGGACCGCCGGTAGGGCAGCGTCTGGCTGAGTGGCCGAGTCGGCGTGAACCAGAGAGCAGCCAAGCGACCCGGGCGAGCTGACGTCAACGGCAAGGGCAGCCGACACCCATGAGTTTGAACTGAGCCGAATCGTTCATTATATATTCAAGATAAGTTTGTTTATGTATAACTTGCAATTTGTTTGATTCTGTTTATGTACACATTGGAAATCCAACATTTAAAGCAAAGGAAAACTAAATATTAAATTCGAAATATAACTCTGTAAAATTTGTTTCCATTCCCGTTTATTCTGAGTCGAGTAGTAGTTAAAAAAAAAATCACTCACGTGACACATTTCGATGCCGAAAAAGTGTTAAATAAACCTAAATTTGGTGTCTCCATGACACCAAATGTGGAAGTTAAATTGTGTAATTCCAGTAGTTGGTGTTGCTTGAATGAGATTGTGTTGTTGCTTCTTAATTCTCAATAGGTGTCAAGTTTATGAGAAGATGACACCAATACTGGAATTGAATTGTGTTAATTCCAGAAAATGGTGTTAAGTAACACCAGGTGGAATCGTCCTATATAGATCCCGATAAAGTGTTAAATTTAACACCATTGGTGCTGGATTTAACACCACAGTTTTTGCAGTGTGTATATACTATATATTGTACACCATAAATGCACCCGATCAGTGCACTACCTCCAAGGGGCGTCGATGTTGGGGGGGGGGGGGGATTATATGCAGCGAAGGCCTATGCTTCCGCATGAAAAATACGTTCCCTCCAGTCCTAAAGACTGATGGAAACTTCTGTTGTGATTCGACATTTTCTCTGGGAAATTGGCTCAGGACATCATTTCATCATAGGGTCCGGCGGAGTTAGGATTGAGTTCTAAGTTAGGTTTATGTTTAGGGTTAAAGATGAGGTTAGATTTAATGTTGGGTAATTAGGAATTCGGTTAGTGTGGGAAATTGTCGTAGGAGTATATGTTATAGATTCGTCCCTGGTCCCAGTATTGCGTTTCTGTTTCAGATCTCAGAGGATTTTCACGATGGCGAACTATCTCCTGAGAAGGCGTTGGTGTTTTACCTTCTGGATAATGGGGCCAAATCGGATGTGAGGGACAAGAGAGGTCACCTACCAATCCAATATGCCAAGGACAGAGTTGTCAAGCAAATGATTCTTTCAAGGTAAACATTACATGAAACACGAGGTCAAAAGGGCATAAGTCTTTTAATATATCTGCATTTTTGTAAACGTAACTTTATTTTCTCCTTTACTCACGCTTTAGCCTGTATTTCCTTGGATATTTCCGAGAGTGCAAAAAATATTGAAGAAGAATATACACAATATGATCTGAAAGAAGTTGAAATTTTATAGCAATTGTCTGATTACATTTAAATCCACCTTTCCTGATTAAAAAATAGTTGATATCCTGAGAGAAAGCATAAAGATATAAAATAATCCTTTGTTCATGACAATAAATAATAATTGATACACTGAAAACAAAACGAGATAATACTTTAATTGCGATAGAAAAGTCAGGGAGGGAAAAATGTTATGTAGCTCTAGTGTAGGATCCCTGACTTTTATCATTATCATGTTAGATGGAAGCACAAATTATTTTCGCACTGTTATATATAAGCATGTAATTGCTTTGAGGTATAAATGCCTGATGGTTACTTGCATATAGAGTAATGTATATACAGCATACAATTCAGTAGGGTATCTAAAAGGGTATCCGTGCATCCCCCAGGATTAAACGAGACCAACTTTTTTAATCTTCCACTTGGTGTTCTGTTATCTTTCACTCGGAGAGGGCGCCCTTGATGTTGTAAAGAGTCACGATAAAAGAAGAGCAGGAGAAAAAAAAAAATCTAATTTCTATTTGCCTGGAATACTGGTTGTAGATTCTCAACGTAAATAAATTACAGGGAGGTTGTATAGACTTGCTGCTATTGGAGTAGTTGTTGCCCTTGGATTCCACAGCTTCCTCCGGTCGATTCCCGGCCCCAGTTATCAAACGCCCTTCCGAGTTGGCAACGTGATTCGTCATTGCGCTGGACTTCTGCTCTTGTGGCTCCTCGTTACTGCTGGTTGACACGTGGAAATGAAGCAGGGTGTGGTGCTTCCATTGGCACCTCTCGACCTTGCAGTTGCTGACTTGCTTCACTCCCTGGCTAAGTGGCCTGGTTTGAAGCAGTTGTCACATAGCCTTGCCTGTCGTATCACATTCAATCTTTCTTTGCGGGACATTTGTTTGAAGTGCTGGCACGATGTTAAGCCGTGTGACTGAGAGCAGCATATACACTTCCACTGCTATGCCTGTTTCGGTGATTGCCCTTGCGTGGTAAGTGTTGTTCCTTTAACATTGCTCGTGCCCTTCCTGCCATCTTTGGGAATAGTCACCTTGCTCTTGCCTATGTTCTGACCGAACAGTTTAGAAGAGAGCTGTGCACAATCTTCAATGTAGCCGGCCATCATCGGGAAGGTCGGTGACGCCCTTTGTTTCATCACGGTGTGTGCTCGTTTTGCCCACTCACCCTGCATGTGCAATGGAAGGAGCTGTTGGATCTGCAGCAGGTTGTCAGAGCTGTCCATGTCAGCCCAGAATCACATGCGTGACAGCACCATCTCACATCGCCGCATGTCCCGGGTGAGGTCCCACAGAGCAACTCCGTCATTGGGTCTTATCTGCTGACAACTCAGCACCTTCTTCATGTGGGCAGCAGTCACCAGGAAGGGTTGCCCGAACTGGTCATGGAGGATTTCTCGGGCCTTGCGGTACCCCTCTGGACCTAGAACGTGCAATTCTCAATGCTATCTCTGGCCTTACCTGAACAGAACTGTATCAAATACATCAATTTCACCTTATCATCGACTGGTTTACATTCCATTGTAGCCTCGAACTTGTTGACAAAACTACAGTACTCTAATGGATTACCATCAAATTGCATCAGTTCAGGCTTGGGCATGTTAATGGCCAGATCAACAGCGGAGAAAATATCAGACCATGTAGAATTATTCACATTATCATTTACAGGGGTGGGGTTTACGTCAGCATTTACAGGTACATTCAATTGAGCATTTGTATTCCAAACGGGCATGACGGGAGCATTCGGATTTAATTTCTTCTTTATATCTACGTCACATACACTACGTACTCTTGATTTGATTGTAAAACAATGGTTATACAGCGGTTTGGTTGTAAAACCATGGTTTTAAACCACGGTAAAACCACGGTAAAACTATGGTATGTCCGTTCCAATTTAGCATGGTAAAACAATTGTTTTACCGTACCGTGGATCTATTGTAAAACCATGGTTTTACCGTACCATGGGAACCATGCTTTTTTACAAGGTCATTAATTACACTTAACATAATGCTACAATTAACATCAATAATGAATATGACATAATTCAATGTTTGACTCACCGATTGTTTGGCCTCTGGGTTTCCACAAATAATTGGCATAAACGTTCCAAAACATAAAGGATGATGTTGGCCGTTGGACTTTCCTTTGTCTTAGTGATTGGCCTATGGTGATGAGTTGGCATCTTCTACCAGCCTCAGGACTAATTTGCATGTTTGCCCAAGGTGTTAGCCAATGAGCAAACTGTTGCTGTGTGGATTTGGACTAGCTGAGATAGGGTTGACCAACTGTAGGCCTATCTCACATTGAGGGAAAGTATAGGTCTTGGTTCAATTGTTCTCTACATCAACTGGGTAATTTACATAGAGACTCATATTCTGATAGTCTTAATCTTTTAGTTCCAGACCCATCTGATTCATGCTGCAACAATGGTTTTTGGTTTACAAGCCTTACAATTCAACGCTACAAACGATATGTTAAGCTTTGACATGCCAAATGTGTTTTGAGAATCCCGTTTTCCTCTTGTTTCCCTTTCCCCCTTTCTTTTTGCCATTCATTTTACCATCTTCTTCGACTATTATAACATATACAATCACAAACAGTGTAATAAACTGCCTTATTTTGCGTGCTATGTCTATTGGAAAGAAGTTTGCAATAGTTTGTGTACAACCCTATTGGAAATCTTATTCCATGTCGTGTATTAAACCTTTTGGGTTAATCCCCGATTTATCCTGCATTAATACATGTAAATCGTCTGATTTTCCATACTGCAAATTTCCATCCATTTTCAACATTATCAACATTATTATCTTGCACAAACAAATATTATCACATCTTACAAATCTATTTGCCACGATGACAGACCACCTAATTCGTCTTCAGTGACGAATTAAAATTCTAGTTCAATTTGTTATTAGACTTGTATTCGTACAGATTAAGGATTATGATTATTTATATATAGCCTCCAAACCAATGTTACAAACAGGGAACATGTGCTATGTACTACTACTAGGCCACTTCAGGCTTTATTTTAAGTTATCCAATTCCACAATGCAATACATGAATAGTCTAATTGATACTTATCTAATTGTTGCTTTTAGACTGTAAATATGAAAAAATGTCACGCACAAGTGTTTGTACCTTTTTTTTAAAGAAATGAAATTAATAAAATGAACTGAACTGAACTGCACTGAAGTGAATAGAAAAAAAAAAGGAATCCAATCAATATATTGTTTCACCTAAAGTAAATCGTTCTTAATATGATTGCCGGAATCTTTGAGATTTCTGAATTACATAAAGCTATAAAAAAGATTACTACCTATCATTTCGTCTAATTGGATCACTTTCATTTCTGTAGATCGAAACAAGCCGTCCAACACCAACTCAAGTGCACCCCTTATATACCAGACAAGATCGAACAAGGGAAAACGACTGAAATAAGACTTCGTATTCATGGTGATAACCCTGGAATATTCAAGGTAAATATTTGATCGTGTTTCTATTCCTTCTTTAAACGTATTGGGAGTTTGTTATATATAAGATGTTTTATATTGATTTTCTAATCTGTGTCTCTTTTATCTATTAGAGTCTCTTTTATCTATTAGATCCTATTTAGTGAAAAATAAATCGGTCTATAAAAACCATATGTCACACTATGCACATTAATATATTTGTAAATAGTATCTTACCTTATATTTTTCATATTTTCATAAATTTTCTCACACGATTTTAGGAAGTTGAAAAAGAAGAGAGGAAGAATGGCTATCATAAGATTCACCCTACCGTGTCATTTGAAATGGTTGCTCGATATGGAGACCTTACAGTGAGCTGTAATCGTGATGACAAGAAGATAGAGGACAAGGTTAGTAGGCCTACCCTCCCCCCCCCCCCCATAGTAAACATACCCTCTATGATATAAATGCAACATGATGAAACAAAACAAAAAGGGATTTTTGTTAGCAAATAAATAATTGTGCAATTGTATACAATCGTTCTGCAAGTTGATCGCAGATGGTAAATGGTTTCGGGGGTTCCTAAAAAGGTAAATTATAAGGAAGAAATATTTTGCAAATTCCCCGTGTCGAAATATCCTCCTTTTCCCATAAATAAAGGGTCCTTTTCAAATCTTTGAACAGTTGTGTGTTTAACTTTCTGTAGCTCTTTGTAGTATAAAAGTTAAGTGTGCTAATTCTGCTTTTCTTTATTACATGTATTTTCGAAGAGCCTCGGTCCTCAGGATATCAATAGCAGATCAAGGAACACAATCTCTTTTCCCGTCCCTCCGAGCAAGAATGAAATGGACCCTGGACTGATAACACTAACAATCAAGCAGAGAGGAATGGTCGAGAAATCCGTGACACTTTCTTTTATCGTCAGCTTCAAAGGTATGTCTACAATCGCCAATCCTTGCTCGTGAGGTGATAATGATAATTTTTATGCAGTCTGCCTTTTTCCAAGGGAAATTATTTTTTACGTGGGATGCTCTCTAACAGGGATCAGGGGATGTGGATGTTAAACATCGTTAGGGCTGAACAGAAGCATTCTGGAATGATCAAGAACCCCAAAAGAGTGTCCATGAGACCAATAGCCCAGGAGACCAACAATGTCTGTTTCGTGGGCCTTTTTGTCACATTTCAGAAAATTAACTCGACCGATAATCCACATTTCCCCACGGATTTCTTTGATTTTTTTGTTCCTCCCTCTTCTCCTTTTCCTCCTTTTTTCCTTTCGTATTTCGATGTATTTATATTTATATATTTTTTTTTCTTTTTTTTCTTTTTGTAGAATTTTTTCTACACCTTTTACACATTGACTTTCTCTTTCCATTTTCTTCTTCTTCTTTGTTTCTTCACTTCTCTCAATTTCTTTTTCATCTTGCCTCATCTATTTCATTCCTTTCCTTCTTTCCGTATTTGTTTGTTTACTATTCGTAAGATAATATTCTTGTATGTTTTTCCATTTTTTCTTCTCTTTTCATCTTTCCAGTAGTTATTATATTAATTGTTCCTTCGTTTTTCTCTCTATCCTCTTTGTAATGTTGATAATTTCCCTCTCTTTTGTTCACTGATTTTTTTTGTTTTGACGGTCCTTGAGGCTACCGGACTATGGAGGATTTTTTTCATTTTCGGTCTCTTTGGCTGTCGGTCTACTTGGATATTCAATAAAAAGATAATATTTGACATTCCAGAAGAACTATTTGAAGAAATTTTCTGGTGTGTTGCTATAAAGCATAGAGATTGAAGGAACGGCGACGTTTTTTCTGAATTTCTATGTTCAGTGTGCTACATACAAAATCGATAATACACTATTTCCCTCTCTCTTACACACACACACACACCCACACACGCAGGTATACATGTCTTTACTTCCGAGGACAACTATTGTTCCTCTATTGTTACTCGTCCTCGGACAGTCGACGGAATAAGGCATAAATTCATTGTTCGACGTTCGAGGACTATTGTCCGCCTTCCGAGGACCATTGTTGTCATGATTTTTGTTTTGTTCTCTGTCCGAAAATGTCCTCGGACATAATGCTAAACAAACGCACACACACCCAAACTACTTTTTTCCAATCTATAATCATGCAGATGTCTTGGCAAGTGCAGTTCCTCATGAAGTACCTCCGACTGACAGGTGATGATAATATTTTTGACATTTAGATGAAAACACTTTATTATCAACTGTATAATCTCCTTACTCTACAAAGTAATAATGCCCTACAATTTAACATATCAAATACCCGTGGGTCACTTTTTCTTAATTTGTATGAAGCTAAATATCACTGTGAAGAATGATACAAGAGGAGGATTGACAAAGACAACGTGAGTCACCGTGACCGTGAGCATGAAAAAAAAAACCCACTATTTTTCGCAAACCACAAAACCTTTGTTAATGATGTATTCACTGTGAAATCGGTTCCACTGCCTTCTTTTTGAACGCACAGAGAACAACCATGAGCTAAAGGTGAATAATTCTAAACCGCATTATTATGTAACTGGATGTCTTCCACACAGACATCTCTTTTATCATTAAATTGGCGACCCCATGCTAAATGTATCTCGGGGAAAAGACAAAATTTGAATTAATTTCCCTCCATCCGAAGTGGTCAAATAGGAGCACATTCTCGATACTGTTCTTTATTTTTATTTCCTTCTTCTTTTATGTGCAGGGAGAAAGTGTTTGATCTTGTTTGTTAACTAATTTCTATAATTTCCCATCAGAGGAAGTCCAGAAGTTCTTTCAAGTGACATGTCTGATATCGACATCCTCGAGATATCAAAGGAAATAACAGTGGATCAGTATTATGATGTAGGGGTGGCCCTTGGGTTGACGATAACACAACTGCATGTCATAGAGACCAATAGACGAAAGAACAGAGAGCAGGCAAATTATGACCTGCTGAAGATATGGAAAAGACAAGCTCCCGAAGACGAAATGAAGAAACAGCTTCCTGAGATATTGAAATCTGCAAACACGACACCGGAACAAGTTCTTATAAAAGGTTTATGTTGTGTAGCTATTAACAATGAAATGACAAGTATCAAGCATGATACTTTGTCATCAAGAATGACTGAAATTAAAGAAAATTTATCAAAAAGGATACCACTAGACCTACAATTTATGACACTTAAATATTACCCTTGTTATATGAGAAAATAAGCATTCGGATGCGGTGGTGTTTTTTTTTTCTTGGGACTTAATGTAGTCTTTGTAATATTCTGAACCATCGGGATTATTAACAACTTGAATAAATAGTGTCGGGCAGTAACCATCTGGCACTTGACAATGTAAACTAAATGTACTATACTCAATCCGTTCTTTGATGGGAAGCCAGTTTAATTGTTTAATTAGAGGAAATGAGATTCCCAAGGACGAGCAAGTATTGGAATATGTGTGGCCTTTTTCAAATCCCAAAGAATGATAACTTTTACAGCCCATCCAATATTATGTTTAGGTCCGGTTATATGCTCTTGTAGACCTGCCTCAGGCATGTCAGGTATGGAGATCAAATATTGTCGTATTTCAAGATGAAAATTTTGTAATCTTTAATTTTTTTTTATTTTAACTTTTATATTATTACTGTTTTCTGGAAGGAGGATAACTTTTAATTTTATCGGCCCATATCCACTGATTGCAGTGGGAGATTGCACAAAGAAAATCCATTTCCCATACAATTACAGAATTTCAGTATATGTTATTTTATATCGTGTATATGTAAAGTCGTTTTAGCTGATATCTACATTTATCCGGAAGATTTATTGTGGATGAAGTGTCAATGAATCATTTACATTAAACCTATAAGAACATGATAGTTCTTCTCTGTTTCTCCCCTCATTTTATTTTCTTTATACATCCTGGTTCCCTTCATACAACTGATCTCTATGGAAGCAGACATTGATGAAGTAAGGTAAGAATCTTAATTTTTCCTTTTTATCATTATTATTGTTTTGGGGTCAAATCAACACAAATCAACACAACAATACAATGTTTGACGGGAGCTGAAAAAGTGAATCCAATCACTGTTACCCTCAGGCAGGGGCGGGGGAGGGTCTTTCAAATTGGGAGGGCATCACCAAAAAAGGGCACATTTGGGGGAAATGGGGCACCTACACGATATGAACAGAAAGCGAAAAAAAGGACCATTTTGTGACATCGGTATTTCCCTATAGTCTAATGAATATAGTTATCATCAAGCAACACCTTCTTCCTTTGTATTTTGATTCTGGTCTTAATTTAGCTTCCCTAAATTGGCAGTTATGTGTAATGGTCTAATGATTCATATGCGAGCGGGCGAAGCCAGCAATCAAAAGTTTTCAGACTTTTTTTCCTAATGCTGAAGTCCTTGAGTAGTAAATTATTTAAATGAAAATGACAACAGCAAACCCATTTTGGGGAATTTCGGATGATAATTTAATTTGCACATTAACCCTATCGATATTAACATAGTTTATGCAATCTGCTTGATTTCATTATTGGGGGTGAGCGTAACGGGACATTGTCAGAAATTATTGCCCTTACTTGGTGTAAATTATTGGCACTTTCGAGCACATTGTAGTTGTAGTAATATGGGTACCTGTACAGCTGCATCGATTATTTGAAGCTAGATATGGCTCTTTTTGTTAAAAAAGTGAGTTGGAAATATAGGTATTAAAGGGGGCATTTATAAGAAAAGGAAAAGGCTCTTATCAGAGGTGGAAATGGGCACTAATAAGATGTTAAAAGGGGCATTTATGCGTAAGGAAAAAGGGCACATACGAGAAGGGAAAGGGGCACCTATCAGAAGGAAAATTGCACTTATCAAAGGAGAAAAGGGCATATAAATAGAAAAGGGGGCAATATTTAGATTTGAAAAGGGGCACCTGTCCCCTTGCAACCCCCTGGGTGCGCCGCCCCTACCGTCAGCCATGCAGCTCCCTCACCTAAACACAACAATACAGGAATAAAACCTATATTACAACGATGGGGATATTGCACGTAAATAAATTACATCATGGATGAGTGGAGCTTAATTAATGAGCAAGAGGAAAAAAAGGAGGTATTGAGGAAAATGAGCTATAAAGGGAGTCATTTTGGAGATAGAAAGAAACAAGAGAATGAGTAATAAGAAAGAGGGATATTGAGAGAGATAAAGGCGAAAAGAGAAGAATTTCTGGAGGTCCTTACATCATGAAACAATAAAACAGTAGAAAAGTACTCAATCCTATAACAATTATTGGAATAAAAATAAATGCATACATTTTGTTTATTTCAATTTGGCAGACGGGGAAAGACTTGATAACCAGAAAAGTGAAATTAATGAAATTCAAATTCCAATTTGACGACTTAAAGCTTATAATGATATTCCAAGATAAGAAAAAAAAACAGAGGAATTAAGGAATTATTTCTAACCATGTAATGGGTTATTCTATTTTCACAGTGAGATTTCGGACGAGACACTGGTTAAACTCTCCAAGTATATCACCTCGGAGAACTTCTATAAAATTGGTGAAGATTACCTCGGGTTCAGTCGGTCAGAGTTGGAGCACATAGAACATCGTGCATTTGGTAACATAAGAGACGCGAGTATCGAAATGCTATCCACTTGGAAAGCGTCTCAGCTCCCTGGTCCTGAGGCAGGTCGCGTATTGAAGCAAGTCTGGGAGTCGGTGCGTTCGGCAAAGAGACCAGAAGGTGGGTAAAATAAAATGGTCAATATCTCCCAGAACACACTTTGGTGATAACAGAAAAATTGTCCACATGAACGTACACTCGATAATTAGACTGAACCTCTTCTTAGCGTGCTTAGTTTGTAATCTCAGATTAGGCCGACACTTCATAATTTATCCATTGTACTAAGACCATTTAAAAATTAAATATCATAATTGATAGAATTGAAGTAAATTGAATATATAATAAAGAAGTGTCAGAAAATTACAATGCCCCGACCGGGATTCGAACCCGGGGCCCTGGATTACATGACCAGTGCTCTACCAACTGAGCTATCCGGGCTCCCGTCGAAGCAAAGTAACAATCTCACATATATGTAATTTTCTCACATTTGTTTATTATATATTCAACCATTTAAAAGTATTAATGCTATGGACATGAAAGCCTTCGCTAATCTTCTGAAATTGTATCCATATACGTATACACATTTCTATTTTCTTTTTCAGGATTTTTCTTTTTATCGATTGAACGAAATTAACCGCTGTTTTTCATCCGATCGAATTGCTTTTTATCTTCCTTTCTCTTCCATCTATATGTTAATCACCATGAACACAGATATGGAGGAGGCAAGGTAAGTGTAAAAAAAGTTATTTCATATAACATTCAAATACTAGTATATGTTCAAAGATGGATTTGAGAGCACAGCTGACCGCGGTTCCCTATTGGCGGACTACAATTAAAGAGAAAAGATGTGAACAGAAAAGATAAAAGAACAAGAAAAGAGAACAAATTAAAGGACTCCGGGAAAATAGAGGAATGAAGAAGAGGGAGAAAAAAGAAAGGGGGGTGATAAAATAAATTATTTTTAACATAAAGTGAAATGTTAGGGAATTAATATAAAAAAGGAGGGGCCATATATTCATCTACAACACTGTCGTCTTTCCCAACTAGGGAGTGCTCGGGCGAGAAATTGGTTGCAATTTCCCAAAACATCACAGAAGCAAAGTTCCTCGAGATCGGTAGATATCTAGGATTCAGTCAGATGGAAATCGAGCAACAGAAACACATGACACTTGGTGACAAGAAGGATGCTTCCATCATGATGTCGTGTACGATTCAACCATTACGACCTTCTGGTTCTGACCCAGTGTGCACATTGAGAATGTTATGCGACTTCTCAACAAAAACGACATAATCATCCGGGGTAAAACAATGTGATGCATTATATCACTATCAGATATATTTAAATTACATTGGACTTTTGTCAGATTTTCAACAAAGAGATGTGACCACTTTTATACAAAGATGCACGTATTGTTTCGCTAGTCTGTTGTATATCATGTGGAAATCACTTTTCCATTTTACAAATGATTTCAATATGAACGAAATCCCAAGAATAAAAAGAGCCCCAGAACAAATGAAAATTGGGTGTGGTATATACACAATATTTGAATAAAACAGTGTATTTGCGAGATTTTCTTTTCTGATATAAATTAATTTGTGCAATTTATGCACGTGTCGGATAATGAAGAAGTGATTTTTTTTCTGCCTTTGCCAATCCTTTAACATATTTAAGGATTTGAGTGTTTCTGAAAATGCAATTAGTCCAAAAGTTTAAACGTAAACGCACTTTGGCACAATTCCTAACCATACTACTTATTGACAACTAACTTCATAATCCATTTACGTATACGTGGATCTTTCCCGACGTAACATTACCATAGAAAAAAGCACAATCATTATTTTGAGTAACGAAATATTAAGCATTTGATTTAACAGTTGTGAACGACATACAGTAAAAATCCATGTGTCATTATAAGTCAGATGCTCGGTTCAGAAGTTTCAGTTACAAGAATTATGCATGACTTTGTGTACATATTTGAAATATTTCCATCAAACAATATCAGTAATTTCAGTTATATTTATATTTCATTATATCGTGTTTGATTTTCAGTTTTATTTTAGTGTTGATATAGCATTCTTATCACAAGTAATTCAGTCAGTCCGTGTGTACATATTGTGGATAAATAAATCGTATCGAAGTTGCTTGAAAGATGTGTATGAAAATCTAATTTAAATGGGATGCTATATATTTATATCAATTGAAATTTACAATATATATGTATATATATATATATATATAAGATCAAAAGTTCTGCGACGGATATAAAAAAAAAATAAATAAAGAGCGAGACACAGAATAAATGACTCCGTTTGACACAAACAAATCATTATTTAAGCTTTATAGTCGAAATATAGAACCTTTGTGTCTAAGTCATTTATTCTCTCTCTCTCTCTCTCTCTCTATATATACATATACATGTAGGGGGTGTGTGTGTGTGTGTGTGCATATGAATATAAGTTAATGAGTCGGTAGTGTTATTGCTGGATTGTACTTATCTTGCTGTCCTTCCATCTGCTGACATATGGTACATTAAATGCAGTGGTGGCATTCTCAACGCACACTCTCTAAAGAGTAGGAAAACTTTGGAATAGACTGTATAAGCTAGCAAAGTGACTTAGGGCGCAATCATCTACAGATACTTGTTCGTAAACCATTACCTATACATTGACTAGGGGTGGACCAAGGATTTTATAATACATCCCGATTTTGATGCTCAGATTAGATGTGAATTTATTGCATATGCTGTAATGATAATCATCACTTAATACTAGCATTTGCATTGTTATAATGTTGCGTTTAATAAAATACACTCTTAAGATATGTTAAGTGTAAGAAATGCTCACATATATTTACCATCCAAAATGCGCGCATATTTTATGCTATATGTTTTGATGTCATACTACCACACTTCGTCTTACATTAAACATTTATGGATATATGGATATTTGATGAATGTTCACTTCTATAGGTTTGTAAATATAAAAAAGCACAGTCATATTTGTAACGGCTTGTCAACCCATTGAAGTGAAAAAGTGATCAACGCAATTTACTGAATAGTCCTTTGTCATTGTATCTTTTTTTTCATATGAAGTTTCAGTTCCTGTGTTGAACTATGTAAATATTTGAAACATCTTAGCAATGTATAACCTGTTCTATGCAATGCATACAATAGAACAGTTATATTACATATTGTTTCTATTACATTAAAACAAGTTACGTTATATAATTGTCTATTCATTAAGCATGCTATGTAACGATATTGACAATTCATAGACGTGTTGAAAAAAAGAGAGATTAAAAATACGGAAGTGGACGTATTTGTAATGCATGGCTGGTGTATAGCTTGTATGATACACATAATCAGATTCGTAGGGGCTAACTTGTATATTGAGCATTGTGTACATTTTTTTTTCAGATGTGTTGCTACAATGACATACATGTAAATGTGTACCGCTGCAATATAGCTATCCAAATTTTCATATGAACATTTAAAAAAAAATGTAGAAACATCGATATATTAGATTTTGACAATTGTGTTCCGTCTGATACTTCATCTTAACATTATTTTGTTTTCTTCAAAATTGATTCGTTTTATATGACAATGGACTAATGGTATATTGTATCTTGCATCATTTATGTGTACAATACGCTAGTAGATGTAATGACATATCTTATGACATAAACAGTTTCACCCGATAGTAGTTCATTGTGTTTATTTTTTCTTGTTTTTAATCAATTATCTTTCATATGAATGATGCCATGCAGGATTCGCCATTTTGATTTGTTCCGATTATCGTACTTTGTCATAGGCGTTTGCTATTTCTATGTAAATAATAAATGTATTTTTTACCACATGGCTAGCATAAGGAGGCATGAAGTTTGTTGAATATAGTAATTAGAACTATTCCCATATAGTACTGCATTAGGTTTTCTGCTGATATTATTTTTCTACATGCACATATAGAATATGGATTCTTCGTAATGCACGAAGCAAGTGCACATAAGGTGATAACCGTAATGTATATTGTATGTGTATTTTGTTAAGTTTATCTTCTTTAAAAATTGTTTCAGTTTTGTTCCTACTAAACTCTTGTAATTTTTCAGTTAAGTTAAGTTTAAAGAAGGAAAAGAGTATCAGTTGTGTTGCTCCAGTAAATAATGTATTTCCCAAATCCTTTTAATATATACTGCATGTATATCAGGCTTTTAAAAGTATATCATTTATAGCAGTGGACATAGACGAAGATATCGAAAAAAAAAAGTATAGAAACATCCGCGCTGTATTGCTTACTGGACCTTACATGTACCCTATGTTTTTTACACTGCACAATATATTCCAACAGCACTGTTTTTAACAGACAAGTATTTTGTTGTTGTTGGGGGTTGTAAACAAAACAAAATATATAAATTGCTTGAATTAGAGCATCTACATAGAGTTTAATGTCTAGTCACTATTTCTCCGAGATCACACTGGTTTTTCTCGCTGGAATATTTCTCATCAACACAAGAAACTTTCCGCTGTCATTATCAAGCAAAAGAAAGAGTCCACTGGCCGGTTAAATGTGAGGAAAATACAAGATAACTCGTTTACATTATTGTATCATTTTCAGACTTTTACCTATAAAGCATTACTTATATGTATTTTCAATTATATCATATAACCGCAGTATAGTTATGTGTATGTCAGCTACATCTGTATAGCAATAGTAGTTTCTCCACGACTGCCTGAACATTTGTTTACTTCCAGTAGTATTGGCGGTGCGCAGTTCAGAAAAGAATATCAGGAAATTTGTGGAAACATCCATATTACATGAATAGCCGAACCTTCATTTTGTTTATTTCTTTGTCCTTGTTTTTTCAACTTTCAACCATAGAAAGTACTACATATATTGTATACAAGAGATTTCGTAGCGACATTTTAAAGATAATGCACTTAAAATAATAGTACATATTTTGCGATTTTGCTGTATGCCTTAGAATAGAACTTATGACGTTTAACTTCTTGAATATCAACTGATAATTATACCTGGTATTACTTTTGTACCATATTTTTAGGTTTTCTTTTTTATATTTCCTAGCTGCAGAAGTGAAATAAGTAAGGAAGATATTGACCCGTGCATCAGGGGCAAAGAATGAAATGAAAACCACAGTACAAGCCGGGTGGGGTGAGAGTGGGTGGTGTATGGGGTGACATTTGAATCACTTGATTTTTAATATGAACACAGTTTGGTACGTCTCATGTATACGTACCCAAACTACAGCTTTCAAGCATGCTTATTGTACTATCTATTTTCTTTGTTGCTATGATATATACAATTTAACTCCTGTTTTTAAATTTCTATTTTCTATAGTTTACTGCAAGATGATGAAATTAACAAATTCAAAATGAATTAAGCTTTTTTGAATTTTTGCCCCGTTTACCTCTTATGGGTTTAGATGTTGAGCATCCTGCAAACGTCCAAATCATTTATTCAGATACAATGTTTTTGGCAAACATTTTTTTTATGCACATGTAAATTGAAAATTTTCTTGGATACAACTATTTTCATTTACATGAACTACTCTTTAATTATTCAACGTACGAATGAGTGCACTTACCGATATAATGTAACCTAGCATTTGCACATGATGATCCATCTATCTCTATTACTAGATGAACCAGCGCCCGCTATTGTTTATAAGGACAGCTGCCATCTTTGTACGTTGGCATTATTCAACCCGATGTAGAGGCATGTTTCTAAAAATAGCCACTAACGTGATGTAGCTAAGGTAGCTAATTTATATACAGATACACATTGTATGTAACCCTCACCATAACTCTAACCCTAACCCTAAATAGAAAAAAAATAATGAAAATTCCTATTTAAAGTGAATGAATAATAAAGTGAATGAATAAATTTATTATCCAATGCAATAATCATCATTGTACATGTTCACAGTGATATCTCGTTATATAAGAGTGCAAAGATAATAGGAACCAGAAAATAGCATGAATGCTAGTCGAGTCTGGTCCCTTGTATTTAGACAGTTACAAAGAATATTTCCTATATAATGTGTTACTGTTCAGTAACATATTACTGTTGGCAGTTATCAGTTATTATAATACTTGCTTTAAAATATTATTAAATGAACAATCTGTAATGTAATGAATCTACTGATGAGTACATGTATATCATTAAAAAAAATGTATACATACAACACAAACTAAAAAGTATTTACATTAATGAGATAAATACAGTGTATTTTAAGAATAATTTCAAAGTACATTAGCATTTTTTAGCATATATTGGACAAGAGCTTTAGGAAAACTTGACCTTGATGACTTTTTCCTAATTGTGACTGGAAGGTCATTCCAAAAAATTGTACCTAGGTAAGATAAACACTCTTTTCCTAGGCTCTTCTTAACCTTTGGTATACAGAGATTCTCATCTTCTTTTTTCCTTGTACTATACCCGTGTTGAATTAGTGAGCAATATTGTGACAATGAATGGGGCAAATTCCCATTAATTAAGTCGTACATAAAACTACATATAGATCATCTATGCAGTTGATAAACATCAAGTATCTTAAGATCCCTAAATAATGGTCTTGATCTTGTCCTGTACGTACTGAATGTTATAGCACGTATTGCCATTTTTTGAATGAATAATATAGAATTAAGGTCAACCTTCCTAGCTCCACCCCATACTTCGATACCATATGTAATATGAGGCTGCATGAATGTCTTATATAACATAATCAAAATATTTTTAGGCAGGAAGTTTCGCAGTCGGTATAGGATACCAACTTTTTTGCGTATACACAATTTAACTTTGTCAATATGAGTTTTCCACGTTAAACGTTTATCGATGTCTACTCCAATAAATGTTGTAACATCTACTTCACACAAATCTGTATCCATGATCTGAATTCTTCCTTGCACATTAATTGCCTGTCTTCGACCTCTAATTAGCATGTAATTTGTCTTTAACAAATTTATAGTGACTTTATTAACATTACACCAATCTAGGACGTTCTTTAATTCTATTGTTATTTCTCTCAAGTCTATCTCGTACTTTCTGACTGGAAATGTATGAAATAGATTGGAATCATCAGCAAACAATCTAAAAGTAAAGTAGTCACTTGAGTTTGGTAAGTCGTTAATATACAAAAGAAAAAGAGTTGGTCCCAAAACAGATCCCTGAGGTACACCGCAAGTTATTCGTTTGTAATCGGAGAAAACAGTATGCTATGATTTATGGTATCAAATGCCTTTTTAAAATCAATAAAAATTCCTATAGTAACCATCCCTTTATCTATCGACTTAATAACATCATTAATCAGATTGATCAAGGAGAGCTTTGTACTATGTTTTTTCCTAAAACCATATTGATGTTTGTACAATATCTCATTCTTTTCTAAGAAATTCAATAATCTATCGTTTACCATTTTTTCTAAAACTTTTGCAAATAATGGAAGGACGGATATTGGCCGATAATTACCAGGCTTTTCCTTATCTCCTTTTTTATAGATAGGTGTTACTTTGGCCACCTTCAACGAATTTGGAACTTTTCCTGTAAGAAGTGAGAGATTAAAAATATAGGAGAGTTTCCTGGCAATAAAATATGCTGCATCTCTTATCAGCCTGGCTGGGATAGTATCATGACCACAAGCCTTATTTACATTCAAAGACAATAATTGAAATTGGACTTCATTTGCCGTAATTAGTTTGAAATTTAGTGTATCTTTGCCCTGATCACAAAGATAATCCATAAAGGTACTACCATTAGTATTTTCCTGTATGTTACTTGCCAAATTTGGACCCACATTTACAAAAAAATCATTAAAAACTTTCCCAATCTCGTCTGCAGAAGAAACTGGAGTCTTCCTTCCATTACTATCAACACACAACTTCTCAACCTGGGTGACCTTTGATTTACTGTTGCCACTATAAAGGAGATCATTTATCACTTTCCAAGTCTGACCAGTATCATTTTTATGAGTAATAAATAAACTACTATAATAGTCCTTCTTCGCTTTTCTTAAAACATTTGTCAATATGTTCCTATACTTCTTATATTTGTCCACGTGCTGTGGCTGGTGATTAAATGAAATCATTTTAGAATAAAGCTTATGTTTCCTTCTGATTGATTTCAGTATGGCTTTAGTTATCCATGGATTCCTTGCCCCTTTCTGCTTCACGTTACTTTCCAAAATTGGAGCATGCTTATCACAAATGGTTCGAAAAGATTGTAAAAAGGTATCATAAGCTTCATTTACATTGGTTCCATTTTCAATGATACTCCAGTCTTGAGCAGAAAGCTCCACACCAAAGCTGACCTTATTATAATATCTATAGTTCCTTTTAAATATCTTCTGTTTATGACTTTGCCTCTTTAATTCATCCTCAAATATAGCATACGTAGGAAAATGATCAGAAATATCTGTAGCTATTGTACCTGAATGAACACATTTTGAACTAAAATTTGCATAGACATGATCAATCAAAGACCTTGATTTGTTATTCACCCTTGTAGGAACCTCAATAAGTTGTTGAAATTGCATACACTGTAAAGCTGTAATAAAATCATCTTCTCTACTGCCTGGATTAATAGTATTAATGTTAAAATCACCCATTATGATACACTTCAGCCTATCTACTTTTAAACACTCAAGTGTGCTAAGTAAACTTTCTTGAAATTCTAATACATCTGTATTTGGTTTTCTATAAATTATACCTTAATACTTTGTATGGTACAGATGAATGAATATATGCCCCAACACCACCCCCTCTTTGATGAGCTTCACGACACTTAACTTCTAATGAATATCCTTGTAGACCTAACATATGTGGCAAGGAGACCTTCCAAACCTCAGATAGCCCAATCACATGAAATTTTGTTTGTAAGGATTCGTACAATAATCGTAAACCCTCAACATTTTTGGGTAAGGATCTTATGTTGACATGTGAAACATTAAGAGCATTGTTTGTAATGTCGTTTACTTTAACATCAAATGAACTTGGACATAAATTAGATGAAATATTGTTAATATTGTTAGCATCATGATTGTCTATCATAAAAAATTAATATAAACAAGTCAAAATGTCAACATATTGATGGTGTTGCAATTTTACTGCAGAAGGTGCAGTTTGAATTGCTTGTAGTCCACATCATCCAAGCCAATTTCGAAGAGGTCATCGGCAGTGTCTTTCATTTGGCAAACAACAGTTCCATTGTTAGTCAGCGCTCGCTGTACCTGTGGTGAATCCTTGGCAGCCATGAGAAGTTTAAACCTCATGGGGGTCAAGTCCTCATTTAGATAGACTCCCTTACAGGAGTCCTTCCCTTTCAGGTTGAAGCGGGACTTGTACAGGGTGTCACGCTTTCTCCTTGCTGTAAAGCGCACCAGCGTTTGACGCACCTTATTCTCCGACTTTTCCCCCAAGCGCTTGCAGGAAGAGATATCACGCTCCTGAAGGTGCACTCCAGCCTGCTCTGCTACGTTGCATACTTTTTGTATTATCTCCTCTTCCTTCTCTTCGTCGTTGGCCTCCGGTAGACCAGTGATGCGCAGGTTGTCGCGCCTAGACGTCTGGTCAAGCTCATCGGACTTGAACTGCATCTTAATGAGATGCGGGTTTAACTCCTGACACATTGCTGTCATGCAGACATCTTTCACTGCCTTGACAATAGCAGGAATGGCAGCTTTGACAGCTGCCTCCACTGCCTGCACCAATTATTGGCCCCATTTTCGCTTTCTCCTCCTCAGCGACATCATGGAGGTGGTCAGCTAGATCCACACTTATCTTTAGGCTTTCACAGGCCCCATTTGCTGACACACCCTGTCCTGCCAGCATGCCTTGACTCTGCTTGACACTCCTATCTAAACCACTGTCAGTTGTAAATGGCCTCTTGGGGTCGCCTTCTGACCTTGCTGCATTCCAGAGCTAGGCAGAAACTGCCCTGGCATATTATCCTTCCCTCGTTTACTATACCTCGACGCATGCTGCTATATGCTCAACAAACTCCAACACAGTTTTGAATGTACAAAAGTAAGGTTGGCCTACAGCAATCCTTTTGTATGGGACTAGGCTAGCAAAATGCACATGACCAGCAGGAAAACTGCCACAGATGTTATGTTGTCCCGAGGTTCAATCCTGCATATTGTCACAGTGCAAAGCATGCACAAGTCATCTTGGTTCAACACATATGACGATGTGAGCAATATAAAGTAAATCAGCAAACACAAAAGTGAGAAATAGGTGTATATTCCGAGTGGCCTCCAAGAGCATACCACCACCACCACCACCAGTGTTTTGAAGGAACATGCCTCACCGACTGGTTAATTAATGTCTACCATGTTGATACTCCCCGAAATGATGTGCTCAAAGATATCTATCTGTGGAAAAAGCAACGCCCTCTACGATTGAAGCGACAGATCGCGATGATCAGGGATAGCAGAAAAATTACCATAGCTGTACTATTTCTATACAATTTTCTGCATTTTTAAAATTCAATCATTGAGCACTGAGAAGTCCTTAAAAAATGCACAAACATGCAAAACAATTTTGTTTTAACGAACTCTAAAGGTCATTTATTCTGACAATCGGGATAATGTCATTTTTTCTTGTAAATATTTAAGTACTTTTCGGTCGCATTGGAGTATACGGGAGTCATGTTATCCCACGCACTTTGTTTGTGAGAAAGTGGTTGGTTTTGTTTTGTTTTAGGCATGGCTCAATAAATAAAGGAGAGAGAAGGAGGACAGGAAGAAAGATGGTTAGAAAGAAGGTGTAGTATCCCTAATGAATGAGAAATACGCTGAAGGAGACTATAAAAAGATAGACTGAGCATGGATTGAGAGATAGCTAGATAGGGTATACTTAAAAGGTGAACGAAAGGCAACAAACATTAGCCTATAATCATGTAGATAATTGTCAGCCTATTACAAATATCTTGAAATTAATCCTATTTGATTATTGAAGAAGGAGAACAGTGTCTCAAAATGTTGCAGTTTCCTTCCGACACATTATCCCATGGGGGCTGCCATTTTCTTTACAAAGTAATATCAGAACTCTTCCATTTGTGAGATACCCATCATGATCACCTGTGGAATACAAGACACTGGATTTTAGTCATGTAGTCAAATGAAGATACTTTTATTCAAATGAAGATACTTTTATTCTGTCATATTAATGTTTTGTGTCGAGATATCTGTTTCAGCGTTTTCTTTTGTTAACGCAACTTTATTTTTGACCCAGGCGCCATAATCCCTATTAACGCCACTGGCTCCGCTCCCTCGCCGGTCATCCCCCCCCCCCCCAATCATGAACACGGATCGACACCCCTGTACAGATCGATTTAGTCTGTCATAAGGGAATGAATAATATATTTGAGGCGCTATACACCGTATAAAATAACATGTTTCCAACGACATGAAGGCCATTTTCCCCATTCATATCAATTTAGTTGTTGAAAATAGGAATGACTTATGCGACAGCCACCTAAGTGTGCGGGTAAACCGAAACTCTAACCCTAAACTGTAAACCCTAACCCTATATAGTGTTTTCATTTTGGGAGGTTGTTGCAAAGTTCAGTTTAGAAAGTAATGGCATGCTTACATAAATCGGACTCCCTGGAGCCGAATTTTCACAAATAAAAGGCAGAAAAGTTTACTGGCACCTGAATCGATTCAAATCGATCGCGACGACCTGTACATTATCCGCGTAAATCACTTGCTGAATTAAAAAGCAGATTGAAGTAGGGGCAGATTTTGATACCCTAAACAGGGAAACCCGTCTATCCCCTATATTTATACCATTAACGGCGCTTTTATATCTTGCATGGTATTTAACATCGTATTTAGGCCTACATCATCATCATAGACTTCTTTTTAGCCATAAAGGAACCGTAAAAGAAATTTAACCTAATTTGGAACAAAGTACCGAACTATCTCCCCCCCCCCCCCATTCTGCTGATCTTCTTTTTATCAGTCTCTGAATTTGATACCCTATTTCTTGATTTTTGCTTTTATGATACCCTAAGCTACAAATTATATAACTCTATGCGTGAAACATAGTACCTGCAAGTGCGCTGTACGAACGAATGACACGTGTGTTGCGTCGTACACTTTGAAGCCATGCAATGCTGATATGGCCTTGGAGCTAGTTCACGTCACGCTGTTCTTTGTAATACACCAAATGAGGTTTCTCCCCTTCACATGTTAAAAGTATGGGTTGGGCATGAAGCTACAAACCTGCTTCATGGGTTGGCGGAATTATTACTCCATCCGGAAATTCAATATTTAAAAATGTTTAAAAATTTATGAAATATGGACGGGACGTCAACCCTTAAGAAGTGCCTCCCACCACTATAAGAACCATTCTCGTCCGTGGGTACCAAAAGGTGGGGATCGAAAGGGCCAGGGGAGGTGCCTATTCGACCCCCCTAAAAAACCCCCACCCAAATCCTTAGCGTAATACATATAGATTTCCTTTTGTTTCTCGATTGGAGTCTTGGGGAATAGTTTGTGGTGAACAAAGGGGGGGGGGGGGGGGGGGGGGGGACAAAGGTTTAGTTTTAGTTTTATTTGGCTCTATAAAAAAAAAACCTTCAGGGGTATGAGAGCACAAAATAATTATTTGCAATACAATACAGAAGGATATGTAAAAAAATGTAAGATAGAATAATAAAATACATAGGCATGAATACACATATTTACAAGTTTCAAACACAATAAACGTAAACGGGGTAAATTTGCGATGAAAAATCTAAATCTGACTCAAATCCTCATAACCCCACACCTTACACCATTATAGAGTATTGGCAGGATTAACTGGTCAAATAACTCTCACTGAATATCCAATGATAATCCTAACCTTTGCACCTTTTTGTCATTGAAAATAAGGAAATGTTTCTGAGGTTTTGCCACATGTTGTAACACACGACTTAGCAGAGGCATACACATTCCTAATGACTTTGAATACTTTGCCGTTTACTCCCGACAGTAATAACTTCTACCAAAAAGATGCCTGATCTATCATATCAAAGGCTTTTTAAATTATCTTTGACAAGTAAATATCCCGTAAGGCTTTCAACATCAATACATGATCCATTGTGGAATAACCTGCACGATAACCTGCTTGCTCTTCTCCAAGTGTAGATTCATTTTGTAAAAATAAAGTAATTCTATGATTCAGTATTGAAGTGAACAACTTTCCTAGACAACATAAAAGGGTAATACCTCGATAGTTGTCTGGGTCTTTGTCTCACCTTTTGTTTTTGAATATTGGAACAATTAACCTATAGTAACACACCAATAATGAGGTACTATTCCACTTTCTAGAACTATATTAAAAATAACTGTTATTACTTCCAGAACCTTACCAATAATTGCCAGGTACTTTTTTCAAAAACTCATTTCTAATTAGGTCAACACCACATGCCTTATTGTTTTTCAGTTTCTTATTCACAAAATAACCTCGTCAGTAGTGATCGGAGCATTCAATTCATGATTTATGGCCAGCTCTTACACTATTTCAGATTGATGTGGTGCACCTGTTTCATCTTGAGCAACATTCAAACTACGACAGTGATGTACAAAATCAATAAGTGGAAACTTATTAATGTTTTGCTTTCCCGAATAACCAAAATTATCCAATACTCTTTTGGTTTTGTCCTTTTTTGTTGACCTGATATTATCATTTAGAGATTTACTATATAAATTCACTATATAAATTCACTATATAAATTCCTTTTTCTTCAAAGCAACCGTTTTTATTCCCTCGCTGCTTTACGAATTTCGCCATTCATCCCTTCTATTTTATCTGATGGTTCACGCTTTCTTTTACGCTTATTTCTGTTCTTGATCTGAAAATACGAATCCCTTGCCTGTTTACATTCATTATCGAACCATGGCTTATTTTTACAACAATTGCCTGAAACTTTCTTCTCAGAGATCCCGACCTCTAGGGCAGCATTTACAAAAGAATTACAAAGAAGAGTACAAAAACCATCAACACTAAACTGGAATGTTGACCTTTCTACATTACTCAGTTCACTTATCAAATTATCCACGTAGTTATTTATATTCAATTTAAAGCTAGCCACTTTTTCAGTCGACCATTTAAAGGCCAAATACGTTGCTCGCTCACTCCAAACTGTAGTTCTCACTGGAATTATCTAAAAGTAATATCATGACATAGTGTTATAAAGATTGGGCAGTGTACATCTGACATACATTTATCAAATGCATCGATCTCAAAATTCAAAATATGCTATAAAAAAAACTAGCTGAAGCAATTACCTAATACACTACACTTCTGTCCCCCAGTATTATAGCAAGTATAATTGTCCACTCCTTTGTCACCACCAATCCTTCCATTTACGGTGAAAATAAATAATAAAAAGTTTATAGTATTTACAGAACCAGACAAATCTGAACACTGGTGTGTTATTTTTCCCTCTCTCATTAAAAGCGACCTCCAGTCGCTAATTATCTTTTTAAAAATGCCTATCATGACTATATGCCTATCAGTTAAAGATTATAAGCACCTTTCTTTAAAAAGGGAATACATGTACACAAGCCAAATGAGAAAGCGAGGCTTCTCAGGCTGTATCAATTTATTGCCTGATCAACATTTTCTCTAAAGGCTGCGGCTATGATAGTCATATAATCTCCGAGCAAGATGAACAGTAGGGAGGTGGAACAGATAAACAGGCACCTAAAATGACACTGTTCATAGAATGATCCTTCGAAGTTCTTGCTTTTTACTCTCCACTGAAAATTTTTCGCATTTTAAATGAATGGATTTGTAAAGCAATAACCCTGCAAATTAGGGGCGAAAAATCCTTCATGATCGATAATTTTGTCTTCATTCTCCCCTGTTTTTCTTTCTCTCATTCGCGGTTTCGCGCCCCTTCAAGTGCCGCCCCCGGGGCACGTGCCCCCTAACCCCCTAGATACGCCACTGGTTATACTTCCCAGTCACTCTTCTTTCATTGCCTTTGTAACACATGTATTTAACTCTTTTTCCTTTTCTGTTTGCCAATTTAATAGAGATCATTTGATTTTAAAGTTCATGTTCATCAATGTTGTAGTTCCCAAAGATGATCATGAATAAATGGTCGAAAATTCGTAACTAATCCTGATTCTGATTGGAGTACTATTTCTGGCATTAATGGTATAGGGTATAGAATGTGAGCGAGCGATCAAAGAGATGGAATATAAATTCATATTATGGGCTTATTGTCGTCTAGTAGTGGCGGATTTAAGGGGGGGGGGGGAAATTCCAACCCGTGCCCCCCCCCTTTTGAAAGAAAAGTGTAGATTGTGCCCCCTTTCAGAACTGATAACCTCTCTTTTTTTTTTGCTTGTCAGAAAATCTTTGGAAATTTGTGTGCCCCTCAGTTTACAAAATCCTGGATCTGCCCCTTCTTTAAAGGGCTTTGTAAAGGTAGAGCAGGATATAATGACGTTCTAAAAGATAAGAAAATCGGTAGCTCTCATTATTCAATGCTTGACTTGCCTTTGCCATTTCGTTGTGATAAATTTTCATAAAGCTTCTCAAAAAAGGGGTTCTTTAATGTTTATAATCAGGGGCGGATCCAGGATTTAGTGTAAGGGGGGCACACAAATGCAGGTTTTTCAACTTTTGGAAATGGTAGACCCGTATTTTTTTGGTATTGCCAGCTTCTCGAAAAAGCAGGTTTGGGGGTCCAGTTTCCCTCCATAATTCTCTGACAAGCAAAAAAAAAAAGGTCTTCATTCTAAAAGGGGGGGGGGGGAGGGGCACAATCGACAAAAGGGCGGATCCTCTATTGTCAAAATGCATACTTTTCTTCAAGGGGGGGGGGGGGGAGGCACGGGCCGGGAGTCCCCTCCCCCCTCCCCCTGGATCCGCCAATGTTTATAATCATAAATGATTGTAATTCTAGGACAGTCTACTTGTTAACATTTATTTTAGTTTTATGCTTCAGCCATAGAATATGTGTGTTTGGTGGTGTGTGTGTTTGTGGTGGGGGGGGGGGGGGGGGGGGGGGGGTGACTGAAATTGTTTTTTTGTTTTGTTTTTAATATGGATATACACTGAATTACTATCAATAAAAATCATTTTTACATGGCACCTTATTTAGCTTTCTAGGATCATGTTGTTCTTAAACACTTGTCCTGAAAAAGTGTTTATTTGTTGAAATTTGCTTACTGATGGCTAGAAAAAGCAACCATGCCAGTTTCCAAAGTCATTCCCTAAATATCATGCATGCTATGTTTGACAAGAAAGCGATACCCTACCATAATCTTGCATATTTAATTTTCTTGCAAAAATTTAAGGAAATAGTTTTCAGTGGTGCAATTTCATTGTCAGTAAACATGTAGTTGGGTTTTGCTTATTTTTGGACGGCCAGTTTATAGCACGAGTTTTGTTTTTGCTAGATTGCATTGAATTGAAAGTAATTAAAAGAGTGAAGTCTCTAGGAAGAAAATTACAGTTATCACAACACCTAAATTATTTTATTAGTTACGACTCGTAAAATGTCAGAGGTAAAGATGTCAGAGTTAAATATTCCAGAGGTAAAAATACTAAAGGTAAACATATCACATGTAAAAATGCCGGAGGTAAAAATGCCAATTAAATATGTAAGCGGTGAGAACGTCGTTGTGGCGTGCGCCTGTAAACCAAGCTGACGGGGCAGTTACAAATTGACTTGGGTGCGGGTTCGAGCCCAGGTCACGTCTTTCGGATGGTGACGTTAAAGGTCGGTCCACACAGACGTAAATAATCATATCTGATTGATACACGTCTTAAAAACCTAACTATTCATTCATTCATAAAGGTTAATTAGCTTAGCTTATTCAACTATTATACGAAGCCAACGTAAATAAAATGAGCCTACATCCATGCGCGGCTTTTTAAAAAGAAATTAGGGGGGGGGGGGGAGGGGTTGTCGTTGCTTATATAAAAGGAAGCGAATGGCCCATATGGGGGTGGAGTGTCTGGTGATTTTTTTTTTAGAATACAATCTTGAAACGTCGCGATTCCTTGCACATAACTGGCAATCCAAGTGCAACGAGGGTTACTCGTTTTCCGAAGTTTCGTATATCCGAAACACAAATTTACCATAGCAGGGGGGTTTATAATTCCGAAAATGAAATAGGGTTCATAATTCCGAATATTTGATGCATAACTGATGGATAACCGAAGGATCGTAATTCCGAAAATGTAATAGAGCCTATAACCTCTCGGAATTACAAGCCTTCGGAAATATGAACCTTTTTCAATTTCGGAATTATGAACCCTATTTCATTTTCGGAATTACGAACCGTCGGAGTAACCTTTGGAAATACAATTATACAATTATGAACTTTCGGAAAAACGACATGTAACCGTTCTCTTAACATGGGATAATGTTTGCCCCTTAATTGCATTATTCCTATGTTCGAGTAATTGTTGTATTGTATTACATTTGAATCATATTGCAAGACATTGGTGTACTGACAACACAGGGGCGGACTGGGAGTAAAATCCGAATGGGAACTTTTTGTTGACAGGTCTACACTTTTTTGCACGACCGGCCCCTTTTCAACCGAAATATTGACCGGTCCGTGGCGGAAACTCCCAAACCTCCCCATGGCCAGTCCGCCCGTGGGAGTAAAGAATAAAGACAATTGTACACATTTTTATTCACTTACTATTGAAGGAGTGCTCGAGACTCTCTGGAATTCAAAATGACCAAATTTATTTATCATTTCTTCTAATGATACCATGCGATACCAAAAAGACGGAAAGGGGATTGCACGTGGGTTCATTCCGATGAGCTGAGAACTATAGGCCCTTACCTACAAAAGCATCATGGATATTTTTTTTTTGTATGTTGGGACAGTGTAAAAAAAATGTGAAAGAAGAGACTATGACGATATTCACCTTATTGAAATTTGTTTGGTATATAGATGTTATGTATTCTTTGTACACATCAATTTTAATTATATTTATGATGTGAGAATTCCCATATAAGTCAAACCTGAACTCACTATACCCGAGTATGAAATTTGAATTAAACCTTTTAATGATAAGTAAACAAACAAAACAAGCAATCGAACAAACAAAATACAAAACAGAACCAACAAAATTTATTAAAACTTTCTACAAAATAATTATTGAAATAAGTGATAGGGCTATACCAACTTACTAAGTTTATAATCCACATGTATATCAAATGTATAAGAATAAGGCCTATTATTTTGAAAAAAACACATCAGTGAACAAAGCATCTTAAGCGATGCTAATAATTATGTACATCAAGGTATGAATCTAAAGTTCAATTCATTTATTTCTTCTCCGTAGATTTGTTATTCATTATCAATAAGTTTATCATTAACTCTATTTGCTTAGTCGTGTGCAGTTTTGATATTTTCAGCTTACGTATCATGCAGAATGCAAATGGAGCATTGGCTTCAATGTTACACTACGATATAAGGATTCAAACTGGGGCTGCTAATTCTGTGCGACCAGACAACTTTCTTATGGAGTAATATCGAGTAATAATATTATAAGCTGGCGGGGTGCGTTAAAAATATGGATGCATTACACAGTGCTGCCAATGAGGGTCATCCTGATGTCGTGGAATATCTAATTAGTCAAAGTGCCGATGTAAATCAAAGTAGAAGCGATGGTAGTGCAGCATTACACTGGTCTGCACGGGAAGGTCATCTTGATGTCATTAGATATCTCATCAATAAGGGAGCTAAGGTGGATACGGCCGATGAAAAAGGCTGGACTCCATTTCTCCTTGCTGCCTTTTATGGTCATCTTGATGTCACTAAATATCTGATCAGTCAAGGAGCTGAAGTAAACAAGGGAACAAATGACGATAGGACTGCATTACACAGTGCTGCTCAGGAGGGTCATCCTGATGTCACTAAATATCTGATCAGTCAAGGAGCTGAGGTGAACAAGGGAGATAATGATGGTTGGACTGCATTACACAGTGCTGCTCAGGAGGGTCATCCTGATGTCGTGGAATATCTGATCAGTCAAAGTGCCGATGTAAATCAAAGTAGAAGCGATGGTAGTGCAGCGTTACACTGGTCTGCACGGGAAGGTCATCTTGATGTCACTAGATATCTCATCAATAATGGAGCTAAGGTGGATACGGCCGATGAAAAAGGCTGGACTCCATTTCTCCTTGCTGCCTTTTATGGTCATCTTGATGTCACTAAATATCTGATCAGTCAAGGAGCGGAAGTAAACAAGGGAACAAATGACGATTGGACTGCATTACACAGTGCTGCTCAGGAGGGTCATCCTTATGTCGTGGAATATCTGATTAGTCAAGGAGCTGAGGTGAACAAGGGAGATAATGTTGGTTTGACTGCATTACACAGTGCTGCCAATAAGGGTCATCTTGATGTCATTAAATATCTTATCAGTCAAGGAGCTGAGGTGAACAAGGGAGATAATGATGGTTTGACTGCATTACACAGTGCTGCTCAGGAGGGTCATCCTGATGTCGTGGAATATCTGATCAGTCAAGGAGCCGAGGTGAACAAGGGAGATAATGATGGTTGGACTGCATTACACAGTGCTGCTCAGGAGGGTCATCCTGATGTCGTGGAATATCTGATCAGTCAAAGTGCCGATGTAAATCAAAGTAGAAGCGATGGTAGTGCAGCATTACACTGGTCTGCACGGGAAGGTCATCTTGATGTCACTAGATATCTCATCAATAATGGAGCTAAGGTGGATACGGCCGATGAAAAATGCTGGACTCCATTTCTCCTTGCTGCCTTTCATGGTCATCTTGATATCACTAAATATCTGATCAGTCAAGGAGCCGAGGTGAACAAGGGAGATAATGATGGTTTGACTGCATTACACAGTGCTGCTCAGGAGGGTCATCCTGATGTCGTGGAATATCTGATCAGTCAAGGAGCCGAGGTGAACAAGGGAGATAATGGTGGTTTGACTGCATTACACAGTGCTGCACAGGAGGGTCATCCTGATGTCACTAAATATCTGATCAGTCAAGGAGCTGAGGTGAACAAGGGAGATAATGATGGTTTGACTGCATTACACAGTGCTGCTCAGGAGGGTCATCTTGATGTCGTGGAATATCTAATCAGTCAAGGAGCTGAGGTGAACAAGGGAGATAATGATGGTTGGACTGCATTACACAGTGCTGCTCAGGAGGGTCATCCTGATGTCGTGGAATATCTGATCAGTCAAAGTGCCGATGTAAATCAAAGTAGAAGCGATGGTAGTGCAGCATTACACTGGTCTGCACGGGAAGGTCATCTTGATGTCACTAGATATCTCATCAATAATGGAGCTAAGGTGGATACGGCCGATGAAAAAGGCTGGACTCCATTTCTCCTTGCTGCCTTTTATGGTCATCTTGATGTCACTAAATATCTGATCAGTCAAGGAGCTGAAGTAAACAAGGGAACAAATGACGATTGGACTGCATTACACAGTGCTGCTCAGGAGGGTCATCCTGATGTCGTGGAATATCTGATTAGTCAAGGAGCTGAGGTGAACAAGGGAGATAATGTTGGTTTGACTGCATTACACAGTGCTGCCAATAAGGGTCATCTTGATGTCATTAAATATCTTATCAATAATGGAGCTGATGTGAATAAAGGAGATAATGGCGGTTATATTGCTTTAGTGCATGCTGCCACTGATGGTCGTGCTCTTGTTTCAAATTTTTTGTATGATATAGAATCTTACTCTGAAACTGCCCATACTATCTGCTTTACAGATTTACAAGTTGCTTCAGAGAGAGGTGATCTTGATGTCGTACAAGATCTGATTAGTCGAGGAGCCGAGTTGGATAGTGCTAACACCTTCAGATGGACTGCCTTGCATATTGCTTCAATGAATGGGCATCTTCATATCGTAGAGTATTTGCTTGGTCAAGGAGCGGATGTCAGTGTCACCAATGCCTTTGGTAGAACTGCTTTACATAATGCTGCAAAGTATGAACACATGGATATCGTGAAATATTTAATCAGTCGAGGGGCTGTGGTAAGTAGGGGAGATTCTATGGGATGGACTGCCTTATGTCATGCTGTACAGTGGGGTCATTTAGATTTCGTCAAGTATTTAAATAAAAAAGATGGGGTACATACATGTGATGTAAATGGAAGCACTGTCCTTCATCAGGCCGTATCCAGTAATCAACTTCATATCGTAACTTATCTGCTCAACAACGGCGCTGACGTAAATAAGAAGACTGTGAGTGATGTAATCGTAGCACGGTTTGGTGCACACAATGCTTACTATGATATAGTGAATCGAGTGCGTAGAAAGGAAGCTCTTGCTTTTCGGGCAAACAATCATAGGCCTCATGAATCCAGTGCAGATTATGAGGGAAAATTACGACTAACGGAATATGCCCAAGCAGACAATACTAACCATGATGGAATGGTCCTCATGTATACGCCAACTATTAACTGGGATCTTGATATTGAACACCATATCCTCAGTCAAGGTAGCAGAATCGGCGGATGCACTAGATTGCATTGGGCTGCAAATTGCGGCTGCTTTAGTGTCGCAAGATGCCTGATTAGTCACGGAGCTGATGCGAAAGAAGGTAATGCTTTAGGTTGGACACCACTTCATTTCGCTGCTGAAATGGGGTATCTAAATATCGTCGACTATCTCATCAGTGAAGGAGCTAAAGTCAATTGTGGGGATTCTGATGATATCACTGCCTTGCATGTCGCTGCATTTCTTGGTGATCTTGATGTTACAAATCGTCTGCTAAAGCAAGGAGCCGATTTGGATAGGGTTACCTATACCAAGAGATTAACAGCCTTGCATGTTGGCACACAGAATGGTAACATTGGTGTCATAAACTCTCTGGTCAGCCATGGTGCTGATGTTACTAAAGCAGATAAGGACGGCTGGACTGCCTTACACATTGCTGCACAGAATGGTCACCTTGATGTCACCAAGTTCCTACTTCTGCAACATGCTGATGTGGATAAGGTCACGAATAATGGATCGACTGCCCTGCATATAGCCGCTGAAAATGGACATGTTGATGTCACAACGTATCTGCTAATACAAGGAATGGAAGTGAACATTGGCGACATTCATGGCTTCACTCCTTTGCACATTGCTGCCATGAAGGGTTATATCCACATAGTAAAGATTTTGCTTGATGCAGGAGCAAGAGTTGATGGAAGGAATGCCAATGGACAGACGCCTCTCCATCTATCATCAAGGGAAGGACATGTAAATATCTCCGACATCTTAGCAGAACATGCAAAGGTATGTAGTAAATTCTTCATACACATTGTGTGCAGCTACTATAAACAATCAGAAAGCTTCAAATTTTATTCTGAAAAAGATATAGTACTGAAATCAAACATAGTAAATTGGAGCTTATTTTGAACTCTTGTTATTTTGCGTGGATAAGAGCAAAATGAAGTCTTCAAATTTCGTAATGAATTCCTCAAGCAAAAGTCACATCGTAAGATATTTAATGAGTATTGATTAGCCTCTGAAAACTAATTGAAAGTCCGTGTTTCAGTTAATAATGGGTCTTGGTACAAAGGACTGGTCAAATGAAAGTGGCTTAATCTGTTTTATAATAGATCGCTGGAGCTCTAGATCAACGTGATGACAACGGATCGACAGCCATTCATCTCGCCACTCAAAATGGAGACACATCAGTTATCGAGACTTTGGTTTCTCATGGAGCTGACCTGAACATCCAATCACATGACGGGAAGACCTGCCTCCATTTAGCCAACATACTCTCTGAAGGAACAGGAAGAAGAGTGCAAACAGCCACACTCGAAGAAGTAAGATAAATCACACATCTAGCACGGGCAATGAGGTTGGATTGCAGTTTATATATATATTTGGCGCCCGGGGCAAACAATGAAGTCAGCCCCAGCCCCAGCCCCAGCCCCCCCCCCCCCACGTGCCCAAACTTATGTTATTATACGAGCGAGGGAGCAAAGCGACCGAGCGGCAAAATTTAATTTTTAAGCCTAAAAAACGTACTTGTGCATTTTACCCAGGAAATTTTGCAATACCACCGCAACATTGAGCGGCACGAATGTTATACATTGATAAACGTTTTCTATTCACTCGCATCTACAATCGGGAGCAAAACTAACAAAAAACCCATATGATTGAGAAAGAGTCGAGAAATTCAGCAACAATACCTGAAGTTCTTTGAAAAGTTTAACCTTTGCAAATGTCGTGTTATACTCTATCCTTTGGGGCAATATTTAGCAGGAGCACTGGCGTAGCCAAAATTTTTCAATAGGGGGGGGGGCAGACTTGAAGGATCCAACTGCGTAGTCCGATTTCATTTTGTGGTGCGGTTGTGAGAACGCGAAGCGTGCTCCCTAGCGGAGTGGGTACAGGGAGTGGGTACAGGGAGGTGGAGTCCCCCCCCCCCCCCACCCGCCGCGCGAAGCGTGAAAGCTCTTTGACATTTTATAGCACATTTGAGATAAGATAACGGCTCGTAGCAATTTTTTAGGGAAAAGGTTAGTTCGACGCCCGGACTGCTTTTCAGTTATGTGGACGCAATACTGCACTGTTGTAACAGGGATGGATGCAGGCGAGATTTTGAAAGCTCGGACGTTTTATAACAAATCCGAGAGAAAGATACGGCGCGTAGCACTTTAGGCGGATAGTTAGCTCGACACCCGGACTGCTTTAATATTTGGAGGTAATATACAAGTGCAGAGAGAGGGGAGTTAGTATTCGCGCGGGAAGGGGAAACTTTGACGTTTTAGCAAATTTTGATTGAAAGATAACGGCTCGTATCGCCTTTTTAGGCTTTTGTTCTTTCACTTCCCGCTTTTTCGCTCTCGCTTTTTTTAGGGGGATGAATAGGGTGGCCATGGGCCCCTTGTGCCCCCTGGCTACGCCTATGAGCAGGAGTCATATGAAACCTACACAAAGCAATTCCAATTACATCTTTATTTTTTCAAAAATTAACCCTTTAAGCTATTTAAGAACTATATACTGTGGGCGAGAAATTACGCGATCCTGAAAGAACAATTGTGCGAGGGAGCAAAGCTACAGAGCTTTGGAAAATGTTCGCATTTCAAACCTTCAAAAACTAAATGCTAGTGCATTTACCCGGCGGATATTGGGAACATAATCCATAAGGATGATTTTTCTTCTTTCCCTTCTTTGCGTTTTTGCGCCCTCTCCAAGTGCCGCCTGGAGCACCTGCCCCCTGGATATACAAAGAGTTTGGATGATTATTAGTTTTAATTCATGTTTTATCCAATTTTTTTTTTTTTTTTTTGGGGGGGGAGGGGATATATACCCCCATCCCCAGGATCGACACCCATGCTCCCAGGCAATATTCCGACAGCCCCCCTTCATGCCTTCGAGACCATTTGCCCCCAGATGCCATGCCAGTGGACCTCTCTTCCCGGGGCTCCTCACAGATAAAACACCCGTCGCAAAATCTTTTAGAAGTCACCGCAAGGACAATTTCCTATTGTACTCAATGGCGTAGACCGGGGGCAATGACCCCCTATTTAGCTGCTTAAAAAAAAAGCGGGAACGAAAAAGCGGGGTAAGTGAGAGAAAAGGCCTAAAAAAGCGCTACATGCCCGCGCTTCGTTCCCCACGCTTCCCACGAAATAACTCTCCTCTCCGTTACAAACGATAAAATATTGCATCCAATTAACTGAAAAGCAGTCCGGGTGTGATGAATAAATTTCCGCCTAAAAGAATCATTTGCTACGAGCCGTTAATCTTTCTATTAAATTTGGTAAACCGTCAGAGCTTTCTCGCTTCGAGGGGGAAGGGAAAACCCTCTCCCTTCATCCACCCCAGTTACATACAGTGTAGTACTGCCTCCAAATAACTGAAAAGCACCCACGGCGTCGAACTATCTTTTACTCTAAAAAAGTGTTATATATAAAAAAAATACCATGGTAATACTACGTATTTCATGGTATTACCGCCATAACACCACGAAAACATGGTAAATCCGTGGTACACATCATATTGCCACAGTATTACGAAAAACATTGCATATTCATAGTATTCATCTTGACAATGAGTAACGCGGTAAATTCATGGTACTTTCACAGTAATACCGTCCCAATTTACCGCGGTATACACGAGCCGTTATCTTTCTCTCGATTTTCTGTAAAATGTAAGAGCTTTCGCGCGGGAAGGGGGAAACTCCCACCCCTGTAAAGCCCCGGTCACACAGCACTCCACGTCTAAATCACGTACAAAAAGTTATGCAAATCTGGTGGACGTAAAAAAAAAAAAAAAAAAAAAAAAAAAAAAAAATCTGGTGGACGTGGTCGTAAGGGGTAATTTTTGGTCAATTTTGGTGTGGCCGTGCTTTGTACGGGGTATGGCCGTCGGCGGCTGTTCCACCGCTGAAGCACTGCCTAAGCACGGCTAACAACGTCCAGCCACGCGTTTGTACGCGGAAAAATCCATTTGTCAGTGATAAGCCGCTAAACACACGCTATTTCCCGTGATACCACCGCGTAACACCCGTCCGATGACCGTGCTCTGCCCGTGACAGACCGCTAAACTTTCGCGTCTTACCGCGTCTCCAAGTTTTAATCACTGCCGGAACACGGATTATCGCGTGCTTCACGTGTGTTTGCACGTCTTTACCACGTGTGCCGCCCGTGGTTGTCCGCTGGCTAAAATTTTGAGCAGTTCAAAACTTTTTGCCGCGTCCCACGCCGTTCCGATTTTCCCCCGCGTCCTGCCACGTATATAAATCGACCGTAGCTCGTCTTCAACTCGACATCAACGCGAACATAGTCTGCTTCACGGGAGACCACTTAAGCCGTAAAGCGCCGTGTGACCGAGGCTTACATACAGTACATTATTACGCCAAAATAACTGGCAAGCAGTCAGGGCGTCGAACTATAACTTTCCGCCGACAAAAGCTGTTTGCTACGAGCCGTTTATCTTTCTATTAAATTTGATTAAACGTCAGAGCTTTGGCACATCGCGCGGGAAGGGGCAACTCCCCCTCCTGGCAGCTGCCCCCGTTGCATACAGTGCAGTATTACTCCAAATATCTGAAAAGCAGTCAGGGTGTCTGTCACGAGTGTGATTTTTTTTAACCAACTGCTACTATGACTCATACAAAATGAGATCTAAACGGTTCTGTAAATTCAAAGTGTTTAATCTTTAAATCTTCAAATTATGATGTTCAACATGTAATAAAATAAATATACAAATCTATGTACATAACTGAAATGGGTGGGTAGCTTCTACCTAGAGGGTCCGCCTCAGCCCCGGTCGCTTGGCCAGTCTCTCTCCTCGACCACGCTTGACGTGCTAGCCTCTCTCTCTCTTTCTCTGCTTGGGCTCCCTCCTTGACCACGGATGACGTGCGGGTAGGCCGAGATCGAGCACCTTATTCGACGAGGATGCGTTAATTGTAACAAAGAGTTGCAGCTTGGGCTCGCATCTCGCCTCGATGAGGAAAACCCCCAGAAAAACGTTTTTGCTGCTAAACTAATCCTCGATGGTGCAGAGTTTCTGCATCACAGCTCTATCTTGAATAGTTCTCACTGAATTCGAACTTTGAACTTTTATTTGATTAATGGTGCCTCAGCTGCTAGGGCTATTTGCACCAAACCTTACATTATAAAAGAAAATTAAATCACACTGATCATTTATAAACTCTGCGCAAATTCTTCTTCTCATACAATACAAATTTATACCACACATGCGACTCACAATTTCATCACCCACCACAACCTCCCAGCATTACCCGGTATAGGCCCGGTGACCTCATGCCGCTCCGTTTACCAACAATTTAAGGGGCTAGCCCAGTCAGCTATCAACTCACAGGAGCTCTAGCAATCGAGGCCACCAGGCCCAAACACGAGCAGCCAATGAGGCAAGGGGGCAATTTCAATGCGAATCCACACAGCAGCAACTATAAATCAACTTTACACTCCTCAACAAACTCCATCACCTCTTTAAAGGGGGCCTTTCCCCCAAGCAAAGAACGAAGATTACATTCACTTATTCCTATAGAATTCAGTTTTGTTTGTAGTTTTATTCTCTGAATTCGATATTTTTTGCATTCTAATAAAAAGTGACCAACTGTATCGGGCTTTAAACATACCTCACATAAACCATTGTGGTGTTTTTTAATCTGGTATTGAAAGAATTTCAAGGATTTACCTGAACCAATACGAAGACGATGGAAAATTACCTCACTTTTCCTATTACCACCCCATTTGCTTTGTTTAAACTTTACATTGGGTTCTATGTCTTTCAGAGTATTTCGTTTATATTTATTCCAGTGTTGTTGCCATTCAACTTTTAGTTTCAATTTAGTGGCATGTTTTATTTCATTTAGATTCAACTTAATGTGCAAATCAACACGACTTTTATTAGCAGCTTGTTTAGCAATACTATCAGCATTCTCATTACCAGCCACACCACAATGGCTTGGAACCCAGTCAAAATGAACATCAATTCCCTGATTACCAATAGAACAGAGGATAAGTTTAATGTCACAGATAATAGGATTATTCGTCTGATTATGTGATAATGCTTGTAACGCACTCATTGAATCACTAAAAATACATACAGCAGTAGGTTCCACCTCCGAAACCCAAATTAAAGCCATATAAATAGCTGCTAATTCAGCCGAAAAAATAGAAGTCTGTGGAAGTAACTTATAACCATGGGAATACTTATACAGTGGAACACAGAAACCACAGCCAACTTTTCCATGGACAGGGTCAACCGAACCATCTGTATATATATGAAGATAAGAAAACCATTTCTCATTAATATTCTGAACAGCATTGTTTCTATTAATATACTCGTTCTGCACACCAACAGCCAATGACTTGATGGAAAAGTGAACATTAGTTTTAAAATAATACCAATATGGAAAAACAGAACGGACACGATCAGTGAGATCAAGATCAGAAACGTTACCACGAAAACCAAAGGGAATGGGCCTTTCTTATTCCACTTTTCTTCAAAGTAATGCTTCTGCCAGCAATCTTCAAGTAAAATATGACATGGATGATCTGTATTACTTCTAATCAATTCTGAATAAATATTGCACAAGTATTTGCGGGTTAACTGAAGCGGGGGTTCTCCACACTCTATTTGTAATTTCGTTAGTGATGTCAGACATAACGCCCTGGTACAAATCTTAAGAGCTTTATACTGAATTCCATTTAACATATTCTTAACAGGATCAGAGGCAGAGTCAAATGCTTCACAACCATACTCAAGAACTGGTCGTATTAAAGCTCTATATATGTTGAGGAAGGAAGTACAGTTCGCACCCCATTTACAACCAGCAATACAACGCAAAAGATTGATTTTTACTTTACATCGATCTAAAATATACTTAATATGGGTACTCCATGTTAATCTGGAATCAAAAATCAAACCAAGAAATTTAGCACACTTTTTAAATTCTATATCTTTATCGGATATTCTTACAGACATCTTATTTAACTGACCCTTCAAAGAAAACATTACTGCAAGTGATTTTTTAGCAGAAAGTTTAAATCCAGTGTGTAAGATATGTGAAATTTATGCTCAAATCCGGCAGAAAGCATGAAATTTGGCATACAGGGGTATTTTGGGGCGCTGATTTCAAAAATTGCCGGCCCCCAGCGATCTGACCACCCGGTCGGCCGCCATCTTGAATTTCAAAATGGCCGCCATTGAAAATCTTTAAAAACCGTTTTCTCGAGTTTTACAAGACCTGTGGCACAGACATTTGGCATATAGAGGTATTTTGGGGTGCTGATTTCGAAAATTGCCGGCCCCCAGCGAGCTGACCACCGGGTCGGCCACCATCTTGAATTTCAAAATGGCCGCCATTGAAAAATCATGAAAAATCATTTTCTCGAGTTCTACAAGACCTGTGGCACGGAAATGTGGCAAATAAGGGTATTTGGGGGTGATGATTTCGAAAAAATTGCCGGCCCCCAGCGAGCTGACCACCGGGTCGGCCGCCATCTTGAATTGCAAAATGGCCGCCATGCCAATTCATTAATAATCCCTATCTTCAGTTCTAAATGACCTGTGGCACTGAAATTCGGTACACACTGGTATTTTGATATCACGAATTTAAAAAATGCCAGTTCCAATAGGTTTGACCACTGTGTTGGCCGCAATCTTGAATTCCAATACGGCCGCCATGATGAATAATTAAACATCATTATAGGCCAAGGTCTAGTCCTTGGCCTTAGTCAGATATAGGTACCACAAGAGGTGGCAAAACCTTTGTACTGCCATTTTGATTGTTAATCGAAGAAATGTGGATGAGCTAGGACAGCAAATCTAAATGAGAAGCTTTGTGAATATAAAGATCCTTTGGGGGCAAAATCCAATAAAAAATCCAATATAAGCTGTCTGAATACAAAGACTAGCAAAGAGTATAAATGGGGATTCCCCTCTGAATACTCGCGCGTGATTGGCTAAAAGTTAAGGAGCCTTCATATTTCTAAGCAACTCACCCTGCAGAGTATGACAATAAAGTTCTTCAAGTCCACCATTTTATGATGGTAAGTTACCTTTATATTTCATATACTTAGAAAATTATTTAATTTATTACATTGACTCTGTGAACAAAGATGTTTGGCTGAGAGAACAATGAAATAAAATGATTTTTGTGAAATTATTTTGATAGAATTTTCTATTTAGTCCCACATGTTGAGTTTGGTGTTATAATATGTAACTGTAAGGGAGGGGAGGTCTATCATTATTTTTTCCTAATCAAAAACATTGTTCTTTTATAATTCCATTATAAATTGTTCCATTTATCTAATTACTTGATGAAAATAATGCATGGGTGAAGTATTCAGAATAATATCAAAACAGTTATCACAATTTTACATGCTTTGTACAGTTTAGATAATTAGTCTACGGTACCAGACCAAGTGAATGAAGGGACACTTATAACAAGGTGGTAAAAAAGCACATCTGTGGGGGAAAAAGGCAGGAATCCTTAAAATTTTCTTTATGAAAGCACAAATATTTTTAATCTTACTTTTGAAATGGCCGATCCAAATTGGAAAAAAAATCTTAAGAATACACTTGTGTTGTGATCACTAAGATTATCATGGTTTTTTTTTAATTATTTTTTTAAAATCGAAATCTGATTTGTAAGTGTGCAAAAGCACTCATGTGTTTTCCTTTTTTTAAACATCTGAAGCTATGAGTATGATTTTACGATGTGTCTCAAAAAGGAAACCAAACTTTCATGATTGTTAGTAAGAAAATTATCAAATAAATAATTATGAAACTATTAATTCTTGAAAATATGACCTATTAGCATTCCGAAAATACCTTAATTAGGTTATTATGACCAAGCATTACTGAATACTATTCCAAAAAAAAGTAGTGCAAAGTAGCAGAAGGTTCATTTCCACTGCACATCGATAGGCAAATTTTGAGTGTGTACCCTAGAACAATGGAATTGTGCATTTGCTTTGTCAACATTACTTTTAAAAAAAAATTATGTGTCTGAATTGAATGTTCTTAAATGTAAAGAAAAACACAGATTGTATGACGTGAAGAAGTGGTGAGGTTTTTAATTTTCTTATTTTGTTGATTTTTTATTGTTCTTTGTCACGATTGTGTCAGCTGTGTATGTTCTAAAAACAATGGTGTTCAGTGATGTGTGGTCCTAGAAAGACCATCAAAGTTCCATATGAATATAAGCAGGATGTATTTCAAGAGATCTGATTTTTCTTGTCACTGATTTTATGTTTTTATCCGGAAAAGACATTAAATTATTTTTTTTCTGATACACCCAGTTTTAGAATTTGGGTCATACGTTGATATCATTCAAAAAAGTGAACTAACATCTTCTGTTATTCTTATCCTTTATTTTCTTCTTTTTTCTTCTTCTCCTTCTTCTTCTTCTACTTCTTCTTCTGCTTATTCTTCTTCTTCTGCTTATTCTTCTTCCTCTTCTTCTTCTCCTTGCCTTGCTTTTATTGAAAGTCCATTTTTTTTAGAATGGCCCCAGGCAAGTTTTGTATTTTTGTATTAGGCCAATAGATTATTTTGCGGGGTACACATATCATATCCAAGTTTTACCAGAATGAGTAATCACAAGTAAAAAAACAAAACAAAAAACAAAAAAACAAGAACAAAATATTTCATATATGTTCACTGTCCAAGTAGCAGTCTATGCATCCCTTTGATTTGTCTTATTGTTTTATCTTTTTTAGATTTGGTGTAGCCCATGGAGAAGACAATTAAGGGCTTTGCATGCTGGTCTCCAGTGAAACAAAATGAAGCTTCATTATTGCAGGTGAGTGGAAATTAAAATGAAATATGGAATGAATATAATATTCAAATGTTCCATACTTTCTACCTATGTTTATACATCGATGAATTCTTAATTTACACAGGCATTGAACATAATTGTTTATTGATTCTCTTGTTGATGATTTAATTGAAGAATATACCATTTATTGTAACGTCATGAATATTTGGAACAGAATTGGTAATTTCAGTATGGCCACCCAGAGAAATTTTTTAATTCCATCTCTTGAGTTCAAAATGCTGCTTTGTGCTTGAATTTGTTGCAATGAGGTATTTCAACATATTAAATTCACTAATGGATAAATTTGAAATATCTTCACAAACATAATGCTTGCCCTTTTGAATTTCAATATGCTGGACAAGGCAACAAAAATGCAGTTGATTCAGTTTATTTGATATTTTATAAATTGAGCATGGTATATAATGATTTTTAAAAATTGCTTCAATGACTCCAATGTAATTAGCACTTTGTGGAAAAAAATGATAAAAAGGAAAACTGTGTTTCACTGTGTTTCAATAACTCCAATATTATTAGCAACTTTATGAAAAGTTTGAACTAATTTAAGTTCATTTTTTTCTGTAAACAATCAAATTTGTTCTGTTTGCACTTGTCTACAATGTAGAGCCTTGAGAAGTGAGCCATTTTGTCACTGGATACACATCAAGCTTTTCTAGTGAGAGCATGGGCATATACAGTCAGAGAGACAAGTTTTGGAGATTTTGAAGAACAATATCTTTTGTCCTGGAAATCGTAGTGCATGTAAGTATGAACTATCATCAACACATGTTGAATTGTTAATAATTCCTAGCCTGAAGACCATAATTTATTTTGGCAAGCCGGTACATTTTTTTTTGGAGAGAGAGAGAGGGGTCAAAAAGTGAAAAAGTTGGTTTTTGTCAACAAAAACGGTCGACCATGGCCATGATGGAATTAGAAAGGGTCGACTTTTACCTCCTCAAAATTTGACAAGCAAGCAAGAAAAATAAGGTTACCAGCTCCAAAAACAGTTGAAATTTTCCTTTTTTTTAAATTTACTTTTGCGGGGTGGCGGGAGGGGCCCTGTTTGGTAGTGGCAGATCCAGGGGCCCGGACCCCCCCCCCCCCCACAGGAAATAATGTGACATTTTTTAAAAGACAATAGAAAAGTGTTTCAATAACTCCAATATTATTAGCAACTTTATGAAAAGTTTGAACTAATTTAAGTTCATTTTTTTCTGTAAACAATCAAATTTGTTCTGTTTGCACTTGTCTACAATGTAGAGCCTTGAGAAGTGAGCCATTTTGTCACTGGATACACGTCAAGCTTTTCTAGTGAGAGCATGGGCATATACAGTCAGAGAGACAAGTTTTGGAGATCTTGAAGAACAATATCTTTTGTCCTGGAAATCATAGTGCATGTAAGTATGAACTATAATTCCTAGCCTGAAGACCATAACTTATTTTGGCAAGCCGGTACATTTTTTTTGGAGAGAGAGAGGGGTCAAAAAGTGAAAAAGTTTTTTTTTGTCAACAAAAACAGTCGACCATGGCCATGATGGAATTAGAAAGGGTCAACTTTTACCTCCTCAAAATTTGACAAGCAAGCAAGAAAAATAAGGTTACCAGCTCCAAAAACAGTTGACATTTTCCTTTTTTTTTTAATTTACTTTTGCGGGGTGGCGGGAGGGGCCCTGTTTGGTAGTGGCAGATCCAGGGGCCCGGACCCCCCCCCCCAGGAAATAATGTGACATTTTTTAAAAAGACAATAGAAAAGTGTGTACAATTTTTTTTTCTTCTTTTTTTTTTTTTTTTTTTGGGGGGGGACCCCCCCTGACGTCAAGGGGGGGGGGGGGGGGAGGGTGTGAAGAAAAAGTGAGCCCCCTCATGCCGCCCCCTCCCCTTACTGGTCAAGCCTGGATCCACTGCTGCTGTTTGGACTGTTAGAATAATAACTATCTGTGATGATATTATTAAAGTCCATAACAATAATAATGATAATAAAAGAAAATAATGATAACAATAATAATGAATAACAATTATCGAAACAATTATAATTTATTGCATTATCTTTCTCTTTCAGATCAAATGTCAACATCAGAGAAAGCACCGTCAACAATGGCAAGGCCAACAGACTGGAGCCTATGCGCTCTTTGCCAGGAATACTCAGAAAATGAACTACTCAGAGATGCCAGTAGAGCCAGCAATCAGTCAAGTCGAGATGTCTACGAGACTCTTGCCCAGAACCTCAGAACACTGAATGATGTAGGTGCTTTGCCTTGTGGGATAAACATTTCCCGACTGGATGAAGGTTGCGGTATTGCAGAAACACTAGGTACTCATGCTGCCAAATGGCACAAGAGATGCTACAGGCAGTGTTGCAGTTATAATGTGGGTCGAGCTGAATCAAGGGCAAGGAAACGGGCTGCAGAAAATAAACTTGATGAGGAAGTTTTCTCGCCTGTTAAGAAAAGACTAAGAACAAGTTTTGCATCATCATCTGTAACACAAAGTGATGCTAGCACATGTTTCTTTTGCGATACAGTTATTAATAATGATCAAATAGTTCACAGGGCAGCAACACTAAATTTAGATTCAAAAGTTCGAATGATGGCGACAGAACTGAGAGAAACAGAACTTCTAGCTAAATTATCAGTAGGTGATATGACAGCATCAGGTGCTGTATATCACAAGAAGTGTCTGACTGCCCTTCACACCCGATACAGATCATTTGTAAGGAAGAATGAAGTACAAGCCAGTTCAAATGAAACTATGCAACTAGAATCAGTAGCATTGGCGGAACTGGTGTCCTATTTGGAAGAAATGAAGTGCACAGATGGTAGCTATACTGTGTTCAAGTTAGCAGATCTCGTAAAGCTTTATACAGAGCGTTTGGTGCAACTGGGAGGCGATGCGTCAAAGAGGATTAATTCGACTCACATTAAAGACAAGCTTCTGAGACAGCTTCCAAGTCTTGAGGCACATACAACCAATCATGAAGTTCTTTTGTCATTCAAAGAGGACACTGGCGAAGCTTTACTGCATGCCTGTGGACAAAGCTCCGATGATGATGCTGTCATTCTTATGAGAGCTGCCCAGATTGTGCGCAAAGATATTTTCCAGAGGCAGTATCAATTTAATGGATCCCTTCTTGATGAATCATCTAACAACACAGCACCGTCATTGACAGCGTTGATGCAAATGATCCTTGCTGGTACAAACATTAAAAAACAGACTGCGATCAAGAAAGGTGTAAGTGTCCATGTACAATCCTTAAGCCAACTTGTCACATTCAACACCATCAAACGAGGCAGGTTGGAAACTGCAGCAGTACGTCACAATGTGGAGCGTGAAACATCTCTACCGCTTTACCTGGGTCTGCTCATTCATAGCAAAACAAGGAAACGGGATCTTGTTGATGTTCTTTTTCAATATGGTGTGTCTGTTTCCTATGATCGTGTCCTGCAAGTATCCACAGATGAGGCGAACAGGGTTATTGAAGTCTACGAAAAAGACCGTGTTGTGTGTCCAACCAAACTGCGAAGTGGGTTATTCACAACAGGGAACCTGGATAACATAGATCACAACCCATCCTCCGTATCCTCTCGAAGTTCATTTCACGGTACAGCAATTTCACTTACACAACATGTTTCACAGGATAATAGTGGTACGATTAGAAATCATGAGAACTTCACTGCGAATGAGAAGAGTAAGCGTAGGAAAGTCATAACTGCCCTACCTACATCTTACAGTGATGTCCCTCCTGCAGCATTTCCATCTAATCAGCCCATTCCAAGAAAATCTAAAGGTCAGTCAACTCCAAATGTGTCGACCAGAATAGAGGACAAGGAAAGTCAATGGCTTTCTTTTGTACACAGACTGCACGAGAACGGAAGTCTAGAGAGTGAAGAGAACATATCCTGGGCAGCCTACATGGCGAATCTACAGGTTGGAGTTCCTCGACCACCTGCTATTACAGGACTGTTACCTATGTTCCGAGAGAGTGCTCATACATTGGCAATGGTGAAACATGGGATGAACTTAATCAAGCAGGCAACAGATCTAGTGAATCCGGGACAGGTTCCTGTTCTCACAGTTGATCAACCTCTCTATGCTATAGCAAAGAAGATCCAGTGGACATGGCCAAGTGTATATGGCGAAGACAAGTTTGTGGTGATGATGGGAGGACTTCACATAGAGATGGCATTGTTGAAAGTAATTGGTGACTTCTTAGAAGGGAGTGGTTGGACGAGTGTGATGACTAATGCAGGTGTAACAACAGAAGCGAGAGCAGAAAGTCTTCAGAAAGGATCGCAAACTTCCAGGGCCCAATGGGCACACCAGGTCACTGCTGCGGCACTTTATTCTCTACAGCAAAGAGCATACGAAGACTACCTCAAAACCTGTGCAAGTGAAGATATCAAATCATTCGATGCTTGGAAGCTCAAGATGGCCACAGATTACCCGCAGTTTTGTTACTGGAATAAAGTTCTGCAGTTGGAATGCCTTCTCCTTGCATTCATAAGATCACAGAGGGAAGCCAACTACATGCTGTACGTGGAGACCCTTAGGGCAATCATTCCATGGATGTTTGCCATGGATCATTACCATTATGCTAGATGGTTGACAGTGCATCTCACAGATCTCCAGGGGCTTCCAAACAATTCCATGAATACTCATCGTGCATTTGTCGATGGGAAATTTGTCACTCAGAAGTCATCACACAGGTTCTCTGCAATAGCAAATGACCAGGTACATGAGCAGCAGAATGCCGTAGTTAAAGGTGATGGTGGAGTCATAGGAATTACTGAGAATGAAGCAGCTCTTCGCCGATGGATGGTGGCTGGTCCTGAAATAGCAAGAATCGTGAGTGAGTTTGAAGACCAGTTCCAGAGCCAGAAGGAACCTGATGTCCGTCACCATGATCAGTTACCTAGTGTGCAGAAATCCTTTGCATCAGATCTCAACAATTCAATCAGTTCGTTCGAGAAACTGGGGAACCCATTTGCCGAAGACACTAAAGATCTGTATGTGCTTGACACCAAGGTCATCATGCCTAATGAAGTGATAGCTCAACTACGATCTGTGGAGGAAACTGGCAACAAACAATTCAATGCATTTGTAGAGAAGAGACTGAATGATTCTTCTGTCAGTTTCTATGACAACATTTCCAAGAACAATCTGGGACTGTTCAAATCCAAGCCCAAGAAAACACCTGCAAAGTCTCTGATGAAGATGACTAATATGAAAAGCAATGTTGAACTGTTCTCTCGAATGTACATTTCTTGTCAGGCAAGAGATGGTGATCTTGATGCATTCTTCGAACACGAATGTCACGGTTGGCCTCCGGCATTGGCTGAAGATATTAATACAATGCGCCCACCAACCAGCAAAGCCGATCTTGTGCCCTGTTTGGAAGCCCTTGTCCCATATCCTGAACGTCCTGATGAAACACCCGTTGCAGAAGTCTGCATTTTTGATGGGGCTGCCTTAGTGCATCAGCTGGATCCTAAGAAATGCAGTAGTGTGATCAGGACATTTGGTGATTATGCACAGAAACAGTTTCTTCCATACATTGCACGAAAGTTGAATGAGGAGACAGTAGTACGTGTTGACGTTGTGTGGGATACCTACAGATCGGTCTAAAAGGAGGCACCAGGCTTGGTCGTGGAAGTGGCATACCACTCCATGTAACTGAACAGACGTCGGTACCACATAACTGGAGCAGTTTTCTTCGTGTAAATTCTAATAAGAAGACATTGTTCAGTTTCCTTGCAGCTTCTCTTCAGACGATGAATGTTCCAGATGGGAAAACACTTCTTACAACCCAGGGAGAAGAGGTAAAATCAAACCCTCATTCAGATGTGTGGCAGAACATTCAACCATGTACACATGAAGAAGCAGATACACGTATGGTGCTTCATGCTTGGCAGGCATATCAGCAAGGGTACCAAAGTATCATAATCCATGCAACGGACACGGATGTGGTTGTGCTGGCAATCGCAGTGGCAAGTAAAATGGATGGCATCGCGATGTGGTCGGCCTTTGGGCATGGAAAGAATCTTAGGTACATCGGTGCTCACACCATTTCAACAAAACTAGGCCCCGAACGCTCATGGGGACTTCTGTTCCTGCATGCTGTTTCTGGGTGTGATACCGTTTCTGCCTTAGCAGGGATAGGCAAGAAGACTGTATGGGACATATGGATTTCCATGCCAAACTTGGGAGAGGTCTTCAATCGTCTCTCGAATGCACCAGTTGAAGTAACAAATGATGACATGGACATCATTGAAAGGTTTTTCGTTGTCCTGTACAGTAGAACTTCCTCTCTGAAGAAAGTGAACGAAGCACGTAAGCAGCTTTTTGCTCAAGGGAATCGGCAATTGGAGAACATTCCACCAACAAAGGAAGCACTACGTCAACATGTGAAGAGGGCAATCTTTCAAGCAGGTCACATCTGGGGACAATCACAAAGTGCAAACCCAGAGCTGCCTTCGCCTGAAGATTGGGGATGGACGAAGGATGGTGATGATGGATGGCATCCATTTTGGACACTACTGCCAGAGGCGTCAAAAGGGTGCCGAGAACTGATCAAGTGCAAGTGTAAAAAGCGGTGCACTGGAAATTGCAAATGTTTTGCAGCTAATCTGCCATGCACAGGACTATGTTTCTGCTTTGGGCAATGCTTCCGAGATGAGGAGTAGGAGAGGTACATTGGATGAGAACTTTGGGACCATTTTTATCGCTAAATCTGAATGACGGTAAAACTAGTAAGGGACTTTTTTCAGATATTCTTTTCCAGGTTTAAGCCTGTGAACACTTGAACTATAATATTTTTGTGCTTTTTAAGATGCTAGAGGCTTTTGTCATTTAGAGTCAAGAAAATGGGTTTATAATATTGTTCAGTGCTAAAAAATGTTGGTGGCCAAATGGTAATGGTGGCCAAACTTGAATTCAAAATGCCTGTCTTCTTATGGTTCATCTTACATTTCAATCAGTTCAACAATATCATTGGGTGGTATTCCGATAGCGCAGACTAAGTTAAGCCTGGCTTAACTTAGTCCACACTTTTATGGAGTGCCATTTGTTGCCCCATCCAAATTGCGTATAAATCATATTAATTCAGCGACGAAATGCCCAAACCAAGTTAATGTTGCAGTGACGTTAACGTGTTACCATGCACAAGTATGAACTTAATTTTCAGGAGGTCCTTTGGTAACATAATTCTGTCATAAATATTGATGTAGAAGTTGTAACATGGCATTCCATAGAAGCATGGACTAAAATTCCAGCTTAGTCTGGACTTAGTCCCAGCTTAAATTAGTGGAATACTGCCCATTGTCTTTAAGTTTTAAATGAAAATTCAAGGGTTACGCTCAGCCTTGGGCTATTCAACATTCCAGTTTAGCAGCCATATCAAAATTTCATATTCCATATAAATAGGGGTTTCCTTGATATTACTCGTGTCGGCCATATTTTAATTAAAAATTGTGTTGATATTGTTCGTCAAATGTTTGACATGTACACACTTACACATTTACCATGAAAATACCTTTTGGTACCAAATTTTCATAACCACTTGTCATTTAAAACAGATCGAATTTCCGTGGCAGTCATATTATAATTTAAAGTGATGGGTATGATTTTCCGTATGTTCAATCGAATGGCGGCTATGATGATTTTTAGATATTTTCTATCAGTCCATATTTGAATTTAGAATGTGAAAATACCCATTTCTACCTAGTTACAGCTAGTGCCACAGGTCATGTAAAAGTCGAGAAAACAATTTTTAATGATTTTTATGGCGGCCGACCCAGTGTTCAGATCACTGGGGCTGGCAATTTTTGAAATCGCGCCCAAAAATACTCTTGTGTGCCAAATTCCAGTGCCATAGGTTATGTAAAACTCAAGACAATGATTTTTCATGAATTAGCATGGCGGCCATTTTGAAATTCAAGATGGCGGCCGAACCAGTCGTCAAATCGCTTGGGACCGGCAATTTTTGAAATCAGTGCCTCAAAATACCCCCATAGACAAAATTCCAGTGCTACAGGTCATGTAGAACTCGAGAAAAAGATTTTTCATGATTTTTCATGGCGGCCATTTTGAAAATCAAGGTGGCGGCCAACCCGGTGGTCAGATCGCTGGGGGCCGGCAATTTTTTAAATCAGCACCCCAAAATACCCCTAAATGCAAAATTCCTGTGCCACAGGTCATGTAAAACTCGCGAAAACAATTTTTCATGATTTTTCATGGCGGCCATTTTGAAATTCAAGATGGCGGCCGACCCGGGGGTCAGATCGCTGGGGGTCGGCAGTTTTGAAATCAGCACCCAAAGAAACCCCTATATGCCAAATTTCTGTGCCACAGGTCATGTAAAACTCAAGAAAACGATTTTTTATGATTTTTCATGGCGGCCATTTTGAAATTCAAAATGGCGGCCGATCCGGGGGTCAGATCGCTGGGGGCCGGCAGTTTTGAAATCAGCACCCAAAGAAACCCCTATATGCCAAATTTCTGTGCCACAGGTCATGTAAAACTCGAGAAAACGATTTTTTATGATTTTTCATGGCGGCCATTTTGAAATTCAAGATGGCGGCCGATCCGGTGGTCTGATCGCTGGGGGCCGGCAATTTTTGAAATCAGCGCCCCAAAATACCCCAGTATACCAAATTTTATACTTTCTGCCGGATCCGAGCAACTCGACCATTTTTTGTTACATATCTGCCCTACTACAATCAATGTCTGATTGGAGATGTTTATTCAATAAATTAGTATTTCTATGAGTTTTCCATAGTGCAATATCGTCAGCAAATTGACATATTTTAGCATGAGATATATAGTAGACCAGCCAAACATCCAAAAAGGCTCTAGAAAAAGATTCGACGGCATTTTTGGGTAATGCTCGGCATCCATGCTTAAAGTCTTGCAAAAATACTGACGAATAACGTACGGGCGGATGCCACGCGCATTTTTGCCTAAAAATGCCATTTTTGGCTCAAAATTTAAAAGAATGTCAAAAATCACAATTTGTAATTTTTTGACCTAATATGTAATAATTGATTAAGACTTTTCAAGTGATATCAGATTTATTTTGAGTTTCAAGTGATAAACCCTATTAATATACAATTGAAAGCTGGATATTACACACACATGTATGGCGTAATGAAACATAAAACTGTGATTTACTCAAAATAAAAGGTTGTGAAAACTACCAATATTTCAAAGTTTTTTACCTAACGTAAATTTGTCATTTTAAACACTTTTTCTTGATTAAAGATATCATGTATATTGTCATGTCACACGCAGAAAAGAAATTTTCCGATAAGGTGATAGATAACTCATTTTATGTTATCCCAAATGGAACGATGTGTTTTTACTGGATGCGCATTTTGACTGAAAAACACTATTTGAAGGCACATCTAGAGTGTATATATACATAAGGCAATTATCCCATGTTTATCAGTATAGTCTATGGGCCCAAAACTGAAATGACTCCACCCCCCCCCTTAGAAATAATCTTAAATGATTTTTTTTTTGCTGTTAGATGGGACCATTAACTATCACAATATGCTTCTTTGCACTAAAATAAGAGGTGGGTGTGGCCGCAAGGGCTATTACCATGGCAACGGATCAAAAACAGTAGAATTTTAGAAAATGTCATGTATTCGTGATTAAGAAAGGACAAAAACACATTGTAACATTTCAAAATAATGTATCAAAAGTTTCTCACTTGATAAAAACTAAAATAAGAGTTACAAAAGGTGTCCATCGTGTTTGAAAATGGCTGTTTCCATGGAAACAGTAAGAACAAAACTGATATTTGAGCAAAATCCCTTGATGCTACCTTAAAAAGAGGTAAGTATTGATATTGTTTATTATTGTTATTATTTTCTCTTTTACAGGACACTCACGTATAACTTATTATAGTAAATGGGTGACAGATGTGACTACTACATGTGTAGGACGTTACCATGGTAACAAATATATTATTGTGTTGTATTTCTAACAAAATACTATGGTTGTTTTCAACATGAAATAATGGTAAACATCTAATAACTTTTGCCGTCTGTTTGATTATATTAAAAATTTTAGTTAATTGGAGTAGAGCTAAATTTGATTTATAAAAACTGTTGCCATGGAAGCAGAATGTTAATGAAGATGAAATCCTTCAAAGAAAGAAATGTGACCTACCAATACTAAATAAACTGAATTTGAACAATATCAAATGAATCTTATATTATTTTTCACCGTAGCTATCAGAATCAGCTTATTTGTATTAAAGACCAAGTCCACCCAAATAATGAGTTGAGTGGAACCAGTAGAGTTAAATTAAATAAACGAAACAGTAAACAAATATCAAAATCGGATAAAAATAAGAAATTGAGGGCATTTTGAAGTTTTGCATTGTTTCGTAAAACAGTGATATGCATAACATGGGCTGTATGCAAATTAGTGATCCGATGATGTCATGAGCTCACTTCCTTGTGTATTTTATTATATGAAATTTCAAATATTTCATTTATTTCATAGATGTCTATAAATATTCTCTTCATTGTATCACAATAAGTTATAATAATGATGATCGTACACATTCTACGAGGAGTCAAACTTTGTTTTACATTCTTGGATAAGAAAACTGAAATATTTGAAATTTCATATAATAAAATACAAAAGGAAAAGTGAGCTTATGACATTATCGGCTCAATTTGAATCCAGCCCATGTTATGCATATCATTGTTTCATGAAACAATGCAAAACATTAACATTAATATTTTAACGTTTTTTTGTTTAATTTTATTTTATTGATTTAACTCAATTTTTTTTTTTTTTTTTTTTTTGGGGGGGGGGGGGTGAACTTGGCCTTTAAAGTTGGTTGCGGATGTGTTCCTCATGGACGTTGTCATGGTCAATAATGAGTTGCACATCACGAAACTATTGGAATTTGAAGATTATCACACATTCCTAATTGAACAACATGCAAGCAAATGACCATTCTTAAAGGGGAATTAACCTCAAAAAATAAAGACGATAGTGTTCAAAGGTGTTATTTATTCCTACTTGTTAGACTATATGGCTTCGCGTCAAAATATACGAGATCGATACGAATCAAGATTTTCTGAGCAAAATTTATCATCTGCTAGCAATAGGTTTCGTCTGCTAGCAGTACATGGGGGCTGCCATTTTTTTATGTGTACATGTAGCTTTTCTTAATCCAAATGCCCAATTGCCTTTTTCAAAATTAAAAACCCATTTGAGATTAAAAATATAGAATAGATATGTCAATTTATTTCTGTTGAAAATCGATATTCGCTTAATAGAAATCTATTTTCTCGATACTGTGACGTATGGGACGGAGCAAATTAATTTTATGGATGCTTCTTCCCTGAGCATCTATAGCGGCAAACTATGCATTCACCTGCTTTCGGATAATGGACTTGAAAAGTCAGAATGCATGCTGCATATATTATGTTCTGCTCTGTTTGGCAAACCCAAGAAAATAGATTTTTGTTAAGCAAAACCAGCCAATTTAAAAATATCATTATAAAGATTTAATTTTTATAATACATGTACACACCCACTTTATATTTTTCGTCACATATGGGAGTTTAGGTAATGAAGAAAATCAATTTAGGATTTTGATTCAAAATATCTTCCTGACTGGAAAATTTCTCAGTGGTTCATGTACAACTCCAAATCAGCAAGAAAATGGCAACCCCCATGTAAATGAGTAGGAGACGATACCGGGTGTTGGAATATCTTTATTTATACCCTTTTCTGATATCTTAGAAAATGATTTAGGTCAATAAGTAGGAATATATTACACTTCCAATATAAGTAAATTTGTAATTAGGGGTTAATTCTCCTTTAATATGTATATTCTGAGCATTCAATTCAAATCTTGCTAGATGTCAGAAAGAAGTGTTTTGACTAAACAGTGTCAAAATTGTTGCTCGCTCACAAACTTTAAAACTGTAAAGCTGATTTTGCCGGTCTCGCCAAGGTATACTGATAATGTATCAAAATCATATTGAATATGTAAGAAAACTTGACCGGTCACATAGCAGTTTCCTATAACCGAATTGCACTCCCAAATCTGCCCCTGGCAGTGTCCAACTATTTTATTGTAGTGCAAATCGGTGAAGTCTGATCGGGCCTACTGTCAGAGACACAGAACTTATGGATGATAAAACCCCTCTCTTTTAACATGTTATTTATGCAGTTTGATGCTAATGTGAAGCTTATTATCAGAGCAACAAAATACTATCGAAGTACAATAATACAGCAAATTCAAAAAATAAATGAATAAATAATAAATTAAAATCTACAAATGAAATGATTATACGCATTAGGGGAAATTATTCAATGATTAATCATCAGTTTTTAACATTAAAACTTGTAATTATTTAAATAATGCTGAATCATATTTACTCCAAAATCGTAGGTTACAATTTGTGATATTGCATACTAAATCAGTGGTTGAAAAATTATTTGATATCTCGTTTTTCTTTTAATTTGTCGTGCAAAAGCCAAACTTTAGTTTATTTTTATAATATAAGTTATCGTTAACTATAACTGGAAAAAATGATTTATGTTATATGAACATTATAACATTAATACAAATCATTATGGTTCATTATAAATTCACTGTGCGGTGTATCCATACAGAGATAATGGAATTATATTTTGGGAAGAGCAAACTTAAAGGGGAATGAAAGGTAACAAACATTAACCTACAATCATGTAGATAATTGTCAGCCTTTTACAAATATCTTGAAATTACTCATGTTTGATTATTGAAGAAAGATAACAGTGTCTCAAAAAGTTGCAGTTTCCTTGTTAGACATTATCCCATGGGGGCTGCCATTTTCTTTACAAAGTAATGTCAGAGCAGTTATATTTATGAGATACCCACTGACCTATACACTAGCTATAATAACACTCATGATCACCTGTGGAATGCATGACACTGGATTTTCCCATAATACATGTAAAGCATTTTTGTAGTCATGTACATTCAAATGAAGATACTATTTGTATTAAGATATTTGGTTCAGCTGTTTCTTTTGTTAAGCAGGATTTAACATGCACAAGTTGTTTGGTCAGACAAAGGTTTGTCAATTCTACAAAAAAGTGACAAAGACCTACAACTGCTCTTAGATATCACCTGTGCGAGACAATGGGGGTACCAAGATGGCTGCCATTTTGCATTGTGGCTTTAGTTGTACAATAGCTATTCAATATGCAACATCATATCCATTATATACAGGTAAATGGACATGTACTCATATGACATCACAGTTTTTCAAAATGGCAGCCCCCATGGGATAATATCTGGCAAGGAATCTGCAAAATTTAGAGAGATTGTTCTCCTTATTAAGTAATCAAATAGGAGTATTTTCAAGATATTTCGAATAGGCTACCAATTTTCCACTTGATTATCAGCTAATGTTCGTTGAGTTTCATTCTCCTTTAAGTATTAAGAGGGTTCTGTGAAGACAGTACTCTATATGATATTGTGTATTGTATTATGTAAACACAGTAAAACAACCGGGACTCTAGTGGAGTAATGTACATTTATTCTAATATGCAAGTCAATGAATGTGCAAATCTGTGCAAATAAAAATTGCCACACAGTCAGCACATTTAATCTTTGATGGGATATGATTTTATATTTTCATAACGAATGACAGATGATTTTTATCTTATAATAGATCGTATATATTACAAAATAAATCCTTAGTTGTATACATGGAATTTAATTTAAGGTCATTTATTATAAATTTCCTTGGGAACAGGGAGTGGATCTGTGTTCATGATTGGGGGATGACCAGGGACTTTTTCAAATATCTGTCTATAAAACTTGCATTTTAGAGCACCCCGAAATGGTTTTCTGTATGATTACATGTTGTTAAATAATGAATTTGAATAATTATTAGTTTTAAGTTAATGTATCGTAATTCTCACATCCAAAAATATTGGGGGATTATACAGGCCATCCCCCACCTCAAATTTCAGGGGGAATATATAACCCCCAGCCCACCCTCCCCCCTCCCCCACCCGCCCGGGATCGACACCCATATTTAGAAATCTCGATACCACTTAGCTATCTCTTCCCTTTACATGAAAATCCCTGAAAATTGTTCTATGTTCTAACCAATGTTGTACATCTGACAGTCGGAGACATGCAAAAGTGGTACGTTCTGGGCGTGAACAGTTTCTCATCTTAAAAATATCCCCAAAGTACCCCTTTTAGTTAGGAAAAATGAACCCTTTTACTTCAGAGAAGTGTCACCTTTTCTTTCTAACCGATGCCAGTTCCACATTATTATCAAAGTCTCCCTTACCACCTATGATAAAAGGCACACTTAACTGGGATTATTACCCTATTCAAATCAAACAGGTGCTACATTTACTCTTGCAAGTATCCCTTCCCCTCAATAGTTTCTTTATAATGTGTGTTTATTCAGCAGAATTGTTCTGTTACAGTACATCACAGCACAGCAGAATAACTAATATAGTAAACAAATCAAGAAGGTAGTAGCTATATAAATTTATCTAATTATTAATAAATGTTCCCTTTTCACCCCTAAAAATGTCCCTTTTGTAAATATATGTTCCTTTTTGATAAAACCCCTATTCAGATCGCATACGTGCCCCTTTTCCTTCGATAAGTGCTTCTTTTCCTTTGCCACATTTTTTTTTTCATTCTCATAAGCTGATAAGTACCCCTTCATCTATTATTCCCCTATTAATTCTGAGAGTTACCTGTTTTACTTAGACAAGTAACCATATTCATTTTTTTTCAGTAAAGTGATCCTTTCTTTCTCATAGGTGCTCCTTTTCATCTCTGTTGAGTGCCATACGTATCCTCAATATTATTGCCCCTGTCATTCTGATACATGGCGTTTTCCTTCCATTAAGTGCCCTTTTGACCACCCCTAAATAGAATCATTTATTTTATAAAATATCTTATCCTTTTAATAAGTGCACTAGTTATCCGGGGGTAGTTTTCCAGGGGGTAGTTGTTTTAGAATCGGACATAAGGCATTTTATGTCGTCAGAACTTAAAACTTCCGTTAAAAAAAAAAACATAAAAACAATATAAACATTCCCTTGTAAATAAAATCAACTTTCCCTTACTGAATACGATAAATGTTATGTATTATTGTTCATCATTAAATGAAAATAGACTCACGGTTGATATAGGTTGAGAACAAATCATTCTATTACTTGCTTCTGCACATGCCCCCCCCCCAAATAATGTTGTCGTTCACAAAGGTTTATCGGTTATCGGTGGCTCACAGACTTAACATCGTCGGTAAATTAGTGATCTCGTCACTCCCCTCCCCTCCCCCCCCCCCCCCCCGAACTCAGAAAGGCCTAGCGATGCCCACGGGTCTATCCAGTCTTTCATGATGACATTATTGTACTTTGAACCCCATTAGGATGACTTTTTTTCCTCTTCATAAGAATCTGATGTCACCGGCGGATCCAGGATTTTTCAAAGTGGGGGGAGTCTCGATGTGAAAGAGAGATACGCGAAAAAACGAAAGACAAATGAAAGGCCAAAATAGGGGGCCGAAGTCCTAGATGTCATTCAGGGATAAGTTTTAAAAGCTCCGCCAAAAAGCCCCCCCCCCCCATCCACCACTGGGTGTCACAGCCCGCTATGCTCGATTGGAAATTAAAGGAATATACAGACCCTCACACTCAACTGCACACTGTGATGTAAAGAGAGAAACAAAATGTAGGGTATAATTAATGTGTAAAACTTATGTATTCACGTTTCCATTTATGCCTTTCCCTTTTCTGTTTTAAGTCGCTACCCTCTACAAAGTAACGGGTCATGTTTTTTTTTTTTTGTAATCCTGTAGTCTCATAACGGATGTTATCCACATTCCATATTAGGCCTAACATTACATAATATACTCAATTGGTTAGTTTTGAAATATTCATAGCCGTTTATTATTGTTGTTTTTACTTATTTTATTACTTATATTTTTATTATGTAACTATATTACTTTTATTTTCTTATAAAATTGTTACCAATTTATGCTATACCTTATTGTTTATTCCTGTTGGATCAGGAACATGATGCAAAACAGTTTTATACTGATCACGCTTTTATCCTCTATGAATAAGTTCAAATAAATAAATAAATGGATGTGATTTTGAAATTTATTTCATGGTGAAGAATAGATTATTGTCTATCTAGTGGTACCTCAATCATGACATTTCTGCCATGGATGACTGAGCACCAGGGTTTTTTAAAAGAGTCAAACAATCAAAATCTCCTTGTTCCAAGTGTGGGCTGACGCTGATGCAACAAATGTTGCTACTTTAGTCTAAAATAATTTTTAAAAAGTTAAATTCTCCTTTGTGTTTCAATGCTTCATTATTTAAAGTGATCTAAGCTCCATATGACCTTGTTTCAATCCACATGACAATATTTAATTTATTTCAATATCCTTATAATTATCTTCTTGTCCCGTGAATAACACATGGACTGAAAGGTTTGCTGACCTAAAGACTAAAAAGAAGAAAAGTAAGGATACGCGTTGAGAATGAACAATGTCCATTTTTAATGACTCTGCAAAAAGGCTTTCCATAAAAGAAGGATGCAGATGAAGCCAATATTGTGTTATCAAATGGCAAAAAAAAAATCTTAAATTTAGCTTGTAATGAGCCCTTTCTTGAGTTTGAGTTCACTTTAACACCTTTTCTATTAAAATGCACAAAATCAATTGAAAATAACTCAGCAATTTATTGTTTTCCAACTGAAGTAACTAATACATGTACATAGTTGGTTTGACCCACACTCGCTACTTCAGCCCAAACTTGGTACAAGAGGAGTTTGACAATACTGTTTGAAAAGCCTGCTGCTCAGTCATCCGTGGCAACAAAGTTATGAATAAGGTATCATTGCACAGAATATAAGTTGTTCTTTACTATGAAATAAATTTCAAGTTCATAGAAGTTATAACTTTTTAATTAGAAGCTACTTAAGTTGGGTATACTTTTTTCTGATACGCACTTTATATAAAACAAATTTTCAATGAATCAAGTAGCAGGTCTTGTCATCATGTTCAATGTGAAAATTTTGGTATCACCCATTTAATAGGGGACACAAATCTTCTGGATCTAGATTGGAATCAAGTAAACAGAAATTTTGGTAGAAAGACAACACCACTTTTTGTATCAGCTACCAGATTTTGGTAACAGCTATTATGATAGTGGTCACATTCACAGCCAACGAGCAGATTCTAATCGCTGACGGCGTTTGTTAATCTAATTGCTATATATTTTGTATTGGTTAGTTACATTTCCTTCTTTAGTTGTAAGATGTCATCTTCGTTAATTCTGTTTCCATGGCAACAGATTTTTTTAAATAAATCAAATTCCAAACTCTATTCCAAACTCTATTCCAAACTAAACTTTTGAATTATAATCAAACAGGCGGTAACAATTATTAGATGTTTACCGGTATTTCATGTTGAAAACAAATATAGTTCTGTATTTCATCAGAAATGCAATAAATTTATTTGTTACCATGGTAACAGCCTACACATTTAGTGGTCTCCTCCATCATCCCTTTACTTAAACAAATTTTGATAAGTGAGTGTCCTGTAAAAGAGAAGATAATCATGTACAATACAAATGTATTAATATTTACTTTTTTTCGGTAGCATCGTGGGTTTTTTTTTGATGCTCAAATGTGGGTTTTTTCTTACTGTTTCCATAGCAACAGCCATTTTCAAACATGATGGACACCTTTTGTAACTCTTATTTGAGTTTTTATCAAGTGAGAAACTTTTGATACATTATTATAAAATGTTACAATGTGTTTTTGTCCTTTTCTTAATTACGAATACATGACATTTACTAAATTCTACTGTTTTTGATCCTTTACCATGGTAATAGCCCTTGTGGCCACGCCCACCTCTTATTTTAGGGCAAAGAAGCATATTCTGATAGTTAATGGTCCCATCTAACAGCAAAAAAAAAAAATCATTTAAGATTATTTCTAAGGGGGTGGAGACATTTGAGTTTTTGGCCCATAGACTATACTGATAAACATGGGATAATTGCCTTATGTACTCTAGATGTGCCTTCAAATAGTGTTTTTCAGTCAAAATGCGCATCCAGTAAAAACACATCGTTCCATTTGGGAAAACATAAAATGAGTTATCTATCACCTTATCGGATAATTTCTTTTCTGCGTGCGACATGACAATATACATGATATCTTTAATCAAGAAAAAGTGTTTGAAATGACAAATTTACGTTGGGTAAAAAACTTTGAAATATTGGTAATTTTCACAACCTATTATTTTGAGTAAATCACAGTTTTATGTTTCATTACACCATACATGTTTGTGTAATATCCAACATTCAATTATATATTAATATGATTTATAGCTTGAAACTCAAAACAAATCTGATATCACTTGAAAAGTCTTAAACAGGTACTACATATTAGGTCAAAAAATTAAAAATCATGATTTTTGACATTCTTTCAAAATTTGAACCAAAAATGGCATTTTTAGGCAAAAATGCGCGTGGCATCCGCCCGTAGGTTATTCGTCAGTATTTTTGCAAGACTTTAAGCATAAACGCAGAGCATTACCCAAAAATGCCGTCCAAAGTAAAAATAATCTTCTTGGCTGGTCTACTAATATGTTTATATAAATCATGTACAGATATATTAAATAATATTGGACTAATGACACTACCTTGTGGCACTCCGTTTTCTACAATTTTAGTATTTGATAATGTACCATGGACCTTGACTCTAATAGTCCTATCTGACAGGAAATCATTAATCCATTTAATTATACGCCCGCCTAAACCAAACTCTTGTAATTTTATCAACACCCCTTTTCTCCGTACCATATCATAAGCCTTCTCTAGGTCGAGAAATATAGCCAAGGTACTTTCCCTATTGGCGAAACCAGTTTGGATCGAAGATTCCAAGTGTACTAAATGATCTATCGTTCTACGACCTTTACGAAAGCCAATTTGATTACCATTAATAAAACCATTAATTTCAAGGAACCAGTCTAACCTGCTTGTTATCATACGTTCCATAACTTTGCACAAAGTGGCCGTTAATGAAATTGGCCTATATGAAATGGGATCAAAGGGATCCCTACCTGGCTTAAAAATGGGTATCAAAACGGCTTCCTTCCACTGACTAGGACATTCACCTCTTTTCCATATTTCATTTAGTATAACTAGTAAAATTTGACGAGTGGTATGTGGAAGCTCTTTCAGAATATTAGCGCCAATACCATCAGCGCCCGGAGTAGTACATTTAGCTGTAGAAATGGCATCATCAAGTTCTGTTATTGTAAAATAATCATTAATTGGCGTATCATTTCCTTTATTGCTAATAATGAAATCATCTTCAGCTTTCCTTTTAACTTGCTGAAAAACCTCCTCGTAATTGTTTGTACTACTTGTATTACTAAAAGTATCCACAAGCATATTTGCCTTTTCTTCATTTGAAACTGCAATATTTGTGCCCTTAGTTAAACAAGGGATAGACTTAAAAGAACGTGAATGTGAAATACTCTTAACCCTATCCCAAATACATTTAGTAGATGTTTGTGGATTAATAGTAGCACAAAAATCCTGCCAACTTGTACGCTTAGTTTGATTAACTACACGACGACAAACTGCTTTTTTCTTCTTATATTCAATATAATGTTTTGGAAGTCTTGTTCGTCGAACAGTTCTAAGGGCGTGTCTCTTTTCCTTTACTGCTTGTTCACATGCAGCATTCCACCAGATTACAGGATGTTTCTTTTTAATAGAGGGCTTAGTTTTTGGAATAGAGTTATTTAAAGCAATATTAAGCTGATCAATAAAATTTATATATATAGTATCAATTGACTGATCCAGTTCTGGATATGAAATATTATCATCACATTCTGCATGAAATGTTCCCCAATCAGCCCGTTTTATTGACCATTTTGGTGTGAACGGGAGGTATGTCTGTGGAAACTGAACGCCACAATCAATTATAATCGGAAAATGATCACTGCCCCAATTATTTTCTAAAACTTCCCAAATACATTTAGCAGCTATATTATTTGATGTCCATGTTAAATCCAAGCATGAAGTATTACCACTGTGTTCGTCTAATCTTGTACCAGACCCCGTATTAAGGCACACAAGGTTGCCATTTTCCATAGCCTTTTCTATATTAAGACCATTCGAATCAGTTTTGGAACTCCCCCATAACGTATTATGGCCATTAAAATCACCACATATAAAAACAGAGCTGCCAACGACAGAAAACACATGATCTAAAAAATTATCCTCAAGTTTTAAGCACGGATTATAGATATTAACAACTGAAATCCAATTCGTGTTATTGATGTAGACATCAATGGCTAATATCCCAATCTCAGATTTAGGTAAATCAATAACTTTATAAGACAATCCTTTTTTAATTAGTGTCAGGCAACCGCCACCCTGCCTTTTATTATCAGATTTCCTGTCTTTTCTTATCGTTTCATAATCATATAAATTAAAATAATTCTTATCCTTCAACCAAGATTCCTGAATACAAATGATATCCGGTTTGGGGTTAATGTCATTTGTTATAGCTACCTTAAATTCAGCCCCCTGTCTAACTATTGATTTAGCGTTCCATTGGAGGAAACGCATAAGAAAGCATAGTAGCACAAAAGAAAAATAAAACTTATTCATTTCACGGTTTATGATTCTTCCTATGAGAGTTATTTTTACGTCTTGAAGACGATTGACAAGATTCACCATCTGATGTAATCTTATCGGAAGATTTACCAGGATCTGACAAATTTATTTTAACATTACTTTTCTTGGAATCATTACCAGTTTCATTTTCAATTGTGTTACCACCTTTCCTTTGCTGAGAGTTTTCATTACATGTCTTTCCAGATAAATCCTTATGAAAGGCCTGTTTGAAGAGATTCTTCATTGCGTATTGAATGTCATCCTTACTTTTAATTTTATCACTGCGACTTATTTGAATGGTTCCAATCATAAGCATTGCCAGTGCTGGCGCTATTTCTACCATACTATTATCATCTGTTTGGGTACTTTCCGTCACTTCAGTTTGTGTGGTTGCATCTACATATACACCTTTATTTGTGGTTGCACTTTGAGGCTTGCTAACAATAATAGGAGTATCTAAATTACACTTATCTTCACTACATTCCTCAACTACCTTAGATTCATTATTAACAGAGTTGTTCTGCGACTGAGATTTAACTTTCTTAGTTGCATCAGCATAAGATATGTTAAGAGTAATTCTGGTTTGATGAATTTGCTTTTGTATTTTAACATCCTCACATCCAAGGTAAGCTGCAGAGTGAGTACCTCCACATCTACAACATTTAGGGTTTTCCTTACTTTTACAATCCTTAAACTCATGTTGGCCACCACATCTAACACATCTCTGAAAGCTTTTACAACTACTGACAATGTGTCCAAGCCTTTGACATTTAAAACATCGAATAACTGGCGGAATATATGGTCTAACTTTATATATTTGATAACCAACACACAAATCATCAGGAATATTCTTCCTCATAAATGTAATACACACCGCCAAGGATGCTTCAACCTTGCCATTTTGTTTTCTCATTAATCTCTTAGCCTCCACTACCCCGTCCTTCTTACATGCCTGCACCAACTCTTCTACATCTACATCAAGTGGAATACCAGAAATCACACCTCTACATTTAATTTCACTACTAGGATATTCTGTGGATACAGTCCACTTACCCAACTGCGTTATTTGTTTAAGTCTCTCTGCCTGAGAGGCAGTGTAACATTGTACTGCAATACCACCATTAACTTTATTGACTGTTTTAACAAAACTTTGCCCAATCGTATTCAAACATTTAGCAATATGAAGTGGGTTTACCTGTGCAAGATTGACATCACTTGATTTAATAATGATATTCTTTATGCCAGTTGTATTAGTCGTATCCTTAGAAATGAACATACTTTTCTTTGTTCTTTTGTGGGTAACAACCTTGAAAGTATCACCATCACTACCCGAATCAGAATCATCATTACTCGTATTAGATAAGTCCCTTTTACGATTAATGTTACTAATATTACTATTACCTCCATTATCGTCTTTACTTTGAGCTTGACTAATAAGTCGAGACAAAGTAGATCTTTCCTTAGCCTCAGGCTGAGAAGCAAGAAGCTTATCACTGTTAACATTCAAGAAATCCATTAAATCATCCTCGGCATTGTACCCGAGTTCACGGGACATGCTGCTTAGAAATAAGATACTATAATACAAAAGTGTACTGATCTTAGTATTAAATAGGAAAAGTATGTACAGAGCAAATTCCTGCTTACCAAACTACTCGATACAGCAATACAAAAGCGAAAAAGATGCACCATTTAACCACAGCGTCGGGTTCACCCGTGAAACGTAATCACTCTCCTCAAGAACTCCACTTCTCTCCTCTCGCACCTCTATCAAAGAACCAACACGTGAAAAAACTATCCCTCGTGCTCGTTTTCACTCAACTCTCACTAGTCAACTCGGCTTTCTCTCTCTCTCAAACTCTAGCTCCGTTCTCAATCAGAATCGGAATCAGAAAAAAACTCACCAGTCTTCTCCTCTCCCTCCCTCACTGAATTCCCCACAACAAGCCCTATTTATACATTTCTCTTCCTACTAACGGGCTGCCGGAATTTCGATAAAAAGAAACATCCAGGAAGCACCCCATACCATACATTCCTTTACATCTTTGTAGGTTTTGACTATGTATTAGATGTAAATTTATGCACACATTGAGAAAAACATTTCCTGTCAGTAAATTCCCGACTGTTAAAAATTCTTTTGTGACAGTGTCGAACTATAACTTTTCGCCGACAAAAGCTGTTTGCTACGAGCCGTTTATCTTTCTATTATATTTGATTAAACGTCAGAGCTTTCGCGCATCGCGCGGGAAGGGGCAACTCCCCCTCCCTGCAGCTGCCCCCGTTGCCTACAGTGCAGTATTACTCCAAATATCTGAAAAGCAGGTGGATACACACAGCCTGGATTATCAGGGGCTGTTCTTCCCCTAGCTTCCTCTCCCTTGAGGAGGGGCGATAGAAGGGGATGTGACTTAGGCTTCCATCGTAGCTTTGGGCTGCTGTCCGTTGTAATTCCTGGCTAGATGATCAGTGAATTCCTGGGAAGGGGAAAACTCCCCTCCCTGCACCCATCCCTGTCACAGTGTAGTATTACGTCTGCTAAAAAGCAGTCCCGACGTCGAAATAACTTTCTGCCTAAAAATGGTGCTGTACGAGCCGTTATCTTTCTCTCAAATTTGCTTTGCGTGTTCACAACCACCCCCTTAAAAAGAAATCATGGCTATGCGGTTGAATCATTGACGTTATCTATCCGTATTTTATAATTGGTTTATTCCCCTACGCTGCTCTTTCTCTACACGCACACAGAGCGCGACTCTCCACACATCGCGCAACCCCCAATCGTATCGTGCGATACGGAGACATTCCAGGCAGTGGACTACCTTCACGTCTGCACCCCCCCCCCCCCATTGAAAAAGCCTGGCTACGCCTGTGATTGTACTGTATTATCCACTATCATGTTCGGATAAATCATGTCATCCTAATGTCCGCACATTTCAAAAGGTGATGGACAAGGCCATTGAAATTAGCTTAGGTTGATTTTCTAAAAGTTGTATCATATATTTATTATATTTCAGGCAGAGCTTCTGAAGTTGGATTTATAATTTGCCTCTTTTTGTACAAATATTTCAAATACATACTGATAATGAAAAGCATCTAAGACTTTGAAGGATAAGCCATCAGTATTTTGGACACGTTCGTTACGGAACATTTAACCCACTTGCTAATAAACGATGAAAAGTGAACGACAGAGGATTGATTGTCAAAAGACTTTCATACAGGAAGTTAAAGACAGTTTTCATGAGCATATGAGGGATGTGTGGGATATGGGCTAGGGGCTGCGACCCCTAAGTCTTTTGAAATACATGTATTGCCACTTCTTTGGGGAAAAGGATGGTCTTTTGTTAAATCATACCTGTTATTTAGATCTCAGCTGAGTCCTGTCAGAGCGAACTCTCCCCAGAAAAGGCATTGGTCTTGTACCTGCTGGACAAGGGTGCGAAACTGGACATAAGGGATGATGAAGGTAAACTACCAATACACTATGCTACAAGTGAAGTCGTCCGACAGATGATATTTTCAAGGTAAGCAATAATCTACTGCTTTTAATAATCATATCATGACAAAATGAATCCAAAGATAGTTAGTAAAAGGGGTAAATCCTTAGATATTAGGCATCTTCTACTGTAACGTCTAAATCACTTTTACATTCTCGGTTTTGATGCATTAATTGATTTCATTTGATTAAAACAATGTTTACTCTATTTTCATCAATACAGTGAGTATTCAATTTCAAACACTTCACTACTTATAATTTTCTTTGATATTTCTGTTTGAAACGTATAGGTTACCGTCGGAAGATATGGTCAGAAGTTATCGAGGTAAAACATAGATACTTATCAAAATTCACTTGGTAATATACCGCTCCACCTTTTTCTGTGATGTCTTACACTTCTTATAGTTATAATGTAAATTTTATGTGCGTTGATTTCATTCATGAAAATAGGCTAACCGCCATACTTAAATATATTTTCATTTACCTTGTATATTTTAACTTTTAATATTGTTTCGGAAATAATGATAATACAACAATGTCCAATACCTTTCATTCAAAGGAAATTACGAGTCTTAATCAAGGTTTTGTAATTCTGTCAAAAGAGCATTGACGGATACAAGCCTCATGAAATATATGCGAGACTATTTTTCAGCCCCGCAGTCTCATAATCTCTTTCGTATGTTTCCTCTGGAAAGTCCGTCTGACTATCGATTCATTAGCTTTATCTTTGAATTGGAACTCAGAACAGTAATATCAATACACCAATTCGCCTTAAATCCGATGTTCCTCCTTTTCATACTAAGTAATTTCTTATGCCTTGAAACATAAAGGCAACCATTTTTTGCTTTTCAACATTGGTTGGTAATTTCTTGATATAATCTTATGTACAGAAGAAGAAGAAGCAATAACCCTGGTACATACAATATCAACTCAAGTCGAGAATGAAGACGGGCAACACATAGAACTGGCAGACCATGGCCTATCAGTGTCTATCCCACCAGGGGCTGTTCAAAATAGTGACTCCCGCAAGATCATACTAACCCTTGTAAGAGACCATCCCAGTGTCGACATCCAAGATGACGAATCAATGGCCTGCTACGGGATCAGATGTGACCCTCCTAACATGATCTTCCACCACCCTGTCAAGATCAGGATACCACACTCTACCTCGGTCATCAACCCCGATCAAATAACACCGGACATTGTTTCCCAAACCTGGGATACAATAAAAGGTTGGTGTTTTTTCTTCAAACGCTGCAATCAACATGATTTAGTTACGATTTCGTTCTTACTGTGGGTATTTTTATGATTTAATAAAGTACGTTACCTTACAAGAACCACATGAATTAGAGATAAAAGAATGCTGAAACAAAATTCTTCCATGATTTCACTCGGTAAATGTTAAATCAAATATCTTGCTGCACAGAAAATTGTGAATGTTTTGGGGTCGCGTCATTTCACATTGAACAAGATTTTGTGTAAAGAAAATTGTATGAATTATTGTTTCCCCCACTTACATGACGAGAGTTGAAACTATCATGCTCCCAAACATCCAGCATATGTTGAGGCCATCTACACTTTTAAGCACATCCAACTACGTGTAGATTTTGTGTCTGCATGACAATTCATTCTGCCACCTCCAAGTCATGTTATCGAAAGGACGGTTTTAGTTTTCAGTCAGTTTGTAAACACCTTGAAGTAGTATAAATCGATTCCAACTTCACAACATTTCCTTTTATGTGTAAAAGCTATTAGATTATTTTATTTTAATCAACACTAGGTCTTCCAATAATATGGAGAAAGACAGCAGCGTCACCGGACAAACCGCCATACTGCAGTGTCCATAAGAGACATCTTGAGCTCTACATTGACCACTCTGCTGAGTGGTGGGTTCTTATCCCTCTTAAGCAACATGTGGTCAGACACCAACTCCTGTGCACTCCATATATACCAGACAAAATAGAAAGAGGCAAAGAGATCGAGGTTCACTTTCACGTGCATGCAGACCTTCCTGGACTCAAAAAGGTCAGATTAATTGATAAGATTTTTTTTTTCAACTAGATAATCCAAGAGATTTGTTTAATATGGTGACGATTCCAATTGAAAATGATATTGTAAAGGTGATGTGTACTTTATTATATTTTACTTTTTTTCCCATCCACACAAGCTCATGGTCCTTTCAACTCTTCCTTTAAAGTAGGAAGTACAAGAGGAGGAGAAATGGCAGTCGTACCACAAGGTTCATCGCTCGATACCGTTCTTTGTAGAATCGAAGTCTGGTGACGTAACAGTGACATGTGATTGTGAGGGTGAGACAATTGAAAGCAAGGTAATCTGAATTTAAGTGCATTTATTCGATGTATTCACTTTTACACAATAATGTGCAAACATTCTACATAATTCTTAATCTCCATAGCGAAGGATACTCTTTGTTGATTTTGTTCTTCGTAGCTTCGCTTTTTACTCAAGTACTCCCTTTCCATACATGTCATTTTCCTAGATGCATTTATCCCTAACAAAGGTCCTCTTAATATGCTTAGTGTGTATTATTTGGAAAGCGCCGGTACAGCAGGAAGGGGGGGGGGGGGGGGGGTGGTCAGCATTCAACAGTTTTGTCTTTATTGTCAGTGTAACCTAAGCAGTTTATGTTTTAGTTTGATGCCTTTGTCACTGCAACAGAATAGACCGATGCCAGGTGCATAGGCCTATATCACTAAACCATTTTATTTTTCTTCATTAATTACAATAACCTTGTTTTGAGTTCTTATTATTCTATCCCACAGGTTCTCTCATTGAAGGATCTTCATAGCAAAATAACACACAAAGTATTGCTGTCGGTAACTTTGCTTGAAGATGATAAAGATTTCGCAATGATTAACATCGCAATTGAACAAGCTGGAAGGCTAGGAGTGTCAAGCTCTCTGGCATTCTTCATCAGATACTCAGGTATGTCTACTGCTTTCGTGCTAGTGTTGTTATTGCAGATTATCGTTAGATCACGCTGCACAAATCTAGGGCATGGTCAGTTGAAAGGAATATTAGTGAGCTTTTGAATGTGTCGACTTCCTAGCTACGAGCTACAATGGACTGCTTAGTGTCATACCTGTCATACATGCTGCATACCGCGCTTTGTGCAAGAACGGCTCACCCGTCCACTGGCTTCTCCCTCGTCCACTAGTCAGATCAAGACTGCGTCAAACATGGTTTTGCCGTCTTCTCTAAAACGTGAACCTTCTTCACCCATTGTTAGCTTCATGCTTCACCTACTTTGTATGCAGTCAACGCAAAGCAGTCCATTGTCGCTGGGAGGATCTAGGACGGTGTTCTAGTCGACACTTACGAAAACTCATTATTGATAATCTAAGACCAATTAGCCAGCCCAAGTCGCTCGGGGGGGGGGGGGGGGGGGGGAGAAGGTTATCAGTTCTAAAAGAAAGAGGGTGCCACAATGTATACTTGTCTTCCAAAAAAAAAATTCTTGGTAAAAATTTGTCAGTGGCCTTGCCCCCACCCCTTTTGGGTGCACTAACGCTTATAACTTATATTTTAGTTTTACCATTATTTTGGTGTGAGCACGAAAGTAACTAGATGGAATTCAGTTTCAACAGAATAAATTTATCACCCCGATACGATTGACAGTATATGTATATTATTTTTTCACAGCTTGTTTTGGTGAATGTTAAGAAGTGTTACTTCATGGCCATTTCCTTTCTTTTCTATTTGTTTTGAAGGCTTATGCCCATAATGCACAGGTTCAGGTTGAACCGATCAACCAATTTGGGTCTTATCTGGGTACAGAATCAGAATATCAAGTAAATCGTGACCATTTATAATTATTCTTATTGTTTATCATTGCAGATAAACTAGAGTATTCAGAGCCTCCTTTGTTCAATCGGTAAGCTACATCTTTGACGAGTGTCGTTAATACTTTGCAGCTTTAAAAAATCTAAATGTTAAGTAATTTCGGCCTATGAAATAGATATATCTTAATACATTCAGACCGGCGTCAAGAGCTTCAAATAAAGATAGACGTCTTGCCAAAAGACATTAACGCCGGGCTGTTATTCAAACCATAAACCCCTCGGTTGCAAGTCAAATGAACGAACCACTTTACCACGGCAACTCTCTCTTGCTTACAATGCAGGGCAATAGAAGAAGTCTCGCAAAGTGACCTCCCGGACATTGATGTTCTTACAATAGCCCAAATGATGACAGTAGACCAGTTCTACGATCTGGGAGTAGCTCTTGGTTTCACCATACAGCAACTGGATGTCATAGAGTACCGCAGGTTCCGAGACAGACAGCAAGCCATCTATGACATGTTGGTGACTTGGCGAGAAAGACAAGCCTCCGGTCAAGAAGCAAAGGAGCAGTTTCTTTTGCGTCTGAAGTCTTTAGATTCACTAGCAGAAGAGATGGAGATGACAGGTTTTAATTTTGATCATTCTGTCATAACGTAATTAATAACTTTCTGCCATTTTCTCCACGATGACGTGAAAAGATAATTCACTATATTTTATGAATACGTTCAAAATATCCACTAACATATCAGTGTTGATAATACAATAGGCTTCACCTTTTCATGTAAGTTGTGAATGTTTGAAAAGACCAGTTTTCTCTAATAATCAGCTTCTATTTCAGTGTTTGAATACGATACAATGAACATAGTGAAAAGGGAACCATCAATCAATTTCAGGATATGTCTTGTTTAAATGTTGAAAAGAATAGAAGAAGATTTCGTAGTATTTTCTACATGACATTTTGAATAATTATCAGTGTTCATACATCAATGGAAAGAGGTGAGCTTGCATATGGCCGACCAGGTGCAGTTATTAAATTGTACTATTTAATTTTCTGTCCTTTATATTGCCTGCCTCTACCTGATCAACGTCCATCAGACACTGGTACTACTGGGTAAGAATATCACATCTATAATATATTAATTGATATCCAACTATCTGATGAGAGCCATAACTATGTTTGAAATTATAGGGTTAACGCACTCGAGGTTGTCAGCAGACCTTTTATCGTTGGATCAACGATTTAATTCAGTGCCCTTCATTTTCCTGAAATTCCAAGTGTTTATTTGGGTATAGCGCACTACTCAATATTTGCAACCGTTTATTACTTATTAGGGAAAATAGCCTAGCGAGTGTGCTGAAAATGTTGAATATACTTGAAATACAATTGCACTAGTTACAATATGACTACCAATAATATGAGCATATACGAGACGACAATCGAAAATGACACTGAACGAGAGTGAGCAGAAAGTAAAGAATATAAAAGAAAGTAAAGAAATAAAAGGGGAAAATACCCCCTCCCCCACAAAAACCCCGGAGGCACACAAAGAGAGAGAGAGGGAGAGAGAGAGTTACAGAGAGGGAGAGAGAGAGTTACAGAGAGGGACCCGAAGTTTAATGTACATTGAAACGATTGATCAAAAATTTATTGTAAAGCATAAACTGAAAATTCTTTCTTATCGTTTGTATGTGACATTATTATTCCCACGATACAGTGAACTCCCGGACAAGACACTGCTTTCATTCGCCAGGCAGATCAAACCAGAGAAGTTCTTTGAGATTGGTGGGAAGCTAGGATTCACCAAGACGGAGCTACAGCACATCGAACACCGGACATTTTTTAACAGGAAAGATGCTAACATCCAAATGCTCTCGAGTTGGAAAGCAGCTCAAACTCCAGGACCTGAAGCAATGCGGGCATTAAACCTGGTTTGGGAGTCTGTGCAGGCTGCATCGAAAGCAGAGAATGCCCAGAGTAATAGATATGATGCTTTATATTATTTTACTACATTTAAGTGCAACATAATAAGGAATGATCGATTTATCAGTTTATTATAAAGAATATAATTTTGTCTAATTTAATGGCCGAATGATGATAGAATCGAGAACATAGTTGTTCTTTTAAATCGGATGGGTCTGTCAAACAGTTTCGTTTTGTTCTTTTTATCAGATGCTATATTTTTGAGATTGGTCATTGAAAACTTAGTCATTATCTATCACATACGATGATACCCTTTGCAGGGCGCCTTCTTTTTTGTCTTGAAAATATACTTAAAAATCTAAGAAAACTAAGGCACTTATTCACCTTGTTTCCTTCAGCATCCTTTTAGGGCATATACATTGCAGCAACCCAGGCTATGTCCTAAAATTATAAGAAACATAAAACATAATCACAAATGATGTTGTGATATAACGGCAATAACAACCTCTTGTTGAAATGTTAAGCAGACATATTCTGTTATCTTGTAGAAGAAGCTGCGCAAGAATTAGAAGTGAACTCAATTTCAACGCCTGAGAAAACAATCGAGCATACTGTACCTACAGAGCCTGAAGATATGGAGATCGTCAGAACTTCATATTCGGGTAAGTCATACCTTGTAGCCATGGCAAAGAGTTGCCGTTCACAGTATGAATTTTATCTCTCATTGCGTTGTGCCAAACTAGTACTGAGTGAACAACATCATTCATGGTTAGCGGAGCCAAATACTAACAGGCAAACGACACGAGAGAAAAATGTATTTACTTAAGAGTGTCATTTATTATGCTGCAGATGGAGAGGAGATTGTTGAAGACATCGACCTGTGTGGAGGTACACCTACTATGGAGGAGCTTTGCACCGTTGCTCTTCCAGTGAAAAGTTTGTCGTTGGCATGGGAACTGGGGAAGACTCTTCGTCTGGAAGATGACGTCATCGTAGGATTCGTTGCTCCGTCTGATTCTGCAGCATTGAATAGAGTAGCACGACAACTCGTGAGCAAATGGTGGAAACGATTAGGAAGTCATGAGAAGAAAGATCAGATGACCGTGCTCCTACTGGACTACAACATCCAGGATGCCAATGCAGGTTTGATACAGTTTTAGGGCAATATTCTTCATAACTTTGGTAAAGTTATATTATTTACTACAAATCACGTGGGGGTGGTGTCTTTATTATGATAATATGCGAGTTATACTATAAGAATTGAACAAGGAAATGCAGGTTTAGTAGTTATACTAGTCATCTTAAAAATTCCACTTGCCATTTATATTCGAGGAGAATACGAATCGGGTCTTATTTACCCAGGGTAGGCAAGGTTGGTTTGAAAGTTGTATGCTTGTAACTAGGGACCGAGAGCATTAAGTCATCTCCCATGGACTTCGTAATGATGATTAATGCCTTACAAAAGGGCACTATTAACGCATCCACTTGATTACGAGACCACTACGAGGCCAAGCAATTACTGCATGAACATGGACGATTGAAGTTCTAATAATACCTAATTCATAATTTTCCCAGGCCGTGATGAAATCTCCAAAAAGATTTGCACAACCCCTGACCTCTTCTACCTCGCACAACGCCTTGATCTTGGAGCTTCTGACATCATGCGTGTCATATGCGCATCTTTGACCTTTCCCTCTATCTTGATACGTCACATGGTTCTACAAATGCTTAAAGAATGGACACGCCATGGAGGAACAAGGCAGAGGCTTCTCGAGGTTGGTCAAGCTTTTCATTTCAACGATGGAGCAGACATAATAGCGACAGGTAATTGCAGCAAATCCAATTTCATTGACGGTGTCATGAAAAACCTTGCAAAGGAAATATTCGACATATCTTTCTCTGGTTCGATTTTCTCAGTATTTTCTTGTATTCATATTGCAAATAGTTCTTAACCCTTTCTCAATGAGATCTGGATCCTGTTTGCCATTCTAATAATGATGAACCTGCAGATAAATGCATCATGAATTTACATGTGTTACTTGTTTACTCTTTCTCCGGTATTCATCCGTATAGGCATGAAAGGCCATCCTGGTTTCGTGGACCTCATCTCTCATGGCATCATTGACCAAAATGGTGGAGAGATTGAGCTTGAGGAGCTGGGTATACGTGTATCCATCCCCGAAGACGCTATACCCAAAGGGATGAGATTTGTAGTTACTCTTAGAGTACCAAGTCGTGACTCTGCTAGGATTCCCCTTCAGGAAGGAGAAGTGCTGATAACTCCGGTCGTGGAATGTTCTTTCACTCAAGAACTTCTCAAACATGCCACTGTATCTCTTCCAACCTGCATCAATCTTGTACAGTATGAAGATGACCCAAGTGTTATCGTGTACACCAAGACAAGACCGGGTACTAATCATTAATTTGTCTAAACATTAATTTATCTCTTTTTATGGTAATCTGTTTAGTAACCTGAATAAGAATAGGAAGGTAATTGCAATCTTAAGCCTTCAGCACTTCCGAGTCGCAGGATCTACGTTAGTGTTGTTTTAAACGTTCACTATAAAGTGTAAATTAGTAAACAGGTGTTATCATGTACACGAAGACAATACCGGGTTCTAATCATTAAGTTGTCTAAACATTAATTCCTCTTTTTATGGTAATTTGCTTTGTAACCTGAATAAAGATTGGAAGGTATTTGCAATCTTAATCCTACAGCACCTCCAAGACGCGGGATCTATGTCATTGTTGTTTTAAACTGTCACTATAAAGTGTAAAATTAGTGAAAAAAAATGAACCCATCTAAAATAGTTTTCTAAAACATAATATACCTAAATTATCATTTTAGGATTTGATTATTAATAACCTGAATTGATAGCCCAAATGATTTGGCTGCCTAGTAAAATATTTATTGCGCTTTATTCAATACGGAAATTTCTTTTAAAAAAAATATTAAAAAATCCAGTGGATACCCTCATAGTAGTCTAAATATTTTGCCAAATGGATTGTTGATTGTATACGTGTATTGAAATCTACTAAAAATTATCAAAAATTGCAACGAAGCAACGTTACTCTTGAAGTCACGTGACCATTAAATATACGGAATACAGAAATGGAGAAAACATGTCTGCTTTTTTTTTCATTAGTTTCTTACATTGCTTTTATGGGCTGTAATCGAAGTAAAAAATCTGATTCTGTTTTCCATCACTTCTCATTGTCAGGAGATCGTGAGAGCAAAGGAGAGCGTGTTGGATCCATTTTGTCAGGTGACGGAAGCGATCAAGTTTACGCTAGAATCAAAGGACGATGATCTCAAAGTTTGTTGTCTTTATGGCTCGGAAAAGGCTCAAAGAGATGTAAGTAACTGAAGTAACTGTTATATACTTGTTAGTTCAGTTAGGTGCACTAACACCATCATGGGGTAGTATGGTATATTGGTGCAGGTTCTTTAATATCACACGAGAGGTCCTGGGTGAAGGCTGGGTTCGATTCTTGCTCGATGCCTACATCCCCGGACAAGGTCTTTTTACCCATATTTGTCCCTCTTGACCAAGCTTCGTATATTAAATTGGGACCTGGCAATGCTCGGTTCTCTGGAAGAGCAGTATTCAAACAGATATGACGACACTGGCAAACAAGTCCATTTTATTATTATTATTATTATCATTATTATTATATTTATTATTGTTGTTGTTCTTGTTTTGAGAATAATTTTGTCAAACTATTGTTGTCAGCTTCGACAAATCACTTTGTCGTATTGCATTATCTTTCTTGATTTTCAAGGTTCCTGTCCGTAGTCTTTTGAATGGAGAATGCAACATCCTAAACTTTGAGCTCCTATTCTCACCTGCTGAGGAAGGGAAGAAGACCATTTGTGTAGCTATTGAGCAGGGCACATCTGCACTCATAGAACACGAATTTACCACATCATTAGAAGGTATGCCAGTTTCATTTAAACCTTACGATTAAGGGAACGTGAAACAGGATAGGGACTTGACACGTCCAAGCAGGGGCGGATCCAGGATTTAGTATAAGGGGAGGGAGGGGGGGGGGGGGGGGGGGGGGAGGCACACAAATGCAGGTTTGTCAACTTTTGGAAAAGGTAGACCCGTATTTTTTTGGGTCTTGCCAGCTTCTCCAAAATTCGCTCAGTGGGGGTTTCCCTCCATAACTCTCAGACAAGCCCCCCCCAAAGTTTTTCATTCTAAAGGGGAGGGGGGGGGGGGGGGGGCACAATCGATAAACGGGCGGATCCTTTATGGTCAAATGCCTACTTTTCTTCCAAAGGGGGGGGGGGGGCACGAGTCGGAAGTGCCCCCCTGGATCCACCACTGCGTCCAAGCAAGGAGACGATTGTAATTTTTCAGTCTCCCGGATAGGACTTTAGATGGAAGCCTCTTGTGTAGGATAAGACAAACACACAATGATCACCCAATTATCATAGCCAGCCTGAAAATGCGTACAGTTTTGAAGGGCAGCTTATAATTTGATGTTTGATGTCCACAATGCAATACAGTACGCAATTTGCAGATTCTATTCGGTTTATTAAATGGTGCAGAAGAGATTGTACGAAATATACTTTCACTAATAAGCAAAGCAAAAAAAAAAAATTATGCTCTCTTATCAATTGTTAAAATTCAGACTATAAATAATATTTTCTTCTCGTATATCAAATCCATAATGAATTAATGATTATAGTTCAATGCAAACAATAAGTCGAAATTAATATCTTATAATTAGATTTTGTGTGCCATAATGAGTTTATGCAGAAACGTTTCACTTCTTTTTTCTTCCATAACCCATTGAATCAGATGAACCAGATTACGGAGCCTCGCATACAAATGCGTAAGTATATTTTCTATGGTAAATGAGGACCATTAAAAAAAAATATTAAGTAACTTTAAAGAGATGAAATAAAAACTTGTAAATTGAAAGGTATACCAGTACAGTTCATTAACGAAGATTGAGTTTTGTTATACCAAGTAACTCTGATTTACGTATTTTGTTGAAATATGACAGAGTAACGTCTTAAAAAAAGTTAAACAAATGCAAGTAAAGAGGTTTGTTGAATGACTTTATACCTTCGTTACTATGGTTATATATGTCGTGTTTTCTTTGCACACGTTGCTATTTAAAGTCGATAACACACATTTGGCAGCATATATTTCCTCGCAGTGTTTAAATTATTTTGTGGAGAAGAGTTCCAGATCGAATCTGACAATATTAGATATCAATAACCATGATAGCGGTATACCACTCCTTCATGGTGACATCCATGATATTTCATTTTTTTTTTCGGAGAATATCAACCACGTTAATAAATACTGAAGACCCGTTCATAAATGCACAACAGTCATCTAATTTACAAATATCATGAAACCTAGATTTCGTAGGTTCAGCTAATTAAGCCTCATGAGATCGAATGCCACCTAGCTATTCGATCTCATCACCCTTCAATTTCGTGGACCTTCGATTTACTGATCCTTCGTCAACTTGGAAATCCCGCTTGATACTGCTAACATGGCTCAGTCCGAAATGATTAGTATGATTCAAATGTTACTCTTGCAATTTCTTATGCATGTACTCAGAAATGGGCATTTTGATAAAAGACTTAAAATAGGTCACCATTGACGCCGAGGTAGATGCATCTCATGCACTTTATTTTCATCTTGTTCCGTAAATTCCGTAAATACCCTTGCCATATTCTACCTGTCATTTATTCTCACAGGCGAGGTCTTCTTCAGGTAGCATCAGACAACTTACTAAAAAGCTTGTCTGATTTAGTCTGTGTAATAAAGGATGCACATTACCTTGGCTATCAACTTGGCTTCTCACATTCAGCGGTAGAGAAATACCTGGACAGAGCAGACTCCTCTGCTAGTAGGGTCTCAAGTACGGGTTTCAAGGAGATGCTCCGTGACTGGAGACGGCGGGTTCGATCTAGTGAACAGGTAGACAAACTTCGTCTCGCCTTGGAGATGGCTGGGTTAGGATATGCAGCAAATATCCTTCTGCACGTAGATTAGTTTTGCCGTGCAAAGGACAAACCCCAACATGAATCGCAACGACAAGACGAAAAAGCTGTAAGAACATAAAACTACAACAAACACATTTGAAAACAAAAATGGTTAAGTCATACCGAACATCAAAATGAACATTTACTAACATTAAGCTTTTCATTACCATTGCCTAGCACTTTTCCAAAAGAAAGGTTGACCTTAATAAGAGAAATGCAGATGAATACAATTTTGTACAGAAATTATTAATGTAAAGTCGTTCATATAATATCTGAACAACCGTTGACATGCCCCATTGAGTCTCATTGAGACCCGCATCATCTGCGTAAATCACTTTCTGAAAAGCACACTAAAGGGGGATTAATGTAAATGTAAAAAGTGGTGGACGAGACATAATCAACATCTTTAAAAATATGAATTTTCACTTGTTGCATATGTGAATGCATTTATTATCAATGCTTCAATCAGTAAGTATAAGTTATAATCATTTTATATTTAAATCGGACTTTGTCATCTGCTCGTGAGGACATTTTTTATCACTTCCATTATGAGCAACCGTTGAAGTATCATAAATGATTATTCATTAGGAATATTGTAATAAGATGTTGAATTCGTATTTTGATATATCTGTACATATGTGTCGCATGGATGAATTGAGCTTTTTGTTGTCACATATATCCATTATGTATATGTCTCATCACTATATTATCATTAAAGTGTCATTTTAACATTTTAATCATTAAGTAATCCGATTAAATTCGCTGATATATATCGTGGAAAAAAGGACACTTAAAAAAGTGGTATGAATGACCATTAAAAAGTTATCCTTTGCTTTGGAAGATATGTACACTATATGTAGTAGAATTGTATGATATTGTATATATTCATATGAATAAATTAATATATTTCAGAAATCTTGTATGATAGATATACATGTCTAAATAATGAGTCGGAGGTTTAATTGATTGTACTTATATTTGCTGTAACTCCAAGTGATTCAACAGTATACATCAAATACAATGAGTAGCATTCTGAAATAAAACCCTTTTAAAGAAAAGGGGAGTTTTGGAATGGACTATTTAAGATTTCGAAGTGACCTATAGGGCATGTAGGGAATAGCTTGCTCAGAAACCGTCCCCTATAGATAGGCTAGGGGTGCATCCGGGTTTTTGTAAAACTATTGACATGGAGCCCGATTTAGATGGTCAAAGAAGATATAATTTTATTGCATATAATGATATATCTTCACCACCACATATAATCTGTTGAGAGCCAAAAGGGCGTTAACTCGCATGTTTTAACACACAGTTAACGCCCTTCTGGCTCTCAACACACGCTCTTGCATGAAATAATATCATATGAAGATATCTTACAAGACGTTACCTGGATATAAAAAAATGCGCAGATTTATTTCCCATCCAATGTACGTGCATATTTGGCGCAACATATATAAATTTGGATCATAGAGATACCTACTATAATATAGTATGTATCTCTATGATTTGTATCTCTATAATATAGTATATGTATAGTATAATATAGTATAATATAATATGTATACATATAATATGTACACTGTACAAATAAGCTGTTATGAGTAAATACAGAACTAATCTGTATTTTTACAGTGTATAGTATGTACAGTACGTACAGTACTATATAGTATAATAGTATTTGTATCTCTATGATATAGTATATATAGTATATAACATATATATCTCTATAATATAGTATGTATCTCTATGATTTATCTCTATGATGTTGTACTCACACACTTCGTGCTTTTTCATATTCAAAATGCCCCATCCATTGAATCATTCAATACCCTTCTTAAAACCCACCTTTTTAATCAGTCATGGTATACTGTAGGCGCACACAAGTAGTTAGTTTCATTTAACTGTATTGTATTAGTAATATTTTATTTCATTATTATTATTATTATTATATTAAGCGTTGTGTCAATGATTTCAAGCAGTTTTGCTAACGAATTATATACTGTACATGCATATGTATAATGCTGTTATGTAGCTATCAATATTTTTTACACATCAACTAATGACAGAAACATGGATACCCGAGAAGTAAGTCGACTTCGTCTGTTACGTTCCGTATAACACTTCATATTCTATGTCATTTAAAATAATTAGATCATTCTATATGACCACTGACCACACAACAAAATTCGTTATATGCGTACAGTCAGTGCACCAGTTATGATATCTTATGACATAGACGGAATCGCCCAATAGCCGTTTCTATGTTTTTATTTTTGTTTGTTTTCCATTATCTTTCAATGTCTTATGTAACGATGCCATTATATATATATATATATATATATATATATATATATACATCTAAAACTTTACCATAACGATATATTTCAGTATTGTATGTTTTCATATGTGTTTGCTATTTCTTTGTAAATAATAAATATGAATTTATTAACACATGGCTTACATATGAAGGCATAAATATTAGCTATTAGCTATTTGATACTGACCTTTCATCCATTTATATTTGTATTATAGTTTTGTTTATAATCCTCTTCCTATTTACCATTACATTTTTTGTAGTTTATTCTATTACCAAACAATGTTCATTGAACTTTCATACATTTATATTTGTATTATAGTTTTGTTTACAATCCTCTTCATATTTACCATTATTGCTCATGCTGTTTTCAAACAAAGTTTTCCCCACGTTTCAAGGTACCAGACTCGATTAGCATTCATGTTATTTTCTGGTTCCATTTATCCCTAACCCTGTTGTATCTAAATTTGTATACCGCTTGTTATGTGATTTTTAATTGTTATTGGATATATAAATTGCAAGTTCAGTTTAGTTCAAGTTCATATCAAAATAATACAAAACCAAGTAAGTTTGATAATGGTATATCGATTGGGCATCCTATTCAACGGTATTGACAGTTCACAGATGTGTTGACAAAAAAGAAAAGAATATGTCGAAGTACACATATTTGTAACGCATGAAAGTTTATAGCGTATAGTTCATTTGTCTAACCTGTATATTAAGCGTTGTGTCAATGATTTCAAGCAGTTTTGCTAGCGAATTATATACTGTACATGCATATGTATAATGTTGTTATGTAGCTATCAATATTTCTTACACATCAACTAATGACAGAAACATGGATACCCTAGAAGTAGGGCGACTTAGTCTGTTACGTTCCGTATAACACATATTCTATTTCATTATTTTTTTTAGATCATTCGATATGACTACTTGACTACACGACACCATTCGTTATATGCGTACAGTCAGTGTACCAATAATGATATCTTATGACATAGAAGGAATCGCCTAATAGCCGTTTCTATGTTTTTATTTTTGTTGTTTTCAATTATCTTTCAATGTCTAATGTAATGATGCCATTCATGATGTATATATATATATCCAAAGCTTTACCATAACGATATATTCCAATATTGTATGTTTTCATATGTGTTTGCTATTTCTTTGCAAACAATAAATATGAATTCATTACCACATGACAATTTAAATTACGATTAATTTGAAGAAAGAAAAGACTTTCAGATGTGTTGCAACCGTAAACACTGAATTCCTCGATTCTTTGAACATACCTACATATATATGGGGAATTTCACAGTATATGTCATTTATAGCACAGAAAAGTGAACATAGACGAAGATATTGAGATATTGATATTGGTATTGAGATGTTGAGTACCTTTTAAATGAATGACTGATAAAAACTTGTATATATTAAGTATCTGATTAAACAGTTAGCTATTTGATACTGACCTTTCATCCATTTATATTTGTATTATAGTTTTGTTTATAATCCTCTTCCTATTTACCATTACATTTTTTGTAGTTTATTCTATTACCAAACAATGTTCATTGAACTTTCATATACATTTATATTTGTATTATAGTTTTGTTTACAATCCTCTTCATATTTACCATTACATTTTTTGTTGCTTATGCTGTTTTCAAACAAAGTTTTCCCCACGTTTCAAGGTACTAGACTCGATTTGCATTCATGTTATTTTCTGGGTCCATTTATCCCTAACCCTGTTGTATCTAAATTTGTATACCGCTTGTTATGTGATTTTTAATTGTTATTGGATATATAAATTGCAAGTTCAGTTTAGTTCAAGTTCATATCAAAATAATACAAAACCAAGTAAGTTTGATAATGGTATATCGATTGGACATCCTATTCAACAGTATTGCCAGTTCACAGATGTGTTGACAAAAAAGAAATGAATATGTCGAAGTACACATATTTGTAACGCATGAAAGTTTATAGCGTATAGTTCATTTGTCTAACCTGTTATATTAAGCGTTGTGTCAATGATTTCAAGCAGTTTTGCTAACGAATTATATACTGTACATTGCATATGTATAATGTTGTTATGTAGCTATCAATATTTTTTACACATCAACTAATGACAGAAACATGGATACCATATAGAAGTAGGGCGACTTAGTCTGTTACGTTCCATATAACACTTCATATTCTATTTCATTATTTTTTTTAGATCATTAGATATGACTACTTGACTACACGACACCATTCGTTATATGCGTACAGTCAGTGTACCAATAATGATATCTTATGACATAGACGGAATCTCCTAATAGGCGTCCATATGTTTTCCATTATCTTTCAATGTCTTATGCAATGATGCCATTCATGATGTATATATATACATATATATATATATATATATATCTAAAACCTTCACATAACGATATATTCCAATATTGTATGTTTTCATATGTGTTTGCTATTTCTTTGTAAATAATAAATATGAATTTGTTACCACATGGCTTACATATGAAGGCAAGTCTGATGAATAATAATTTGTACTATTCTCTAATAGTACAACATTAGGTTTATGATTGTATTTTTTTACATACACACACAAAAATAGCTTCTTTGTAATGCACGAAGCAAGTGCACCTGAAATTATAGCCATAATGCATATTTTGATTTTGCTACGTTTTTTACTCTTTGAAAAGTGTTTCAGTGGTGTTCCTACAATAATCATGGACAATTTAAATTACGATGAGTTTGAAGAAAGAAAAGACTTTCAGATTTGTTGCAACCGTAAACACTGAATTCCTCGATACTTTAAATATACACTACATGTATATGAGGCATTTCACAGTATGTGTCATATATAGCACAGAAAAGTGAACACTGACAAAGATATTGAGATATTGATATTGGTATTGAGACGTTGAGTAAATGAATGACTGATAAAAACTTATAAATATTAAGTATCTGATTAAACAGTTCGCTATTTGATACTGACCTTTCATCCATTTATATTTGTATTATAGTTTTGTATATAATCCTCTTCCTATTTACAATTACATTTTTGTAGTTTATTCTATTACCAAACAATGTTAATTGAACTTTCATACATTTATATTTGTATTATAGTTTTGTTGACAATCCTCTTCATAATGCAATTACAGTGTTTGTTGCTTATGCTGTTTTCAAACAAAGTTTCCCCACGTTTCAAGGTACCAGACTCGATTAGCATTCATGTTATTTTCTGGTTCCATTTATCCCTAACCCTGTTGTATCTAAATTTGTATACCGCTTGTTATGTGATTTTTAAAATTGTTATTGGATAGATAAATTTCAAGTTCAGTTTAGTTTAAGTTCATATCAAAATAATAAAAAATCCACACTTCATCACTAATTTTTTTCCCCACCGGTTTCCGTTGTGTTTTGTTTTACCTTTTTTTTTTACACTGCCAAATATATTTCAATAGTTATGATGGTATTGTTTTTAATAACATACAAGCATTTTGTTCTTGATGTTGTTGTGGGGTTGTAAATAATTGTAAATAAACAAATGTAAATAGTAAATATGCCTACATTAGAGCATCTACATGGAGTCTAAATGTCCAATGTGCATTCACTATTTCTCTGAGATCACGTTACATTTTCTTGCTAGAATAATTCTCATGCACACGTGGAGCTTTCCGTTGTCATTATCCAGCAAAAGAACGAGTCAACTGACCGATTTAATGTAAGCAAGTTTACGTGTAAAGATGATAACCTGTCATAATTATTTTATTAATTGTAATTGTATGATTTTCAATTGTATCTTATTACTGCCCTAGAGTCAGCAAATGTACGTATAAGAAGTCATGATTTTCCCCAACCAGTGCCTAAACATTTTATACACGTATAAAGTTATGTTTAGTCATTTGAAGGTTGTTTACTTTCAGTAGTACTGAAGGTGCGCATCACAGACTAACATATCAGGAAATTTTGCTAACATTTATATTGCATGAAATCTCCAACCTTCAGTTTATGTGCAATTTGATGAATATTAAATACTATACTATATATACTTTTGTACCATATATAGATTCAGACATGAAGCACGAAAGGACGGTACTGACCAATGCATGAGAAGCAAAATCCATAATAATTATGACAAGTACAGTCACTTGTACAGGTATCAAGTGCTATGTCTGTAAAGCGCTTAGAGACATCGTATATATGTTAGGCGCTGTACAAATCCAGAATATTACATTATTGTTATTATTATATAAAACGAATGCTGAGACAGTAATCATGTACATGTAAATAAAAATATTGTAACATGTATTATTGAGCATTTCAGTGTGTATGAAATTAGAATGACATAATGTATACATTTATCAAATTGAACGGAACTATGGAAATAGGAAATAACATTACATTACTCCTTATTCAACTTTCGTTTTGTCAAGCACGTAATGTATTATGTATCTTGTACGCAGGATATTTGGTAGGACATTTTGAGATAATGTACCCATAAACACCGTGACATCTGTATAGATTTCCAATTTCGCTCTAAATACATTGAGGTAATTATATAAGTGGATGGCTTATATTAGAACACAATTATGACGTGCAATTTGTTGAATATCAAATACCTGTTACTATTTTTGTACTTTTGTAGCATAATTTAAAGTGTACCTGTTTACATTTTCTAGATTCAGACATGAAACAAGAAAGGAATGTGCCGACCAATACATCAAAACGAAAACACTCAAGATATTAACCACAGTGCAAGTGTCTATTGTGCGAAGTTTAATGAAAAGTGGTATCGTTGAGATAATAATAATAATAATTAAGCATTTTATACTGTATATTATCTAGAGAATGGAACAATTCATAAATATATCAAATCGAATGCAAGTATGGAAATAGCCTTGTAATATTACATTCTTATTCATCGGGGGACAGAGGACACATGGACAAAGTTATCAAACCAACTTTGTAAACAGCCATTTTTACATCATCCAAATCGATCCTTCTTTGTATGGATATGTATAATAATTATGTGCGTTTATAGGTAAGCGCATGTGCGTATGTTTGAAGAGGGAGGGGGAGTGGACGGGTGTATGGGGTGACATTTGAATATTTTTGATGAACTAACTTTTGTACGTCTCATGTGCACGTATAGAGCTACAGCTTTCAAGCGCATCACCTTTTGCACTTTTCATTTTATTTGTGGTTGGTTATGACATGTACAATTTAACTCATGTTTTTATATAGTTTCTACTTTCTATATTTTTTTTTTCTCTTTGAAGGGGATGGGGAGGGGGAAGGTTGTATGGGGTGACATTTGAACTTCTTGATTTATAATATTAACACAATTGTACGTCTCATGTATACGTATAGAGGTACAGCTTTCAAGCGCATCGCCTTTTGCACTTTTCATTTTCTTTGTGGCTGGCTATGATACGTACAATTTAACCCATGTTTTAAATAGTTTTCTGTATGATGATGAAATGCATAGATTCAAAATAAACTAAGATTTATTGAACATTGGCCTTTCTTCTTCTTCATCTTTTATAGTTTTAAATGTTGATCATTCTGCAAACGTCAAAATTATACAATATTATTGGCAGAGAAACATTTTTAATGCACATGCAAATAGATAATTTTCTTACAACTATTTTCATTTACCTCATCTGTTGGTTTTATACAAAGGAGTCCACTTAAGGATATAATTATTGTAACTTAGCCTTTAAACATGAAAATCCATCTACTTCTGACACTATATGAACAGCTGTCTGCATTGTAAGAAAAGGAAAGAAAATACAACGCCCCTGCATGTTATCTTTTTTTTCTTTCCTTGATTGGTCATATTCATTCATGCCCGTCCTCCAAGGGCCTGGGAGCCGGGGATGCGGGGGGATTTTTGGAGTTAAAAAGAGACATAAAATGCTGAGGACCTTTTTTTTTTTTTGCTCACATCACCTCAAGTAACAAAATCGTTCCCAGGCACCTGCCGTCCTCCATTCATTACCACAAATTATTTCACCGGGGTCTACAGCTTTACAAGCTTGCTTTCATGTAGGTCCCATCATATTTCTCTCAGTTAAATGACTGTTATATTGACCATTTATCTTTGTTATTTATGTATGTATTTTTGAAATGTAAATGTAATGAAAGTCGTCTTTATTCTTTAAAGCAGTGGCGGATTGGGGGGGGGGGGCAATTCCGGTCTGTGCCCCCCCCCCCTTTGAAAGAAAAATGTACATTGTGTCCCCTTCAGAACTGATAAATTTTTTTTATTGTCAGAAAATCTTCGGACATTTGTGTGCCCCCTTTTACAAAATCCTGGATCTGCCATGCTTTAAAGGGCTTTGTAAATGTAGAGGATATATATGATGTTCTAAAAGAGAACAATTTCGGAGGGAGAGAGAGAGAGAGAAAGGCTACATTTATTGATATTCAAAAAAATTGGTAGCTCTCATTATTCAATGTTTCATATAAAAAATCTTGGACAGTCTACTTGTTAAAATTTATTTTAGTTTTATACTTCAGCCATAGAATATATGTGTTTGATGGTGTGTATGTGGGTATGTGTGTGTGGGGGGGGGGGGGGGATTGACTGAAATTGTATTCCCCCATAACTCCCACGGATCTACGCCAATTCCAAACGACAATGGTTAAAGGTTTTTGTTTTGTTGCATAGTTGTATTACTATCAATACAATTCATATCATCTAAACATGCTAAAAGTATGATTTCTATGCTTTACATGACACCTTATTTAGCTCTCTAGGGTCATGCGTCCTTTTGTCCTGAAAAGTTTATACATTGATATTTGCTTACTGATGGCTAGAAAGAGCAACCATGCCAGTTCACAAAGTCATTCCCCCAACATCATGCCTGCTATGTTTGACAAGAAAGTGATACCGCACCGGAATCTTGCATAAAATTTCAAGGTAATAATAGTTTTCAGTGGTGCAATTTCATTGCCAGTAAACGTTTGGTTTCTATTATTTTTTGGACGGCCGGTTTATAGCATGTGTTTTGATTTTGCTATATTGCATTAATTTGACCCAAAAAAAAAAAAAACAGTAAAAGATTAAGATTATAAGAGTGAAGTCTGTAGGAAGAGAATTCCAGTTATCACAACACCTAAATTATATTATTAGTTACGACTCATACAAATGCCAGAGGTAAAACTGTCAGAGTTAAATATTCCAGAGGTAAAAATGTTAAAGGTGAAAAAAATCAGATGTTAAAATGCCAGAGGTAAAAATGCCGGAGGTGAAGGTGTCAGAACAACATGCCACGGGTAAAAATGCCAGAAGTAAAAACGGTGAGAACGTCTCGAGGTTAGCTTAGCTTATTCAACTATTATACGAAGTCAACGTTATTATGTTTGAGTCCAAATAATCAAAAGTTAACACAGAAATTCCAGTTCGGACTGCACATTCCAGTTCGGACTGCACATTTAATATGGCGAATCTGATCTACAATAAGGGGACTACGCATGTCCGCATGACATGTATAGTTTGAATTGCAAACACAACATATTTTCCCCCTTTTAAGATGAATGGGTTACGACTGTTTCAAAATAAATGTCCAGAAATATTTCCAATATTAACTTGAGTTCACTGAGTACACGGTTAGGCAAAGTATCCAAAATATAGCCAAAATACATATATCCAGCTTAAGTTTCAGTGTTTTTGTATTTTGCTCACTTCATGGTTTAAACATAATCGCTGAGATACCTTTGTGAGCGACGAAGAGGTTGCTGTGGCTGTTGGAGGTCATTTACTCCCTGACGGTGGTCGAACTTGTCATTGTCAAAGACGAACTGGTCATCGCTCAGATCACCAAAACTTCCAGGACGGCTCGCAATTAGTCGGCGCGCATTCCACCGTGTGTCGTCGTGTAAGAGGAATGAGCTTGGACCTAACCTCTTGATGATCTGCTTCGGTGATGAGAACGAAGACGCTAGTTTGTGCGAGCGACTTGGGCGCTTGATACGAACCCAGTCTCCGACCTCGAATTTCGCAGGTCTCGCGTTTCGACGTTTGTCGGTGTACGCTTTCGCTCGCTTCTGTTTCTCTGCGATTTCTTTCGCTGATGGTGGAGTAGGTGGTTGGAGGATGTTGAGGGGCATTCTCAGGTTCCTACCAATCATGAGCTTCGCTGGCGTTTCCCCGGTCAGCGAATGAGGTGTGGATCGGTATGTACGCAGACATATCTGGATCGCTTGAGCAAAGGTTTTCCCTTCTGACATGCTAGCTTTGACACTCTCCTTGATTACGCGATTGAATCGCTCAACACCTCCGTTCGACTGCGGATTATAGCGAGATGTGCCATGGTGCCGTATGTCGTAGTGGGCGAGGAACTCAGTGAACTCTGTTGAAACGAATTGAGGTCCGTTGTCTGTTGTCACGTGTCGAGGCAGACCCCACTTTGTGAAAAGCTTCTCAAGGATCGCTATGACTGACTTTGTGGTGACCGAACTTGTAGCACCTATTTCAGACCATTTGCTATGTAGGTCGTGGACTACTAGAAGGAAACGCTGACTACTCGGCGCTGCGACAACTTCTCCGAAGATGTCCACTTGAATGGATTGCCATGGTTCTGTAGGCCATGGCGTCGGCTGTAATGGTGCAGGGTGAGGAATCGCGGATTTTTCACTCAGCGTACAGCTCTCACAACTCTTTACAAATTTCTCATTTCGCGAGTCGATACTAGGCCACCAGACTGTTTCGCGACACCGTTGCTTCATCTTGACAACGCCTGGGTGACCATTGTGTGCGATCTGGATGATGCGATGTTGCAACGATTTCGGGATGACCGCTTGAGTACCGCTTGCAATACAAACGTCGTCGAATACTGCGAGTTCGTGTCTGATGCGGTAGTACGGTTTTAGATCTTCACCTATGTCGTGAGGCCCTTCTGTCTTCATGTACTGACAGACCTGTTTCAGCGTTTCATCAGTAGCTGATTCTGCGACGAGCTCTTCTCGCGAGACTAAGTGTGCGATTGCGTGTGACATGACGGCGAGAACGAAGTCTTCAGTGTCGTTCGTAGCGTCAATGTTGCTATCGCTAGTGGGCGTGATGCGACTTAGCATATCGGCGACTCAGTTGCGTTTACCCGAGAGGTACTGCACATCAAAATTATACTGGTGAAGTCGATCAGACCAGCGATAAATGCGTAGTGGGCGGTGACCTGACCCGGATGTGCATAGCAATGTTGTTAAGGCTTGATGGTCTGTACGGAGAGTGAATCTGCGACCATACAAGTACATATGCCAATGTTCACAGGCATACACACAAGCGAGGGCTTCCCGCTCTCCTGAGTACTTGCGCTCAGTGCTGCTCAATGCGTGTGACGCGAAGGCGACTGGACGCTCTTCTCCATTGACCAATTACGACAGCACAGCTCCCACTGCGATGCCTGATGCATCTGTAGTGACGAATGTCTCCGCATTGGGATCAAAGTGTGCGAGTATCGTTGGCGAAATGATCATTGACTTGAGCGTGTCGAATGCATGTTGCTGTCTGTCAGACCATTCCCATGGTGTATCGCTACGCAACAATTTCTGCAAAGGCTCAGCGATCACTGCGTATTGCGGAACGAACTTGCGATAGAAATTCGTTGTGCCAAGGAACGAGGCAAGCTGCTTCGCGTTCTCAGGGACATCTAGCTTACGGATAGCTTCGACGTTGTCAAGCTTAGGCTCCACTCCAGCTGCTGAGACTTTGTAGCCTAAGAAATCTACCGTGGATGCTGCGAATGTGCACTTCTCCCTGTTAAGCGTGAGGTTGTGTTTCGCGAACCTAGCGAGAACGTCGTTCAACCGCTTATCGTGCTCTTGCATGTCGCGACCATGAATGACGACGTCATCTAAGAGGTTGACAGCTCCCTCACACTCTGCGAGAATCGAAGAGACTATCTTCTGAAATGCACTAGGTGCCGAACTAAGACCATACGGCATGCGCTTGTACTGGAATACACCATCATGTGTAATGAATGCAGTAAGGTATCGGCTGTGTTCAGTGAGTGGAATCTGAAGGTAGCTCCTGCGCATGTCGAGCTTCGTGAAAATCGTCGAACCGTGAAATGACGCAGACAGCTCTTGGATGGTAGGCAACGGATACTTATCCAGTATGATGGCCTTATTGCCTGCTTTGAGGTCAATACACAGACGCAGTTCCCCATTCTTCCGACAAGATTGGATACCCACGGTGAGGAATCTACGCGTTCGATGATATCTTCGCTTTCGAGACAGCGTAGTTCTGCAGACACTTCCTCGCGGACTGCAAATGGTAGACGGCGTAAGCTCTGTGAAACTGGATGCACTCACTGGTCTACCCGTGGTGCATGGCAGTACCCTGTAACCACTCCAAAGTTCTCATACAGGGATGTATACTCTGCCATATGGGAGTTGATGATGTTGACCTGCTCACCTGCGGGTTCACAGAGGCGGAATCCCAGCATGTCAAATAAGTCAACCCAAGGAGGCTCTTACCCTTCGCAACATATCAGACAATATCAGACAACTGTCAGCGGTCGTGTCCTTGTAACTGTGCACGGCAGCTTGACGCAACCTTGCACAGGAATCGACTTGTCAGGGTACGAAGTCAAGTTGGCGGGTGCTGGTGTTAGCGGAACTGTAGAGAAGTAACGCCTGTAGATCAAATCGTTGATGATCGTGACACTTGACCCTACGTCGATCAAGAAATTGAGTGGTACGCCATTCACTTCAAGTTCACAATACTTGAAGTAACCACCACTCCCAACACTGTATACGAAAGGTGAATGTTCCTTCTCAGACGTACTGATATCTTGTTCCACATGTCGAATACTTTGGCCCTTTGAGCGGCACATCTTCGCGAAATGATTCAATTTCGCACACGCTCGACACTTCTTGCCATTTGCAGGGCACGCACTTCTGTCTTTTGCGTGTGTCCTTCCGCAGTTTCTGCATTCTGAGCGTTGCGGCTTGGCTTGCGACTTCGGATGGTAGTCTTTCTTGGACACACCCTGTACCCGTGCTTCAGCTGAGGATGGTGTCGCAGTAAAAGCACTCTGACTCAGTGTTTTGGAATCAAGAAGGGCAGCTTCAACATTCTTTGCAACAGTTACATCTTTCTCTAGTGACAAATCGTCATTCTCCATCAACAATCTCTCTCTAATACGTGGTGTACTAGTTTTCTCAATGAGTTGGTCCCTGAGGGGCCAAGGTCAAGGTCATCATGGCATTAGATCGGGGACCGTGGACGCCAGGCAGGGGTGGACAAATTTTGGAATTTGGGCCACTTTCGGTTCGTCAAAAAGCTAGTATTCATTTTTGGCGCCATTTTTTACCATGACCTTGAGGGGTCAAGGTCAAAGTCATCATGGCATTAGATCGGGGACCGTGGGCGCCAGGCAGGGGTGGAAAAAATTTGGATTTTCGGCCACTTTCAGTTCGTCAAAAAGCTAGTATTAATGTTTGGCGCCATTTTTGACCATGACCTTGAGGGGTCAAGGTCAAAGTCATCATGGCATTAGATCGGGGACCGTGGGCGCCAGGCAGGGGTGGACAAAATTTGGATTTTCGGCCACTTTCAGTTCTTCAAAAAACTAGTATTCATTTTTGGAGCCATTTTTGACCATGACCTTGAGGGGTCAAGGTCAAGGTCATCATGGCATTAGATCGGGGACCATGGGCGCCAGGCATGGGTGGAAAAAATTTGGATTTTCGGCCACTTTCAGTTCTTCAAAAAACTAGTATTCATTTTTGGCGCCATTTTTGACCATGACCTTGAGGGGTCAAGGTCATCATGGCATTAGATCGGGGACCGTGGGCGCCAGGCACCCTGATAGCAGAAGGTGGTAAAAATTTCGTCTTTTTTACGTCCTGTAATTACGTCAATAAGACGACAACTTGCACCAACGCAAGACGTCAAGAGGACGTCTTATTTTGACGTCATCTGTACACTATAAAAACTGAAGTGCTGTATATAGCACTTTTTGAGGGCATGCATAGGGACTGCACTCAGAGTGCTATTGAATGCACACAGCGTGCTATTTCAGCACTTTCACGGGAGCTGGACCGGCTCCTTAAACTGCTAAACATTCATTAAAAAAATTATTTGGGCGAGCTTCGAACCAGGGTCCGCTGATCGAGAATTGCTGGCATTACCGCTAGACTAACTCACATTGTACGATTTAGAGCAGATCATATTGTTACATAGTGAATTTACGACACCACATGTTATCTACTTGACTCCCATGACTAAACTGGATTGCAAGAAGCATTCGTTAGTCCATCGGTAACTTCAGCGCCTCTCAATCAGCGGAACCTGGTTCGAGGCTCGCCACGGTCACATTTTTTTTTTGCTGGTAAATTAGCACACTGCAAGTGCTATAAAAAGCATTTCAGGTGCAGTCACTATACATGCCCCTAAAAGTAGCACTTTAGTTTTTACAGTGTACAAGACGTAGAGATGACGTCAAAACAAGACGTCCTCTTGACGTCTTGCGTTGGTGCAAGTTGTCGTCTTATTGACGAATGAAGACGTGGAGATGACGTTAAAATAAGACGTCCTCTTGACGTCTTGCGTTGGTGCAAGTTGTCGTCTTATTGACGTAATTACAGGACGTAAAAAAGACGAAAACCACGACGTAAATATCACGTCATTTTTTAACACTTTCTGCTATCAGGGCAGGGGTGGAATAATTTTGGATTTTGGGCCACTTTCAGTTCGTCAAAAAGCTAGTATTCATTTTTGGCGCCATTTTTGACCATGACCTTGAGGGGTCCAGGTCAAAGTCATCATGGCATTAGATCGGGGACCGTGGGCGCCAGGCAGGGGTGGAACAAATTTGGATTTTCGGCCACTTTCAGTTCTTCAAAAAAACTAGTATTCATTTTTGGAGCCATTTTTGACCATGACTTTGAGGGGTCAAGGTCAAGGTCATCATGGCATTAGATCGGGGACCGTGGGCGCCAGGCAGGGGTGGAAAAAATTTGGATTTTCGGCCACTTTCAGTTCTTCAAAAAACTAGTATTCATTTTTGGCGCCATTTTTGACCATGACCTTGAGGGGTCAAGGTCATCATGGCATTAGATCGGGGACCGTGGGCGCCAGGCAGGGGTGGAAAAATTTTGGATTTTGGGCCACTTTCAGTTCGTCAAAAAGATAGTATTCATTTTTTGCGCCATTTTTGACCATGACCTTGAGGGGTCAAGGTCAAGGTCATCATTGCATCAGATCGGGGACCGTGGGCGCCAGGTATACGTCGAAAAAAAAAAATCCGATTTTAGGCATTTTTGAATATCAAATGGATATCAAATGAATATCAAATGGATATCAAATGAATATCAAATGGATATCAAATGAATATCAAATGGATATCAAATGGATATCAAATGAATATCAAATGAATAACGAATAACGAATATCAAAACAACTTCACAGACCTGTTGAAAACACTGTTTCCGGGATGTCAATATGAACGAAATCCCACGAATCAAAACATCACATGCACAAAGGAAAATTGGGTGTGGTATATAATCAATATTTGAATAAAATTAGGTATTCGCGGGATCTTCTTTTCTACCTGAAAATCACCCTATTTAACCTGTGTGTACTCTGTGTGATATAATTTTTGCAGTGTATGCACGTATCGGATAATGACGAAGTGATTTTTCTGCCTTATCCAATCTTTTTACATGTTTAAGGATTTGAGTGTTCTGAGTGTTTCTTTTCTTAATGTAAGGTTAGTTTCTTGTTTGTTGTGCCCACAACTCATAGTTAAACATTTTATGCTTAAAGGTGTGGCGACGCTTCAAGCCTTCGGGCTTATTTCGTCATACCTCTGTATGTTATTATACGTTCTATTACCGTATACGATTTATTATTCATGTCTATATATTGTGATCATATTTACTTTAAAATATTAGTCTTGATTTCATTTCCATGTGATGTTCACACTATATCAGCTGTTGTACCATACAGGAAATAAATAAATAAATAAACATATTTTCGTTCTTAGAATATATGTATAATAATAATAATAATAATAATAATAATAATAATAATAATATGTCTTGTTTACCCAGGGTAGCCTCATCAGTACTTAATACTGTTCTCCCTGAGGGCCCTGCATATTATATCTGTATTATATATGTCTGTTAAAAAATGCAATTAGTCCAAAAGTTTGAACGTAAACGCACCATGATACAATTCCTAACCATACAACTAACTTCATAATCCATTTACGTATACCTGAATCTTCCCGGACCTAACATTACAATAGAAAATAGCACGATCATTTCTGTAACGAAATATCAAGCAATTGATGTAACAGTTGTGAACGACATACAGTAAAAAGCCATTCGTCATATGTCCGATGCTCGGTTACGAAGTTTCAGTTGCAGGAATGCATGACTTTGTGTAAATATTTGAAATATTTAATCAATATCAGTTAGTACAGTTTTTATTCATATAGTTGACAGTGTAAAGATGAATTTATGTATCAGTTCTATCAAACAAAAGCTTTGACGTTATTAAATTAATGCTTATTCATTAGGGATATTTTGATATGTTATTGAATGCATATTTTCATATGTATGTAGGTATGCTGATTATTTGGCATATTTGTGACGCATGGATGACGTGAGTTTTTATCGTTATATGTATTTAATATTAGTTTATATTTCATTATATCGTTTTTAATTTTCAGTTTTATTTTAGTGTTGATATAGCATTCTTATCACAAGTAATTCAGTCAGTCCGTGTGTACATATTAAAATATTATAATATTATAAATAAATCCTATCGAAGTTAGTAAACGAAGAAGCTTGACTGGGGAAGAATTTTTAATTTGTAAACAAATCTTTCGGCATATTACTCCCAGTACTGGAGTAATATGCCGAAAGATTTGTTTACAAATTAAAAATTCTTCCCCAGTCAAGCTTCTTCGTTTACTAACCATTGTCTACGGCGGACCGTTTGAATATTAATGAGTCAGAAAGAAGAGGATCTTGGGTATTTGATTCTAGTTCGTCGTGACTTGGCCGTGAACCAGAATAGCCTGGTGGTTAAGTCGCTGCCCGGCAAGCAGTAGATGACAGGTTCGAATCCCGCTGGTTCCAATTTTTTCTGACTTGTGTTTTTCATTACAGATCGAGCATACGATCTTTAACACTGGGAGTAATATGCCGAAAGATTTGTTTACAAATTAAAAATTCTTCCCCAGTCAAGCTTCTTCGTTTACTAACCATTGTCTACGGCGGACCGTTTGAATATTAATGAGTCAGAAAGAAGAGGATCTTGGGTATTTGATTCTAGTTCGTCGTGACTTGGCCGTGAACCAGTATACAAATGATGCACAGGTCTGAGTGTGTCGGTAGGAATTGTGTGCATAAGGTAACTATGGAATGTTTAACCCACGAGGCGCAGCCGAGTGGGTTTAGACCAGTTTCCATAGTTACCGCATGCACACTATTCCTACCGACACACGAAAAAACGTGCATCATCTGTTTTATAGAATGGTAGACAAATTTTTGCCAAAAATTCATTTTTTTTCAATCATTACCAGTGCATGACAAATTTACCGGATGCATGAAAAATTTACCGGACGCATGAAAAATTTACCGGACGCATGAAAAATTTACCGGACGCATGAAAAATTTACCGGATGCATGATAAAGAAAAAACCCTTAGGCCTTATACAAGGCCATGCTACAGGCTTGAACTGGTAAATCACTTTTATGCATCATAAATAGATTTTATGAATTTAATAAGTTCCATAGAGAACTGAAAATCTGGCTATTTTAGGTTAAATTTCAGAATTTCATTTTTCTACAAGTGTTAGAGTCTTGACTAAGGCTAAGCTAACTAATGTCAATTTTATTTTTTTAAAATTTATATCCGAGTAAAATAAGTATCCACCACTACAGTCAACAACTAGGCTAAGTTAGATCTAAAGGTAATCCCTATTTTACATGAAATGAATTAACTTTATCAATCAATTTGAAGAATTCTTACAAAGATTCTGAGAACTTCAAGAATCAAGTGAAAGTCTTGCCGTCAATTTCACTTTTCAGTCAGGCCAGTCAGTGTCGCTGCACAGTGAATGTAACCGATGCGAATGTATGCAGCGTACAGCCTGTAGCTGTGACTGTAACGCAGCAGTGGCACTGCACTGCACTACACTACACTGTGTGATGTGAGCGAGATTTTCATTCTATCGCTGTATCTGGGTTTTTTTTGTTTTAATCAGGTATAAATTTAATCGGATCATATTGGGCTTACCATCAAAATCCTAAGTCAACAAACATTAACGTCTAATCTTGTCTATTTCTTGCAATTCTCTGTCTGTAAACAGTCAAATATCGTAGCTCTCTCGCACTCGCATTTTAGAAGGATATCGTTTTGATCTCGATATCGATAGTGCATATCGCGGCTTAATTCATGCATCCAGTAAAAATTGATCAATGCCTCTCAACCAATCAGATTGCAGGGATTTCTCAACCCATTCTATAAAATAGCCTGGTGGTTAAGTCGCTGCCCGGCAAGCAGTAGATGACAGGTTCGAATCCCGCTGTTTCCAATTTTTTCTGACTTGTGTTTTTCATTACAGATCGAGCATACGATCTTTAACACTGGGAGTAATATGCCTATCGAAGTTGTATGGAGGGCGAATTTGGTTTATCCTCTACTTGAAAGATGTGTATGAAAATATAATTTGAATGGGAGGCTATATATTTATATCAATTTGATATATTTCAATTTACTATATACAGTTAACAACAAAATTATTCATACCCCTTGGAAAATTCTAGTTTTTTGCATTTTTCCTAAAAATGCATGGTTAAATGAAGTTACTTGTACTTCACTTGAATACATTTAGTTATCATCTGCAAATGAATGCCGTCTCCGGTTTCACCTCATTTGCATAACAATAGAAAAGGTGAGTTATCCAAACTGGGCGATGTTCAAAATTATTCATACCCTTGGTGATTTATTGACTTTGTCAATCAGTATGAATCCGATCCTTGTGATTAATGCTTGTAATTCACTTTATTTTAATACACCGTCACAAGGCTTCCGGGGAGGGGTCTCTGCTGGGATATCAGGCCAGTACCTGTTCTCAAATGGCTTAATCTCCTTGAGGATGTTGTCCATACATGCCTTCACCTGACCTTCAGGGAGTTCATTAGATTTCGTGTCCTACAGGTGATGCAGTTATCGACTTCATGATGAGAGGACTATGATATTGAAATTTTCGGTCATTTATTCCATGCATTTTAATGAAAATTCTGTATCTACTTATGAAGCAAAGCACCATTCCTGAAGAGCCCTTCCATTTTGCACTGCCTGTGGGGGGGGGGGGGGGGTTCACCTTTATTCATTGGCCCCATTCTTAATCAGAGTGGTCAGGAAGGCCATGTTGGTGATATTAAAGTCATTGCATGACTCTAACGTCAGGTCACCATGAATAACAGTATGTAACCTTTGAGTACCATACACATCCCACATTGACTGTTACTGTATATTATTCTTCTTATGGTATATTCTTTGTATCTTTGGTATGAAAGCTACAATCCTTGATATCAAAATGAATGTAAACCAAATTTATACCATATGCCCTCCATGTTACCAGCTGCAGTGCACAAAATGCTACCACTTTGACAGTGCACTGGAACATAAAGATCAGTATTTTAAGCTTCACTCGAGTACCCACTTGCAGGTGTCCATATCAGAAATGTGTCAATCAGTGTAACTGAATAAACTGATAAAATTGGCACCATCCAACCTTTAGACAACTACCATGGCCTCCCTAAACATTCTTAATAATAATGGAACAAAAGTATCAGGAAATACATTCCCTTGACAGTGCAACAGTGAAGGCCTCTAGGGAAGTCCCTCCAGGAAGAGTGCTTTGTTTCAACTTAGAAATACAGAATTGTCATTAAAATGTAAGGAATATTAACGAAATATCAATATCATAGTTCTATCCTCATGACGTCTAAAACTACACCACCTGCAAACACAAAATCTGCTTTAAATCCACCAAATCCCCTGAAGACCAGGTGATGGCATGTGTGGACAACATCCTCAAGGAGATTGGGCCTTTGGAGTCCAGGTATTGGCCTGATATCTCAGTAGAGACCTCCAGAAGCATTGTGACAGTGTGAAGAAAGTGTTACGAGCATTAATCACAAGGACTGGATTCATACTGATTGACAAAGTCAATAGATCACCAAGGGTATGAATAATTTTGAACATCACCCAGTTTGGATAATTCACCTTTTCTATTGTTATGCAAATGAGGTGAAACCAGAAACAGCATTCATTTGCAGATGATAACTAAATGTATTCAAGTGATGTGTAATTAAATTCAGTTAACCATTCATTTTTAGGAAAAATGCAAAAAACTAGAATTTTCCAAGGGGTATGAATAATTTTGTTGTTAACTGTACATGTATATATATCAAAAGTTCTGCGACGGAGATTAAAAATAGAGAGGGAGACACAGAATAAATGACTCCGTTAGACACAAAAGCCTATAATGCGAAATATAGAACCTTTTGTGTCTAAGTCATTTATAATATCTCTCTCTCTCTCCCTCTCTCTCTCTCTCTCCATATATATATGTGTGTGTGTGTGCATATAAATATAAGTTAATGAGTCGGTAGTGTTATTGCTGGATTGTACTTATCTTGCTGTCCTTCCATCTGCTGACATATGGTACATTAAATGCAGGGTGGCATTCTCAACGCACACTCTCTAAAGAGTAGGAAAACTTTGGAATAGACTGTATAAGCTATCAAAGTGACTTAGGGCGCAATCATCTACAGATACTTGTTCGTAAACCATTACCTATACATTGACTAGGGGTGGACCAAGGATTTTATAACGCATCCCGATTTTGATGCTCAGCTTAGATGTGAATTACACATATGCTGTAATGATAATCATCACTTAATACTAGCATTTGCATTGTTATAATGTTGCGTTTAATAAAATACACTCTTAAGATATGTTAAGTGTAAGAAATGCTCACATATTATTTACCATCCAAGATGCGCGCATATTTTATGCTATATGTTTTGATGTCATACTACCACACTTCGTCTTACATTAAACATTTATGGATATATGGATATTTGATGAATGTTCACTTCTATAGGTTTGTAAATATAAAAAAGGCACAGTCATATTTGTAACGGCTTGTCAACCCATTGAAGTGAAAAAGTGGTCAACGCAATTTACTGAATAGTCCTTTGTCATTGTATCTTTTTTTCATATGAAGTTTCAGTTCCTGTGTTGAACTATGTAAATATTTGAAACATCTTATCAATGTATAACCTGTTCTATGCAATGCATACAATGAACAGTTATATTATATATTGTTTCCATTACATTAAAACCAGTTACGTTATATAATAAGCGACTTCGGAGATGCAATCTGAGCATGAGCAGATAAAGGTCATCTGTACCAAATTCTAAAACCCACTGCCACCAATATTCGATATGTGCTCATGAATGTCATGTAATCATTATTCAATTATGCACTAATGGTGCATTCCATGATATCCAGGTGGAAGTATTCTTTTTAAAGGGGGAAACAAAAGCTATTCATGAGGCACCTCTATCACTCCCAGAGTTATTTTTCTGAAGTGCACATAAAGGGACCCTCCATGTCTAAAATATCTGTGGATATTTGGGGTCATTTGTACCATGCGCTAACCCCGAACTGGCTTATTGTCCATTCATTAGGCATGCTATGTAACGATATTGACAATTCATAGACGTGTTGAAAAAAGAGAGATTAAAAATACGGAAGTGGACGTATTTGTAATGCATGGCTGGTGTATAGCTTGTATGATACACATAATCAGATTCGTAGGGGATAACTTGTATAATGAGCATTGTGTACACTTTTTTCCAGATGTGTTGCTACAATGACATACATGTAAATGTATACCGCTGCAATATAGCTATCCAAATTTTCACATGAACATCAAAAAAAAAAAAAAATTGTAGAAACATCGATACATTAGATTTCGACAATTGTGTTCCGTCTGATACTTCATCTTAACATTATTTTGTTTTCTTCAAAATTGAGTCGTTTTATATGACAATGGACTAATGGTATATTGCATCTTGCGTCATTTATGTGTACAATACGCTAGTAGATGTAATGACATATCTTATGACATAAACAGTTTCACCCGATAGTAGTTCATTGTGTTTATTTTTTCTTGTTTTTAATCAATTATCTTTCATTGTATTATATGAATGATGCCATTGCAGGATTCGCCATTTTGATTTGTTCCGATATCGTACTTTGTCATAGGCGTTTGCTATTTCTATGTAAATAATAAATGTATTTTTTTTTACCATAGTAATTAGTACTATTCCCATATAGTACTGCATTAGGTTTTCTGCTGATATTATTTTTCTACATGCACATATAGAACATAGATTCTTTGTAATGCACGAAGCAAGTGCACATAAGGTGATAACCGTAATGTATATTGTATGTGTATTTTGTTAAGTTTATCTTCTTTGAAAAGTGTTTCAGTTTTGTTCCGACTAAACTCTTGTAATTTTTCAGTTAAGTTAATTTTAAAGAAGGAAAAGAGTATCAGTTCTGTTGCTCCAGTAGATAATGTATTTCCCAAATCCTTTTAATATATACTGCATGTATATCAGGCTTTTAAAGTATATCATTTATAGCAGTGGACATAGACGAAGATATCGAAATAAAAAAAATAATTATAGAAACATCTGTATTGCTTACTGGACCTTACATGTACCCTATGTTTTTTACAGTGCGCAATATATTCCAACAGCACTGTTTTTAACAGACAAGTATTTTGTTGTTGTTGGGGGTTGTAAACAAAACAAAATATATAAATTGCTTGACTTAGAGCATCTACATGGAGTTTAATGTCTATTCACTATTTCTCCGAGATCACATTGGTTTTTCTTGCTGGAATAATTCTCATCAACACAAGAAACTTTCCACTGTCATTATCAAGCAAAAGAAAGAGTCCACTGGCCGGTTAAATGTGAGGAAAATACAAGATAACTCGTTTACATTATTGTATCACTTTCAGACTTTTACCTAAAGCATTACTTATATGTATTTTCAATAATATCATATAACCGCAGTATAGTTATATGTATGTCAGCTACATCTGTATAGGAATAGTAGTTTCCCCACGACTGCCTAAACATTTGTTTACTTCCAGTAGTATTGCCGGTGCGCAGTTCAGAAAAGAATATCAGGAAATTTGTGGAAACATCCATATTACGTGAATATCCGAACCTCCATTTTGTTTATTTCTATGTTCTTGTTTTTCAACTTTCGTTTTTCAAGCATGGAAAGTACTACATATATTGTATACAAGAGATTTCGTAGCGACATTTTAAAGATAATGTACTTAAAATAATAAGACATATTTTGCGATTTTGCTGTTTGCCTTAGAATAGAACTTATGACGTGTAACTTCTTGAATATCAACATAATACCTGGTATTACTTTTGTACCATATTTTAGGTTTTCTTTTTTATATTTCCTAGCTGCAGACGTGAAATAAGTAATGAAGATAATGACCCGTACATCAGAGGCAAAGAATTTAAGATGAAAACCACAGTACAAGGGGTGGGGTGAGAGTGGGTGGTGTATGGGGTGACATTTGAATCACTTGATTTTTAATATGAACACAATTTGGTACGTCTCATGTATACGTACCCAAGCTACAGCTTTCAAGCATGCTTTTTGTACTATCTATTTTCTTTGTTGCTATGATACGTACAATTTAACTCCTGTTTTTAAATAGTTTTCTATTTTCTATAGTTTACTGCAAGATGATGAAATTAATAAATTCAAAATGAATTAAGCTTTTTTGAATTTTTGCTCCTTTTACCTCTTATGGTTTTAGATGTTGAGCATCCTGCAAACGTCCAAATCATTTATTCAGATATATATTTTTGGCAAACATTTTTTTCTTATGCACTGTAAATCGAAAATGTTCTTGGATACAACTATTTTCATTTACATGAACTACTCTTTCATTATTCAACGTACGAATGAGTGCACTTACCGATATAGTGTAACCTAACATTAATTTTGCACATGATAATCCATCTATCTCTATTACTAGATGAACCAGCGCCCACTATTGTTTATAAGGACGGCTGCCATCTTTGTAGGTTGGCATTATTCAACCCGTCGTAGAGGCATGTTTCTAAAATAGCCACTAACGTGATGTAGCTAAGGTAGCTAATTTACATACAGATACACATTGCATGTTACCCTCACCATAACCCTAACCCTTAATATAAAAAAAATAATAAAAATTCCTATTTTTAGAAACATGCCTCACCGACTGGTTAGTTAATGTCTACCATGTTGGTACTCTACGAAACGATGTGCTCATCGATATCTACCTATGGATTGAAGCGACAGATCGCAATGATAGGGGATCGCAGAAAAATTACCATAGCTGTACTATTTCTATACAATATTCTGCATTTTTAAAATTCAATCATTGAGCACTGAGAAGTCTTTAAAAAAATGCACAAACATGCAAAACAATTTTGTTCTAACGAATTCTAAAGGTCATTTATTCTGGCAATCGGTATAATGTCATTTTTTTCCTGTAAATATTTAAATACTTTTCTGCGGTATTGGAGTATTCGGGAGACATGTTATCCCATGCACTATGTTTGTGAGAAAGTGGTTGGTTTTGTTTTGCTTTAGGGATGGCTCAATAAATAAAGGAGAGAGAAGGAGGACAGGAAGAAAGATGGTTAGAAAGAAGGTGTATTTTGCCTAATGAATGAGAAATACGCTGGAGGAGACTATAAAAAGATAGACTGAGCATGGATTGAAAGATAGATAGGGTATACTTAAAAGGGGGAACGAAAGGCAACAAACAATAGCCTATAATCATGTAGATAATTGTCAGCCTATTACCTTATTTTTAAATTAATCCTATTTGATTATTGAAGAAGGAGAACAGTGTCTCAAAATGTTGCAGTTTCCTTGGTAGACATTATCCCATGGGGGCTGCCATTTTCTTTACAAAGTAATATCAGAACACTTCTATAGCCTAGGTCACAACCCGCCGTGCGTGTTTTTAGTCCGTACGTGTTCTGCGGAGTAGCAAGAGCAGGGAAGGAGTACGTCAACGCACTTCACACGCACTTCACACGCACTACAACGCAAGGTGTAAGTACGTGGCCCGCACCCCACGCCTGGACGTGAGTGGTTGCATGCATCGGTACGTTGCACACCTGGTAAGTGAGTTATACGTGCTTACGTGCTTACAAGGTGCTTACAACGTACGATCGCCGTGCTGTTGCCTCGTTATCGTACGGAGGCCGTACTTTCACGTACGGTGTCCTTACTGACTTGCAGGGAGTAAGTGCGTGCAAGTGCGATAAACGTGAGTTTTTCCCACCCTTTATGGCCTTTATGGCCCTATTAGCTGTCTTTTGAGCTAAGACGAAATGATGATAATCGTCAGTCTGCTCGGCTTTTCTATATCCTGCAGAAATCAGCGCGCACAACGTGCGTTGTAAGTACATAGCACGTACTTCCTCGGTGTGGTTTACGTGAGTTCTGCGTGCACGTGCTAGGTGCATTGTCCGTAGAGCAAGTAACTGGGGGAAATTTTTTCAAAAACTCACGGAGTCCGTGCGTTGTGCGCTCGTCAGCAGCAGAGGGCACGCACGTCAACGCACGTCACCCGTACTGGGGGTGAATCCGTAGACCGCCCGCGGCCTGACGCAGCGAAAGGTCCTCCTGCACTAAAAATTCTACGTCTTGTCTGCGTGCCCCAAAGCCGTACGGAGGCAGTTATCACCACGTACGGATCCACAAATTTTGCCCACGTTTTTGCACGCAGACAGCACGCACTTGCAAGTACGGCGGGTTGTGACCTAGGCTTATTTGTGAGATACCCATCATGATCACCTGTGGAATGCAAGACACTGGATTTTCTCATAATAATCCTTTCTTGTAGTCATGTACACTCAAATGTGACCCGCCGCCTCAAAACCTACAATAAGTCGCACGGACTACAACGTAGCAAACAGCTTAGTAATTATGATTGACTTATCCTTTTAACAATGCCTATCATGACTAGAGGCCTATCCGTTAAAGATTAGCACCTTTCTTTAAAAGGGAATACACAAGCCAATGAAAAAGCGCAGGCTGAGCGACTCACGGAATATTTTACATACACGTTAGTATAGGCATCTACTATTTAAGATATTTTCACTTAGTTTTCATCATTCTCATTGATAATCACGAGAAACTTTGTTACAATAGCCAAATTAATTCGTTATTTCTGGGACGATAACTGGCCACTTATTGTTCAGAATAACGAATTTGATTGGTCGCATTGACGAATAATCCTATCTTGGTGACTGGTGTAACACAATTTAGAGGACTATACCTATTCAAGTCAAGGAAGTAAACTTGACCCAGTATGTGTGGGCGTGCATGTGGGCGTGTGCGGGTGTGGGGTATGATGAACTCAATGAACTAGTGAAGAGCAGTTAAAGCACATAACAGCGGCTGAATCGTTTCGATAAAATAATTGAAGCCTGCATGACGAGTATGATCAATATCATGAATTCATCTTTATCAATGGGGCAACTACTTAGAGAAATATGAAAAAAAGAAAAAGAAAAAGAGAGTTCAAACGTTAGAGGGAGATTTTGGAAAAGGATCGAGGAGAGAATAACCATTTCCTGCACCATGAACTTGCCCCTCAGTGGCTGGACCCACGTACGTCACTGATCATCACCAAAAGCATTGAAAACCAAGTGACTACGATGGTAAGATAAAGGGACAATAACTCGCGGGACGGAGAGCGATTTTGTTCCGTATAGAGAAAATTTGTGTAATACTGAGAACTCGTTCTCATGCTCTATCAATCTATTACCATATTGATATTTTCTCAATACAGTGCCTGAGAAAATGATATGTCGGCTATGATAGTCATATAATCTACGAGCAAGATAAACAGTAGGGAGGTGGAAGAGATAAACAGTCACCTAAAATGACCGTGTTTATATAATGATCCTTTGAGGTTCTTGCTCTTTACTCTCCACTGCTGCATGCAGTGACTATAAAAATAAAACATAGATATCCTACGGGTCCGCTCGCTATTCATAATGACCGCTATTCATAAAAACCGCTATTCCTTCAACACGCGTTATGAATAGCGGTCCTTATGAATAGTTATGAATAGTGGTCCTATTATGAATGGTGAGGTAATTTGTCTATCGTTTGCTCGCTATTTAGAAGGACCGCTATTCATACAAAATCGATATTCATTAAGTCACGCGTTATGGATAGCGGTCCTTATGACTAGTTAGGTATACCCCGATATCCAAGTGGTAAACTCCAGTTTTGATACTCCCCTATTCAGTTACATTGCTCATTATGCGTGTTGTTTACCCCTTTTCAATTACTTTTCCAATTTTTTTCAATTATTTTTCCTTATTTTTCCTTCAATTATGCTTGAATATCTTCAAACTCTTCTTCTTACAGTTAAATTCAAATTGTCCTCTCACTTTTCCTTTGTATTTTTAAACCCTCGAAATGCATTTTCTTACGCATTTCACCCAGGAAATTTCGTAATTTACCACTGAGGTCGAGCCTAGAAATTCGAATTTCGAACATTTATAAGCGGTTATTTATTCTCTTCCTTCTCAAATGGGGCGCAAAATTAAAACCTTTGAGAAATAGTCCAAGACTTTAGCAAAGCAACCGAAAGTTGATTTTTTATTCTTCAAACGTTGAACCTTTGCAAATGTAAGTTTGTACACTTTATCCTATAACGAGGCGCAATATTTAACAAGGGCTAATGAAACTTACATGAGAGCGAGCAAAGCAAACAAAAATTACATTTTTCCTTCAAATTTTAAACCCTTTATTAACTAAATCTTATACTGGGGCGTTAAATTACAAGATCCTGGAGCAACATATGTGAGGAGCAAAGCGACCAAGCTTTAGACAATTTTCGCATTTTAAACCCCCCAAAATGGATTTTAATGCAATAACCTTGCGAATTGGGGGCGAATAATCCTTAATGATCATAATTTTTCTTCATTTTCTCCTCTTTTTGCTCTCTCTCTCTTGCGTTTTTGCGCCCCTTTAATTGCCACCCGGGGTACGTGCCCAGCGCACCCCCACCGTAGATACGCCACTGGTTACACTTCCCAGCCACTCTCCTTTCATTGCCTTTGTAATATTTAACTCTTATTCCTTTTCTGTTTGCACATTAAATTTTGAATGAGCTCATGTGATGTCAAACTTCCTGACTATATATAAACAGTTCATGCTCATCAATGTTTTAGTTCCCGATGATGATCATGAATAAATAGTCGAAAATTTGTAACTCATCATGACTCTGATCGGAGTATTATTTCTAGCACTAGTAGCAAAAGACATGTGGAAAGTGGACTAGCGCATCGATCAAGCAGTTTTCACAGAGATGGAATATAAATTCCTATATGGGCTTATTGTTTTTCATCGTTTAAAGTCGTCTTTATTCTTTCGAGGGCTTCTTAAAGGTAGAGCATGCAGAGGATATACACTGTTGGTCATAATGTTAGCATAATTCGTATTTTCATAGTCATCCGTTGATTTAATCATATTTAAAAGCCTAAATAAATAATATTGACCAGGTTCATTGATTACATAATGATTTTGTATTGTCGAGGTAAAAGTCGGTCAAGTGAAACATTCCATAACGTGGCCTTATATCCTATTGTTCGGTGCTATGAAAGGCAGAGCCTCCTTTCTGCTGTTGTTTTGCTGTCCATTTCGTGCAGAAAGCCTACGTGTGTTAACAGCCCGTTTTCAGAGTTAGCTTGATCAATTCCTACCAAATTTGGTACATTGATTCCTTACACTATGCCTCGCCCAACGGCACTTGCAATTCGTCAGAGGGTCCTTGCACTCCGACGGAATGGACGGACACAGGCCCAGATTGCAGTATTCTTGGACTATCGCACACAGCTGTGTGTGCCGCATACTCAGAAGACATTGAGAGGCGGGTACTTTGAGTCCAGAGAGATCTACAGGTCGACCACGAAGAACATCCGCACGGGATGACCGTCAACTGCTTTACATGTGCCGTAGGAACCGGAGAATGCCAGCGAGTCGTCTTTGCCACTTGTGGAGGAGGCACTTCGGAGTGAACGTTTCACGGGAAGCCGTAAACATGAGACTTGTCCAACATGGCTAAAGAGCTCGGCGAATGACCAAGGTTCCACGTCTCACTGTTCGCCACCGGGTTGCTCGACTCCAGTGGGCTAGGAGGCACAGGAGATGGCAGTTTGATCACTGGCGCCATGTAGTATTCACTGATGAAAGCCGGTACATTCTTGACCGCACCGATGGGAGGCAGAGGGTTCGACGATTGTAGGGCGAGAACCTCCGTAATGACTGTGTCCAGGAAACCAATCAAGCAGGTGGAGGCTCAGTGATGGTATGGGTCGGAATACATTATGGTGGGAAAACGCCATTGGCTGCACCTGAAGGAAACGTCAACGCCGTCGTGTACCGCGATATCCTGGAACGCCATTGTCTTCCATACGCGAGAAGAGTATATGGCAATAACTTTCAGCTCCAAGACGACAACGGTCGATCACATAGGGCACGTCTGGTGAGGGAATTCCTTGACGCAGAGGACGTGCAGCAGATGCCTTGGCCTGCCTGTTCCCCCGACATGAACCCCCATTGAGCACGCCTCGGATGCATTGGGCCGTGCCATCAATGAGAGAAAAAATCATCCTCAATATGTGCAGGAGTTAGCCCAGGCACTGACCGAAGAGTGGGATGCACTGCCCTTGAACACCATCAACAACCTTGTGGACAGTATACCACGGCGTGTGGAGGCATTGGTGCGTGCCTGTGGTGGCCATACCAAGTACTAAGTGACCCAACAAGATTAAAAAGAGGAACACTTCCCTTCAATCATCAAAAGATCCCAAGATTTTATTTTTCACGATAAACTTATCATGGTTAAACATTTACCAAAAACGATACATTTTTTCAAGGAATCCAAGGTCTGGATGATTGTGTTTGTCAAAAGTGGTTTAAACCAGTGTATAAAGTTTGTATGAATTAATTTTTGTCTTATATTTTTTATTTCATATGTTGAGAACAGATTTATGAATAAAATCGGTGAAGATATAAGCTTTATTTTGCAAAAAAAAAATGACTCGTATTGTTGTCAATAGTGTACGAAAGGTAGAAAAAAATTATCCTACCATTATGACCAACAGTGTATATGATGTTCAAAGAGAGTGTATATATGTTTTTTTCAATTTATGGAGAGAGAAAGAGTGAGAAAGAAAGAAGGAGAAAGACTACATTGCTAAATTGAAATTCCCCCCAAATCGGTAGCTCTCATTATTCAAGGATTCTTTTGTTTTTGCCATTTCGTTGTCATAAATGTCCATAAAGGTTCTTTACTGTTTATAATCATACATGGTCGTATTCTTGGACAGTCTACTTTTTAAAATCTATTTTTGTTTTATACTTTAGCCATAGAGTGTTTGGTGGTGTGTATGTGGGTGTGTGGGTGTGGGGGGGGGGGGGGCTGAAATTGTATTCCCCATAACTCCTACGGATCTACGCCAATGCCAAACGACAGTCCTTAGAGGTTTTTTGTTCTATTTTGGTATTGTTTTAAAAATCATGGATATACGATGTATTTTTACTATCGATAAAATTCATATCGTCTTAAAAGCATGATTTATATGATTGTACATGGCACCTTATTTAGCTTTCCAGCGTCATTTTTCACTGAACACTATTGTCCTGAAAAGTTTATTTGTTGATATTTGCTTACTGATGGCTAAGAAGTGCAATCATGCCAGTTCACAAAGCCATTCCACCAACATCATCACGCCTGTTATTTGACAAGAGAGTGATACCGGAATCTTGCATAAGAATTTAAGATAATGACTTTCAGTGGTATAATAACATATAATGTATAGCATATTTGCAGACATTTTTTAAAATTGGGTTACTTTTATTTTTGGAGGGCCGGTTCATAGCATGTGTTTTATTTCTCAATACAGTGTATTGCATTGATTAAAAAAAAGTGAAAGGTAAAAGAATATGAACATCTCCCATTACAAGAGTGAAGTCTCTAGGAAGAGAATTCCAGTTTGTAAATCACAACACCTACAGTATATTATTAATTACGATTCGTTGTAACATTGTGAGAGGTAAAAATGCCAGAGGTAAAAATGCTGCAGGTGAAAGTGTCAGAACAATATGCCATAGGTGACCATGGTAACAATGCCAGATTAAGTAACAATGTTAGCGGTAAGAACGTCTAGATGTTACCTTAGCATATTCAGCTATAATACGAAGTCAACGTAAATAAAATGAGCTTACAGCCATGCGCAGTTTTTAGAAGAAATTAGGGGGGGGGGGCGAATGGACCATATGGGGTGGAGTGTCGGGTGATTTTTTTTAAAGAATACAATCCTGAAACGTCGCGATTCCATGAACAGAAATTAGAATTCTGTTGTAGGACTGCCTGGCCTCACCCGACAATCAAGAGACGGAAAATGCAAAAGAGATATACAGGTACATGTATAATTCGGCTAGTGGGCCAGTGGGCCTAAGGTTAAATGTCGTCTTTCCAAATGATCGTAATTCCGAAGGTTCATAATTCCGAAGGTTCGTAATTCCGAAAATGGAAAAGGATTCATATTTCCGAAGGTTCGTAATTCCGAAAAGTTATGTAGGGCTCTATTTTCGGAATTACGAACCTTCAGAATTGTGATCCCTTTTTCATTTTCGGAATTACGAACCTTTGGAATTATGATCCCTTTTTCATTTTCGGAATTACGAATCTTTGGAAGAACGAACCTTCGGAGTAATGCAGTAATGTACCCCCCCCCCCCCCCCCCCCCCCCGGTCTGAGTACTGTACGTATATCTTTGATTACGTCTATTTATGTTGGTGGCCAATTTACCCTGATCCTCGTTTACTAATAATGAGTTAATAGTAATATTGATACATTACTGACAGAACATTATGAAAAAGAATCATTTTCATGGGGGGGGGGGGGGTGCTTTTGCCCCTTTAAGCTATCTCATTACAAACCCTGCTTTATGCATTAAAAGATAAATGATTACGCTTATAATAAACTCCACCAAAACCATTTTTACTCCTGGCATTTTTATCTCTTACATTTTACCTCAGACATACTAACCCGGCATTATTATCTACAAAGGTCTCACATGCACAACCTTGATAATGCTTGGGTAATAAATATTTTATAGAAATATCGATATAACTAGACAACACTAAAATAGCCGAAAACTTAAAAAAAATATTGATAAAAATCATTTTACGTAGGCCTACCTGGCAGATTTACGGACAGTATTTGCACACGATATTCTAATCATGGCACATGTACACTGATTAGACAGTGTTAATCAATTCTAAATACAATTTAAATGGTGACAGTTCAACGAGCATATTGCAGATAAACGTTCATAAACACTTTGAATCAGCTGATATAATTTCGGTATGTTCTCCCGGGGGGGGGGGGGGGGGGAGTGTTACTCGTTTTCCGAAGGTTCGTAAATCCGAAACACAAATTTACCATAGCAGAGGGTTTATAATTCCGAAAATGAAATATGGTTCATAATTCCAAACATTTGATGTATAACTTCGAAGGTTCGTAATTCCAAAAATTAAAAAGGGTATGTAGTTCCGAAAATGCAATAGAGCCTATGACCTTTCGGAATTACAAGCCTTTTTCAATTTTGGAAGTATTAACCCTATTCCATTTTCGGAATTACGAACCGTCGGAGTAACCTTCGGAAATTTGAACCTTCGGAAAATGACATATTAAACCGTTATCTTAACAGTCATAAACATGTTAATTTTTGCCCATAAATTTCATTATTCTTACGTTTGAGAATTTTTTGTTTTGTTTTATATTTGAAATCATATTTCAAGACATGTAAATGACTAGGGGCAGACTGGGAGTAAAATCCGATTGGGGAATATTTTTATGACCGGCCCCTTTTCAACCAAAGTATTGACCGGCCCGTGGGGGAAACTCCCAAACCTCTCCATGGAGTCCGCAGCTGGGTGTAAAGTATTAAGATAATTGTGCATATTTTTATTCAGTTAATATTGAAGGAGAGCTTGAGACTTTATGGCCCGAATTCACAAAGGAGGTTTGGTTTAAACCATGGTTTAAACCCCCTCCTGGGTGTTTTAAGCGTATATCCGCACGGAAATCCGATCCAATCATATATTTTCTTTGAGCGCGTGCATGGGCAGTGTGCGCTTATTTGCGCTTATTTTAGTACGCTTACAGAGGTTTAAACCTTACCCATGGTTTAAACCTCCTTTGTGAATACGGGCCTATAAACTTCAAAATTACCAATATTATTCATCTTTTCTTTTAACGATACCATGGGATACCAAAAAGGCGGAAGGGTGGGGGATTGCACAAGGGGTCATTCCTATGAGTTAAGAACTACACCTACGGAAGCATCATGGATTTTCTATTGTATGTTGGGACAGTGTAAAATATCATGTGAAAGGGACTATCACGATATTCACCTTCAATGAAATCGCCAAATTCGTTTGGCATAGATCTCATGTATTATTTGTATACAACTCAGTTTTAATTCCATTTGATGAGGTGAAAAGTCCCCCTTTAAGTCAATATTCGAACTCACTATACCCGAGCAACTAGTATGACATGTGAATTAAACCTTTAATGAGTAAACACACACAAAAAAAGAAACGCACACAAACAAACAACAGCAAGAACAACAGAAAGGATTAATACTTTTTGACAAAAATAATACTGAAATAAGTTGCCTATACCAACTAAAACTATTTTTTAGTGCACATGTATATCAAAAATTAATGTATAAGACTTGTCTTACTTAATTTTATTGATAAAAAGAAAACATCAGTGAACAAAGTATCTTGGTCGATGCTAATATGTACAGTACATCAAGGTATGAATCTAAAGTTCGATTCATTTATCAATTCTCCGCAGATTTGTCATTCATTATCAGTAAGTTTATGATTAACTTATTTGCTTAGTGCTGTACAGCTTTGATATTTTCAGCTTACGTTTGCAGAATGCAAACACGGCATTGGCGTCAATGATACACTATAAGGATTCAAACTGGGGCTGCTAATTCTTTGTGACGGGACATCTTTCTGATCTAGTTATTTAAGCTGCCTCGGTGCACTAACAAGTATGGATGACAGTGCTCATCAGCTCCATGATGCAGCATTAAGGGGTCAAATTAGAACAGATGAAAAATTGTTAAAACATGGTTTTTTCATAAACAAAAGAGACCGAGATGGAGACAGTCCCTTACATAGTGCAGTGAAGAAAGACAATGTGGCCGTCGTTGAGTATCTCATCAAACACGGAGCCGATGTGGAGCAGGAAACTCCAAATGGACTAACACCCTTACATCTCGCTGCATCCCTAGGACATCTCAAAGCAACGAAGTTTCTCCTCGGTCATGGAGCTAATATGGACAAAGAAAATAACGCCGGGTATCCTCCATTATACAGCGCTGTTAGGAATGGTCATCTTGATGTCATTGAATATCTGATTAGTCAAGGAGCTGATGTGAACAAGGGAGATAATGATGGTCATACTGCATTACACAGTGCTGTTAAGAGTGGTCATCTTAATGTCACCAAATATCTGATCAATATAAAAGCTAAGGTGAACACAGACGAACGTAAAGGTTTGACTGCTTTTTACATTGCAGCAGGATATGGCAAACTTGATGTACTAAAATATCTGGTCAATCAAGGAACTGAGGTGAATAAAGTTATTGGTAATGGAAGTTCTGCATTGAAGAATGGCGCAAGATATGGTCATATTCATGTCGTAAAATATCTGATCAGTAAAGGAGCGGAGGTGAACTTAGGAGATAATGATGGTTGGACTGCATTACACAGTGCTGCCAATAAGGGTCATCTTGATGTCGTGGAATATCTGATCAGTCAAGGAGCTGAGGTAAATCAAAGTAGAACCGATGGTAGGATAGCGTTACACTGGTCTGCACAGGAAGGTCATCTTGATGTCACTAAATATCTCATCAATAATGGGGCTGAGGTGAACCTGGGAGATAATGATGGTTGGACTGCATTACACAGTGCTGCCAATAAAGGTCATCTTGATGTCGTGGAATATCTGATTAGTCAAGGAGCTGAGGTGAACATGGGAGATAACGATGGTTGGACTGCATTACACAGTGCTGCCAATAAGGGTCATCTTGATGTCGTGGAATATCTGATTAGTCAAGGAGCTGAGGTAATTCAAAGTAGAACCGATGGTAGGATAGCGTTGCACTGGTCTGCACAGGAAGGTCATCTTGATGTTACTAGATATCTCATCAATAATGGAGCTGAGGTGAACATGCGAGATAATGATGGTTGGACTGCATTACACAGTGCTGCCAACGAGGGTCATCTTGATGTCGTGGAATATCTGATCAGGCAAGGAGCTAATATTGAAAAAGAAAATAACGCCGGCTATCCTCCATTATACAGTGCTGTGAGGAATGGTCATCTTGATGTCGTTGAATATCTGATTAGTCAAGGAGCTGATGTGAACAAGGGAGATAATGATGGTTGTACTGCATTACACAGTGCTGTTAAGAGTGGTCATCTTGATGTCACCAAATATCTGATCAATATAAAAGCTAAAGTAAACACAGACGAACGTAAAGGTTTGACTGCTTTTTACATTGCAGCAGGTTATGGCAAACTTGATGTACTAAAATATCTGGTCAGTCAAGGAACTGAGGTGAATAAAGTTGTTGGTGATGGAAGTTCTGCATTGAAGAATGGTGCAAGATATGGTCACATTCATGTCGTAAAATATCTGATCAGTAAAGGAGCGGAGGTGAACTTAGGAGATAATGATGGTTGGACTGCATTACACAGTGCTGCCTATAAGGGTCATCTTGATGTCGTGGAATATCTGATCAGTCAAGGAGCTGAGGTAAATCAAAGTAGAACCGATGGTAGGATAGCGTTACACTGGTCTGCACAGGAAGGTCATCTTGATGTCACTAAATATCTCATCAATAATGGAGCTAAGGTGGATAAGGGTGATGAGAAAGGCTGGGCTCCATTTCTCCTTGCTGCCGAAAAAGGTCATCTTGATGTTACCAAATATATGATCAGTGAAGGGGCCGAGGTGAACATGGGAAATAACAATGGTTGGACTGCATTACACAGTGCTGCCAATAAGGGTCATCTTGATGTCGTGGAATATCTGATCAGTCAAGGAGCTGAGGTAAATCAAAGTAGAACCGATGGTGCGATAGCGTTACACTGGTCTGCAAGGCAAGGTCATCTTGATGTCACTAGATATCTCATCAATAATGGAGCTAAGGTGAACATGGGAGATAACAATGGTTTGACTGCATTACACAGTGCTGCTCAGGAGGGTCATCTTGATGTCACTAGATATCTCATCAATAATGGAGCTGAGGTGAATATGGGAGATAATGATGGTGGTGGGACTGCATTATACAGTGCTGCTCAGGAGGGTCATCTTGATGTCACTAAATATCTGATCAGTCAAGGAGCTAAGGTGAACATGGAAAATAACGATGGTTGGACTGCATTACACAGTGCTGCCAATAAGGGTCATCTTAATGTCGTGGAATATCTGATCAGTCAAGGAGCTGAGGTAAATCAAAGTAGAACCGATGGTAGGATAGCGTTACACTGGTCTGCACAGGAAGGTCATCTTGATGTCACTAGATATCTCATCAATAATGGAGCTAAGGTGGATACGGGCGATGAAAAAGGCTGGACTCCATTTTTCCTTGCTGTCTTTCAGGGTCATCTTGATGTCACTAAATATCTGATCAGTCAAGGAGCTGAGGTGAATAAGGGAAAAAATGACGATTGGACTGCATTACACAGTGCTGCTCAGGAGGGTAATTTTGATGTCACGAAATATCTGATCAGTCAAGGAGCTGAGGTGAATAAGGGAAATAATGACGATTGGACTTCATTACACAGTGCTGCTCAGGAGGGTCATCTTGATGTCACTAAATATCTGATCAATAATGGAGCTAAGGTGAACATGGGAGATAATGATGGTTTGACCGCATTACACAGTGCTGCTCAGGATGGTCATCTTGATGTCACTAGATATCTCATTAATAATGGAGCTGAGGTGAACATGGGAGATAATGATGGTTTGACCGCATTACACAGTGCTGCTCAGGAGGGTCATCTTGATGTCACTAGATATCTCACCAATAATGGAGCTAAGGTGAACATGGGAGATAATGATGGTTTGACTGCATTACACAGTGCTGCCCAGGATGGTCATCTTGATGTCACTAGATATCTCATCAATAATGGAGCTGAGGTAAATATGGGAGATGATGGTTTGACTGCATTACACAGTGCTGCTCAGGAAGGTCATCTTGATATCGTGGAATATCTGATCAGTCAAGGAGCTGAGGTAAATCAAAGTAGAACCGATGGTAGTATAGCGTTACACTTGTCTGCAAAGGAAGGTTATCTTGATGTCACTAGATATCTCATCAATAATGGAGCTAAGGTGAATATGGGAGATAACAATGGTTTGACTGCATTACACAGTGCTGCTCAGGATGGTCATCTTGATGTCACTAGATATCTCATCAATAATGGAGCTGAGGTAAATATGGGAGATAATGATGGTTTGACTGCATTACACAGTGCTGCTCAGGAGGGTCATCTTGATGTCACTAGATATCTCACCAATAATGGAGCTAAGGTGAACATGGGAGATAACAATGGTTTGACTGCATTACACAGTGCTGCCAGCGAGGGTCATCTTGATGTCGCTAAGTATCTGATCAGTCAAGTAGCTGAGGTGAATGAAGGAAATAATGAAGGTTGGACTGCATTACACATTACACATTACACATTACTATTTAGAAGAGAAAAAGGGGCACTTATCAGAAGAAAATGCCACTTTTAGAGAGATAAGGAGGCAATTATAAGATTTGAAAGCGGGCAGTTATCAGAAGGGAAAGGGAACTTCTCAGAAGGGGAAAGGGCACATATTAGAAAGGAAATGGTGCACGTTTAGGCCACGTATCAGAAAGGGGGCATTTTTTCAGATGTAAAAAGGCACTTTTGGGGTACTAGAAAAAGTGGGGGGAAACTTCCCCCCCCCCAGCGCGCCGCCCCTTTTGGGGATGCAATATTAAGCAGGAGTCATATGAAACTTCCATGAAATAGCGAGCAAAGCAATTACATCTTTAAGCTATTTAAAACTATATACTGGGGCGCATTTTAAACCTTCAAAAATAGATTTCTTGTGCATTTACCTTGCGGATTTGGGGGTGCTTATTCCGTAAGGATTATTATTTTTCTTAAATTCCTTTTTCTTTCTCTCTTTTGCGTTTTTTGCTCCCCTCCAAGTGCCACCCGGGGAACGTACCCCCCGCCCCTAGATACACCACTGAGCCAAGCGACCGAGCGGGGGGGGGGGGGGGATGAGTTGTGTAGGAGGAGGTATCCCCGCCCCGCACCAGGGACTTTTTCAAAAATCTGTCCATAAAACTTGCATTTTAGAGCATCCAGAAAGGGTTTTTAATGAAAAGAAGAAATGCACGGATCTACGCCAATGGACGGAACCGCTTAATTGAGAATAACAATGCGAGAGAACGAATTTTCTTCCAATTTCACATTGAAATTATGGCATTTATTATTTTCATACTAATCATTAAAGAATGTGATGGTATTTCAAGATCAAACACAATGAGTTTGGGTAATAATTAGTTTTTAGTTAATGTATCATAAGTCTTTTTTTTAAATCCAACAATATGGGGAGGGGTGATAATACAGGCCACCCCAACCTCAAATAGGGGGGGGGGGTAAATATACCCCCATCCCCTGGGATCGACACCCATGCATTATAACATGTTGAATAAAAAGGGAACATGGCTGTCTGCTGGGTAAAATTTAACGCAATAGTTGGTAAAGTTTAACCAAGTTTGCAGGGGCGTCGCATGGGGGGGGGGGGGTCACACCCCACTCTAAATTTTTGTCGGCAAATGCGCCACCTCTGTCGCCAAAAAAATCAAAAGGAGGGGGAAACTGGGAGAGGGAAGAAGAAAAAAAGGAAAGGAAAGGAAAACAAAAACAGAATAGGAAAGAAGGAAAGGAAAAGGGAAGGGGAAAAAAGAAGGAAAACCCGGCCAGTTTTTTGGTCGCTCGCTTCTCTCGCTCGCAAAACACTAGAAAGTTAATATTCGGGAAAAAGTGGCAATTGGTTGCCCCCCCCCCCCCCCCCCCCCCCTCCAAGAAAGAAAGAAAGAATATCCACATATTTGGGCAGCGAGGTTACAAATTATCTTGATTCAGTAGTTTTTAAAAATGAATCAAGTGTAATAATCACAGTTGCTTCCATGCATGGTCTTCGGGAAAATTAACATGGTTATGAATATTCTGTATTACTAATTACTGTAGATAACTGGGAATCTAGACCAAATTGATGAGAACGGATTGACGGCCATTCACCTCGCCACTCAAAATGGTAAAGTGTCTGTTGTTGAGACATTGGTTTCCCATGGAGCTGACCTGAATATCCAGTCGCACGATGGAAAGACTTGCCTTCATGAAGCCGTCATATTTTCCTGTCAGCTGGGTAGCATTACCCCATTCACAGAAAAAAATCAAGAGGTGCAAGGTTTGATAATGTATTTCAGGTTACCACCCTGCGAATTATATGTTCCATACTGTTACTTATCAATTGATAAAGAATAATTTTCCCCTTTTATGTTTGTTTTATTAGAGAAAGTTAAAAGCACAATGTTTAGGAGGAAAGGATGTACTATTAATTGAATTTTATGAAATAAACTATATGTGTTGACGCCTATTAAAATCAGTAATGTTAACTGTTGTCCTACTTAATTGATGTGGTTCTCTTGGTGGATTTATTTTAGAACCAGCTGACAACTGAGAAGGCACTTGTCGTATATCTCTTGGACCATGGAGCACGAACTGACGTGAAAGATAGCCAGGGTAATCTACCACATCATTACGCCTCAGATGACTTTCTTCGAATGATCCTATTGGACAGGTAAGATGAAATTACCAAAATCAAACATTTAAACGATTACAGCAAAAGCATAAATAAATCGACATCTGGAGAAAATTTTACCCTGATAAGAAACAATTTACATGGAGACAAATGATGCATGGCATTTTCTCTAGAATAGATTACTGGTTAATTTAAAGAGATGCTAAATGTTTAATATATTCTACAGACATAAGACCAGCGTTGAAATGTGACCATAACGCTATTTCTTTAAAACTAAAAGTTTCCGAAAAGAAAAGAGGAAAGTGATACTGGAAACTAAATAATTCTCTTTCAAATGATGTTACATATATAAATGCGATTAGGAAAGTAATACGGAGTATGAATTATGAATTTTCATATTTAGATCAGCAAATGAAATGGGAAATGTGTAAAATTAAGATAAAAGAATTTAGTATGAAATATGCAAAACAGATGTACATGAATAAGAAAAAATATATCAGTAAACTTGAAAAGGACTATAAGGATTCATGTGAAACGATAGATGCTACGTTCTGTCCAAATAATGTTGAAAAAATGGAAAAATTAAGAAAGGAAGTTGATGCTTGGTACAAATATAAATGTGAAGGTGCATTTATTAGATCTCGGGAAAGATGGCTTGAGCATGGGGAGAAATCTTCTAAATATTTTTTTACAGCTTGAAAAACAAAGAGGCAAAAGAAAAGAAATTGATTACATTGAAGTCAAAGGTAAAAAAGATAATAGAAAATTACTTTCAAAGATACACGAATTTTACTCAAACCTTTATTTACAAAAAGAAGAAAAAATACTGATTACGATGATTATATTACTCTAACAGAAGAGCAGGCTAATGAATGTGAAGGTGGCCTTACAGAAAAAGAATGTTGGGAAGCCCTTTTATCCATGAATGTTAATAAGTGATGGGCTTGGCGCTGAATTCTATAGGCACTTTTGGAACGATATAAAAGAAATGTTAATTGGCTTAATAAAGGTTATGAAAGAGGTACGTTGTCATTAACCCAAAGGCAAGCCATTCTCACGTTGTTGTACAAAAAAGGTAATAAATCTTGTTTGGACAATTGACGTCCCATATCATTGCTTAATATATATTACAAAATCGCTGCTTGTGTTTTATCTATTCGACTTAAACGTATAATTCATTATATTATATCTGATGACCAAACTGGATTTATGAAACATAGGGCAACTACAGATAATATACGACTGGTGCAAGATGTCATTGATTATTGTACTATTAAGAATCAATCAGGAATTATAATGTTTTTGGATTTCCGTAAAGCGTTTGATAATGTCACTCATACCTTTTTGTACAAGACTTTGCGGAAAATGAATTTTAATGAATCGTTTGTCCGTTGGATTAATACCTTATATCAAAATGCCAAATGGAAGAGTGTTAAATTACGGATGGTTGTCAAAAAAGTTTTATATTAAACGTGGTGTACGTCAGGGCTGCCCTTTATCTGCACTTTTATTTATAATAGTTGGAGAGGTCTTGACTGAAAAAATAAAACAAAACAAAAGCATTACCGGTATACACATACCACTTGGGAAAAAAGATGAACAAAATACCAAAGAGATAAAAATTGCTCAGTACGCAGATGACACTATTATATTTGTAGACTCTGCCTTGTCAATTACAAATGTAATGTGTGATGTCAATGAGTTTGGCAAAAAAGCAGGGCCTTTAGTGAACTGGAATAAATCAAACATAATGAAATTAATGGATACAATCGAATTAGATGATGTAAATGTAACCGATCAACGGGTAAAGTGTTTAGGCGTGTATGTGGGTAGAAATCATGTTGAGGTAGAGAGACTAAACTGGGAAGGAAGGATAGAGAAAGTAAAGAATATTTTGAACCTATGGAAAATGCGTAATTTCACATATTTTGGAAGAGTTACAGTATTGGAAATTTTAATTGCATCGCAATTTGTTTATATGGCTACAGCAGTTAAAGTTTCCAAGTATATTATTAAAGAGTTGAATAAGCAAATGTATTTTTTTTTCATGGCATTCAAGAAAAGACAAAGTAGAAAGAAATGTATGTATAAATAAAGTGCTAAATGGGGGACTAGAAATGGTTGATAAAGTGTTTAGGCGTGTATGTGGGTAGAAATCATGTTGAGGTAGAGAGACTAAACTGGGGAGGAAGGATAGAGAAAGTAAAGAATATTTTGAACCTATGGAAAATGCGTAATTTGACATATTTTGGAAGAGTTACAGTATTAAAAATTTTAATTGCATCGCAATTTGTTTATATTGCTACGGCAGTTAAAGTTCCCAAGTATATTATTAAAGAGTTGAATAAGCAAATGTATTCTCTTTTTATGGCATTCAAGAAAAGACAAAGTAAAAAGAAATGTATGTATAAATAAAGTGCTAAATGGGGGACTAGAAATGGTTGATATTGAATCAAAATTTAATTTGTTACGATTATCATGGATTGTAAAATTTCTCAGTGATAATAAAGGAGCTTGGAAATCTCTTTTTTCTTACTGGACAAGTAAGATAGGTGGATTCCCTTTATTTTTGAGATTTAACTGTCAAGACAAAGATTTTGTGCGTGTTGGCAAACAAAATAAATTACCTCAGTTTTATTTGGATATATTAAGTGTTTGGGCATCCATTCGATTCATTGACTTATTAAAGGTAAAAGATATCGGAAATGAAATTATTTTGAATAATAGCAATATAAAATATGATAACAAAATGTTGTTCTTCCAAAGATGGAGCGATATGGGGATCATAAGTGTTAAACAAGTAATAATAGATGGACGTTGGAAGGAAGTTAACGATATTTTAAATGAATTTGAATCAAAAAATTTATTGTGTCATTTTGAGCTATCAAAATTAAAAAAGGTATTCCCGATAATTTGGTGAAATAAGACAAAGATAGACAGTTTGCGGAGTACAATCAAGAAGATTTGTTTGAAATTTCTACTGGCGATTTAATTAATATAAGAACTATGAAAGCCAAACATTACAATAATTTATTCACTGAGTTGAAACAGATGGAACCATACTATTTTAATTAGTGGATTGAGTGTTTGAAATTAAAGGATGATTTTGTAAGGGATAAAGTTATGTTCTTCAAATTTAAGTATATAAAAGATAACAAAATAAAGCAATTTAATTTCAAGCTTCTTCACAGAATACTACCGTCAAAAGACAATTTATTCTAATGGAATATTTTAAGTGATAATCAATGTAATATATGTAAGTGTCAAGATACAACAATGCACATGTTATTTGAATGCAAGGGAGTAAAGATCTTGTGGAAAATTATTGAACGAATGATTTTTTTATATATATCACACACAAGGAAAAGTTGATAATATTGTTATGATAATTGGATTCAATATTGCAGATGAAAAGAACTTCATGATTAATATCATTATAAATTTTGCACAATATGTTATTTATAAAGAATATGTTAAGAATGCATGGAAAAAAACAAGAGCTAATGCTACGGCTAAAGCCCTGTGGATAAATTTTAATTTGGAATTACGTCAATATTTATTCGTAAATACTATGATTTAAAGGTAATTGATCAAGTACTTCAGTATCCTAACTTTTAATGTCATCAATGATTTATTTTGGCAATGTACATATTCTGTAAATATATGTTATTGATATATGAATAAAGTTCCTCGTAAGAGGTAAAAGAGAAAAAAAAATCAAACATTTGTAGTAAATAAATGTGAAATGTAAATTCCATTGAGTTTTCATGAGAACTCACTCATTTCGTTTTATGTTACCTTGGATCTTGGTATAGACCAACTTTAAAGTGTCAATTGCTGTAAATGAACTGAGCCTGAGAACTTATGATGGAAACCTCCTGCATTTTTTGTCCTCATCAAACCTTTGTTTTGTTTGCGTTCTATAATTTGTTATGTCAAAGTATATATTCTTTGTATTGATGATTATATTGTCATGTATTGTGTATAAGTTCCGTTCACTTATTGTAGATCAATTATACTTTGTATATTTGGAAAAATGCAGAAATAAATCAAATCAAATCAAATCAAAACTAGCCTATTGTCAGAGTGTGCTCCCAGTGTGCTCAAGCCGGCCAGTCTCTACCACAGAACTCCTAAAGACGTAGAAGGCTCGTGCGGGTGCGAAATTGTAGGCATTGTTCGTACGTGATCACGTGATATCCGCCATGTTGGTTAGTCCTTCGCTCTCCAGCTCCGGATTCATGAAGCTGGTCGCGTCAACGGCATTCATTCAGTACAAATTGTTTGATCAACACTAGGGTTATATGAAATCTTACTGAAATTGCTAGATTTTGTTAATGATAGTATCCAAATGAACCAAGACAAAAAGAGAGGGAAGTTTCTCTCGAAATACATGAAATATATTATTGCCAGTGTTATCAAATGTTGCTTTGGGCATTTTCATGCTTATTTGTTATTATACTACACTACATTTACTTATCATTTCAAACAACTTTGTTCACTGAAATGATTCTCATGGTTCTGGCAAATGAAAGTGGAAATTTATGTTATTGTATTCATATCCTGATGCAAGACTTCATGCTTGTAAGAATTCGGTATGAGGTGTGCTCATTTCAGTATACGTTGCAATATATAGCCCTCAAGAAATTTTTTTGTCTTTACAGATCACTGTTATACAATACAATACAATACAATAAGCATTTAGTACACCCTTCCCATAAGACTCGGAGCGTTTACAAAATATTTAAATTATAGAACACATTATAATTTTTATATAAACACAAATCAGAAAACTCTTCAATCGTCCATGTGAGAACTACCAGGTGGTTTTATGGAGACAAAATGTAATGAATGTACCTGTTACAAAGTTTGATAGCGGATTTAAAATAAATATGATTTTACAGCTTTTTTAAAGGTCTTTATGGATGCTGACTGTCTAATGGTCAAGGGGAGATTATTCCACAGCCTCGATGCTTTGTTGAAGGTTGTCACTCTAAATAAGAACATTAAAATACATCAAGTCCAACGAAGTGTCACAAGTCACGACTGCCAAATTGGAAACAAAATGTAGCTTTCGGAGAGGACTACAACTTAATTATTAATCATTAAAATTCTAATTTGACAAAAATAAAGTCATTACAATTCTAATTCGACAAAAAAAATAAAAATCGCCAGACCTCCAAAATTCGCCCAGTGTGGGGGGGGGGGGGGATATGGGGTCCAGTTTCCCTCCATAATTCTCTGACAAGCAAAAAAAAAAAAAAGAAGCATAATCATCATAGCATTGGCGGATCCGGGGGGGGGGGGGGGGCACGGGCCGGAAGTGCCCCCCCCCGGATCCGCCAATGCTATGATGATTATGCTTTTGATGCCTTTGCTGCATGTGCCAATGTCCAGTTTTATGCCAAAGTTATTTGCACAGTTGCAGAAACATCTATCTTTGATTATTATACATGTAAAACAAACAGCATGGTCATGGATATTAATGATTTTTTTCCCCATGTAGGTTACTAAATTACAAACATTGTCAAATGATATTCCATGGATGGTAAGGACCAGCTTTAATTGAGATGATCCGGGAGCAGTGAATTCTGACTGTAAACAATAAGCACATCATCGTATTCATCTGTTTCTTAATATCGATTAGACACACTCAAAATCTGCTGGATTTTATCTTGACACTCATATAGTGAAGGGGCATGAATAAAAAAAAAAGAGAAATACAATGAAAGGAGAATCTTGAGCCTGGCTTGTAAAAATACAAACGTTTCTTCAAAGTTAAAAACAAACCAGTTGAATAAAAATTGATTCAAGCGGCGGCTAAGCAATGCGTCTACTCAGAAAGTGGGAGGAGGGCTACAGACTTACCCCCCTCCCCCTCCCCGTTCCCCTGCCAATCTGAATAATCCACAATTTAAAAAAGTTCATCGATAAAGTCCTGACTTATATAAGGATTATCATCAAAGATAAAAAGAAACATGGCAGCGTATGTTGAACACATCCTTAATTAAAAAAATCAATTAGGCATCACGGCCCCGACATATGGAACTCCTTACCTGATTCGCTTAAGTTACGGACTTCACTTTTTTCTTTTAAAGCCATTACAAAAAACACCTTCTTAATCAATACAGTAATTAAAGTTACTATTTAATATTGTTAGAGAAAAATTAACCATTTATTGAGGCATCAAATTAAATTTCAAATTAAGTAGAGGCTTTGTACAGTCACTCATTTCACATATGGCACGGCCACCTGCACATTACCCTTCAATTCATATTCATCCTTCTTTCTCTTCTCTTTCTTTTATTTTTCTTCTTTCATTTCCTTTTCCGAGGCCGTCATCATCTCAAGCTTATGCTTACGATGTCAGTCTCCTGCATCATTTCACTCTCCTTAGCATAGAATCGCCCCACTATTCTTGTTATTATATTTATATCTGATTTTGTTAAACGATCAAGTAGATTTTTATCTGTTTGTCAAAAGTAATTATATTATGTTTATTACGTAGATTATGTATATTATGCTATTATATGATTCTGAATATACTTTACTTTGTACTTATGAAAAATGCAGAAATAAAACAGTGCGAAAAAAACCCAAAGTTGGCCTTTTTATATCAGATGAAACTGTACAAAAAGTATATCTTTTGTTGCTTTTTCCGAGGGGGTGTCAAGAAGGATGAAGGTGAACAAACGAACTCGGGCTGCTTTCTTGAAAGGGAACTAAAATGATAATAGTGATAGAAAAAACAACTGTTTGATATTATCTTGAATTTGAGAGAATACAATTTTAACCTTTGTGTCCGAAAGAGACCCCCCCCCCCCTAAAATGTACATGATATTAGTTGACGTTACTTATGTATGAAAGAGCAGCTGAACTCCAGTGGAAAAGCCAACTTCAAAATTTAAAGTGATGAAGGCACAAGGCCCTTTATTTCGATAAAGAAGATCCGATATAATATAAATAGGCATTGAGAAGCACACGGTCTGGCGGGTTAGTTGAAAAGATCGAGGACTATTGGCGGCGTGTGCACTCGAGCGAATCCTACACCGGGTATTACGGCGATACCGCGATCTGTGTGTTGTGAATGGGTATGAGCCTTCTACGTCTTTAGGAGTTCTGTGGTCTCTACCTGGACTTGGGGTTGCGGTCTGACTGACCAATCATAAGTCATTGGGTGTACAATGATTAATGTACCCCTATATGGTGAAAATTGAATTGGGATCTTTTGTTGGGGTTGAGAAAAGGAATTTTGGAGGGAAAAGGGACGGAAAGCTACTGGGACTGCAAGAACAAGCAAGTTACACGTATGTACATGACGTTATGACGGAGCAAACTTTCACATGACCGCTACAAAAGACACCTGAATACAGACACTGAACTTTAGGCGGGAAGAGCCCCTTTATTTAGCTTTCAGAGTGGACGAAGCTGTTTTTATACACGAATAAAGACTTCACTCAAGCGCCTCCGTGCATTTTATGGGTCTACTTCACATTGAAATACAAATCATGTGGAAACCCCGGTTTTAATATTGCCGTTACTGGTCCAGTCATGGTATAGCATCATTCGGTCTAATATCAGTTGGCCAAATATACATTTGATTCAATCATCATATCGTCCAATCAGCGATTAGTCAGTCGATTACAACCTGATGGTCAGGCCAGAGACGGCTGGAGGACCAGGCATGGTGTGGCTCTGTATGTGCAGGGGCTGGTTTGGCGTGCTCGTCGATTCTAGTTTTTTAACAACTGTTTGAATTTAGTCTCCAAAGATGTTAAGCGTTCTTCCATGATGGAATTGTTCCTTGCTTGTGAAAGTGCACGGTATAGATCAGAGTGAGGGGCAATGGCGGACCCGTGGGAGTGGAGTGTACGCCCATGACCCTCCTAGCGCAAATATGAATATTTATGAGCACCTTCCTGGCGTGGGCGTGTCTCCAAGACTACAGGTAGAACCAATAACCATTTCGTCTATAATAACCAATTGATCTAATAGCCATTTGGTCTAACTCTAACAATATCTTTTTGCCAAATCGTCCAACTACCAAATGGTCCATTATCATTTGGTCCAATTATCATTTGGCCTAATTATCAATTGTCTAAACCCATTTGTTCCATCATTCATTTGGTCCTTGGCCTAACTTTATTTTGTCTAATATTATTTCTTCTAAACGCATTTCGTCTTATGAACATTTGGTCTTATTATAATTTGGTCTAATAACTACAGTAATTGGTCTAATAATAAGCACGGGCCAAAGCTAGCCATTTTACACTAGGACATCCAGACATGTATGTGCTGTATTGTTTTAATTCTAGATCCAGATTTTGTACATTGAGTTTAAGTTTCTGCAGTTAATTCTATAACGTCAGAACTACCGTCTAGATCAGTTTACATAATTATCATGGAGGTGCATTCAGAATTATTAAAATGATAGCTGGCCTAAATAGGCTACATTATAATAACAATTACTTTTAAAATTATAATAATATAAGCATTAGGCCTACCATTAAAATACCAGGAATAGCTCACTTGATGTCAAACGTCCAGACTATATATAAACAGTTCATGCTCACCTATATTTTTTAGTTCCTGAAGATGATCTGAAATAAAAGGTTGAAAATTTGAAACTCATGACTCTGATCAGAGTATTTTTTCTAACACTTATCGCAGTGATCATCAAATTGATTAAGTGACAACTCTAGTATTCGTATTATAGTTTCAATCAAAGGAGGGATAGTTTTACAACTTGTACTAGAGATAAATATAGAGTTAAGAATATTTATCATCTTGTGTCCTTTCATATTCTTAGGTTATAGTCTGTGGACGTGACCAAGATTTATCGCGGTAAGATTAATGATTTATTTATTATTCAGTAATATCTAAAATACAAAGTAAGTGCGATCATGAAGAAAACTGCTTTATAAGCACGCCTTGTAAACATGAAATAACGAAATACACGAAATACATGAAATGCATGAATCGTATGAAGTACAAAAATACCTGAAATGCAAGAAAATATGTTAATTACATAATGCGAACAATATACAATGTATATAATAACATAAATAGCAAATAAGGGAAAAGGGAAAAAGGAGATAGATGTTGCCTTTAAATGTCTCTGATGATAGGGAAAATGTTTTGCTGATTAGCAACTGCGCCTAAATATTTCAGCTGAATAGGTCGATTGTACAGAAATTGAGAATTTATTGAACAGAAAGCTTCCTTTATGAGAATGAAGGTTTCTTGAAGTCTGTTTTGGAATGGTTTGGTATGGAATATCAAGCAGTGCGCAAACAATAGTCAATGTGTGGTAAACTTAATGTAACATAGAGCTTTACTAGAGTCTTACATGTCTCATTCATTAGGTATTAAGTGTTTTATACGACAACAATATGACAATTTATTCATCTACCCAGGCCTATACTCTTTTGTTCTTTATTAAATCTGTTTCCACCAAATATCTTCTTGGTCTTAGACAGTCATTTATCGAGTAAATGATTTTGGTCGGGCACATGCAGAAACTAGAATAAACATATAGACTGGAATTAACAAATCATTGACAGCGTACTAGTAAGTTTACAATCACAGGCCGATTTTATGAGCACGTTTTGCTAATTAAGCTGTTCCACATTTGACAAGTTTCCGACACTGAATTACAGTAAGTTGTACCTTCGTTTCACCCCTTGGTGTAGGTTTTTCGATATTATTTTTTTTATTTTCATTTTAGTGCTATTCATACCCTTTTCTATAGCAGATGAAGAAAATTCAACAGCGGTCAATGCATTCTCTGTTCACGTCGGATGTGACAGAAAGGAGCTAGAGCTGGAACATCATCGTGTATGGTTGACTATGTCACCAGGGGCTGTTACACAGGATGACACGTGCAAGATTACACTCTCCATCGTAAGGGATCCTCCCAGTCAACATTCAAGATGACGAATCAGTGGCCTGCTTAATGTGACCCTCCAAACATGATCTTCCACCAACCTGTCAAGATCTGGATACCACACTCCACCTTGGTCATCAACCCTGATCTAACAAGGGTAAGTCATTCTGTCAAATTCATACTAGTGGCTAAGACCATTGCTGCACCATGAGTTTGTAGCTTCATGGTTGCACCAAATATGAAATGACTCACTGTTAATTACGGATTTCATAATAATGAATTATGGCAAAACGTTTTTGGATAGGCCTAACATTCTTACTTGGTCACTTAACGCTTTCGAAGTGATTTCGGCCTCCTCTTGGTCGTAATACAATTACAATGCCACAGTGTCCGGAAAGAGGAAACTGCTCCCTCGAAACAACTAGTGTCTTGGAACTGTTTGCTCGTGATCGGGGGTAATCGGTAGATCGGATCGTTTCAAAGGACAGGTTCTTCAACAAGTTTAAACGTGGTCTCTGAGAGGTTTCGGAAATTAAATGAAATAAATGCTGAGTAAAATACTGCGGGTAATTTTGTTACATCTACATAGTATTGCCAATATTCAGAATTAAATGTAAGGAAAAGCGGGCTCAATAAATCTGTAACGTGTTAGAAAAACAAACATTCTATTTTGTAACCAACTGACACTAGGTCTACCAAGAACATCACGAAAGAGATCATTCACTTCACCAGACCAACCTCTGCCAACCCTGCCGTGTGGTGGGTTCTTATCCCTCTGGAGCAACAGGTGGTACGACATCGACTAATGTGTACTCCATACATACCAGACAGGATAGAAAGAGACAAAGAGATCGAGATTCACTTTCATCTGCATGCCGATGTTCCTGGGATGGAAGCGGTTTGTATTTGAGTATTGGTCATGCAACTGCATTATAAAAGAAACGGTGTAGAAGTTACACTTAAATTTGTGTTATGTTCATAGATGCACAGGCCCATTTTTTCCAGGGTGTCTCACGCCTCTAGTCTTAAAATCAACTTTCCAATCTTTAGATTATGCAAGCGAGAGAACCGAGCGACCAAAAATCAAACAAATTTATTGTCGTAGAAATGGCATTTGATTTCTTATCAAAATACACTAGATAATAGATAAAATACATTTTCGGGCATCTCGCTCCCCGAAATCGGATGGTAATGTTTACATGAATATCAATATTTTCAAAGTTCGGGGGAGGGGTTGGGGTGGGAGGGGGAGGGGTCCCCTCCCCCGCCTAGTACACCTGTCATTATGGATTAAAATTCTACGAATGTTTAGTACGATACTTTTGAATCATATTTTTGTTTTCTTTCCTACTGTGAATACTTAAAATATGATTAGGAAATACTAAAGGATGAGAAGCAGCATTCTTACCGTAACGCCCATCCGTCTGTTCAATTCAGCATCGTTTCTCACATGGGTGAAGTAAGGGTGGCGACTGAATGTGAGGAGAAGTTGGTTGAAACTGAGGTAATAAATATACGTTGCTATTGTTCTTCTATAACAGTTATGTTTTGACTACGTACGAACAGGGGCGGCGGAGTGTCTTTTAAAGTGGGGGGGGGGGGGGGGGCAAAAAAGAAGCACTGGGGGGAAGGGGGCACCTACAAGGGTGAAAACAAGACGGAAAAGCCACTTTGTGATATTAGTATACCTCTACATTCTGATTAATACACTATCGAGGATCATTTCGACACACTGTTTATTGCTTACAATGGTTCTGGATAAATTACAGGGGCGCTTATCAAAAGGGAAATTAATACTATTAGAAAGAAATAAAATGGGCACCAATCAAACGAAAACAGGGACACTTGTCGGATTTCAAAGGGGACACTAGTCTTATCTGAGCTTAAAAGAGGCACTTATCAGAAAGTGAAAAGGGCACGTATTAGAAAGAAGAAGGGGCAGTCATACAAAAAAGGAGCACTTATCAGAGATGAAAAAGGCCACTTGTAAGAAAGGAAAATTGTACTATTAGTACGGAAAATGGGCACCAATCAGACTAAAAACAAAATAACAGATTTCAAAACGGGCAGTAATGTCTGAAGTTAAAGCAGGCGCTTATCAGAAGGTGAAAAGGGCATTTATCACAAAGAAGAAGGGGGCAGTTATACGAAGGAAAATGGGCACTTATCAAAAGTGAAAAGGACACTTATCAGAAGGAAAAATTGCACTGTTAGAACGGGAAATGGGCACTAATTAGTCGAAAAAAAGGGTTTTTAAGGGGCAGTAAAGTCTGAGGTTAAAAGAAGGTAAAAGGGCACTTATTAGAAAGAATAAAGGGCACTATACGAAGAAAAGGGGGCACTTTGGGGGTACTTAAAAAAAGGAGGGGTACTCTGCCCCCTGCCCCCCCCCCCCCCCCGAGCCACCTTTGTATACGAATAAACAATACAATTCAAATTTCATAATATGATCTCCCGTTTTTGATAGCTCAAAATTGACCAAAATTTATTTTTTGGTTAAACATGAATTTCCCAGCTTCTTCCATTAAAAAAAAAAGACATTTTGTGCTTTCCTTTTAATGTCATACAGTTGCTTTCTCTGAAGGAAATTCATAGCCAAATGAAACATAACATAGTTCTATCAGTGTCTCCGAGAGAGGTTGATACTCCGTTCCAAGTGATCCCCATCACTATAGCAAAGGCTTGAGAACTAGGAGTGTCTCGATCAGTGACATTCGTCGTTATATACGAAGGTTTGACTAAGTCTATTACTTTTAAGAGAGTCAAAGGGGAATAGAGGCTAAAGAGGCTAAAGAGTGACACCCCCCTGTTAGAAATTCGGGGTGGGAAGGGAGAACAGAGGGAGACACAGAGAGACATACATTATCGTAGGGGAATTTGGCCTCACTGATAATCCCGGATTTATTCCCAGTATTGCAACCAAAAGAGGACTACACTTTAATGTTATTCTTTTTGAAGGGATTTTCTAATCAATTACCAATTATATTTATTGTATTTGCGGGGAAATATGTGTTTAATATTCTCAGCTTGGACTTCTACTTTTATGTATTAACTTTAATTTAACGTGAAAGCAATACGCGGGACTTAAACGTAGTTATCAATTTCTTATATGGTATTAATTTTTCATGCAGATTATGAATTCAATTTCTTCTTAGGTTTTGGATGATGAATGATATCATGTTTGCTAACAAGAATTTTATGATTCATATAGGTCATTCGTGCTGTTAATCCGAAAGCACATTGCTAGTGGGCGTGTATATTCATTGATATTGTATCATATTGATCCTTTGGAATCGATTACCTGGACATTTTCTTTATTAATGACAAAAATATTGTATATGAGGTGATGAAGAGGGTTGCTAGGAACAACTACAAGTTAATGGTGGATGGAGAAGAAAAGACTTATCACGCAAATCTTCTGAAGAGGTATGTTGAGAGGGACCAAGAAGATGGTAGTCAAGAAGTTTCAGTTCAGGTTGACCACGTTGGTGCTGTCCATAATTATTGTGGATGAGGGTGACGAGAGTGATGGTTCTGCGAGAATTACGTTCCCAGCGGTTGAGCAGACGGAAGGCATCGATGACGTGAAGTTTGGCAACGACGGGTTCGGCCCCGGACATGCCCCCATTTGTCACAAGCCCAGTGCAAAAGCAAAGGACAAAAATACTCTAGAGAAAAAATAATTGCCTAAGTACTGTTCACACAACAAATTACTAAAGTAGAAAATGGATTGGGATTACAAAAGCAAAAGAAAATCTTTATTAAGATTTAAGTTTAACTACTTTCATATCATATCTGTGTAATGAAATGCATGGTTTTCAATAACTAAAATGGTGATCAATCTCATTAAAAAAAAGTCCTTAGCTGATATCATATCGTTGGGGCCCATTCGAGAAATCGACGAGTGTCGCTCAGTGATGTACCCAAGTTTTAATTTTCTCCCGGCAACACCGATGACTCATGTTAGTGACGTCACTATGGAGACGATTCGCTCGCCGAAGCTCCTGTCCCGTACGTCGTTCTGTTCATGCAAGAACCCTCAGCTCTACAAATACGTCTCGTTTCTTCTTACACAAAACTTTTATTCGTGTTTTTATTCTATGTCGTTTATGATTACAGAGGAAACCAAGAGTCCTGAATTTTCTCCCGTTATTCGGTAAGCATGTGATCATTCTCTTCATTAATTAATCTCTTCTATAAATCGTAATCATATTGTTTGACATTGTCCTTTCCTTTTATCTAAGGGACAACTTAAGTGGAGCTTAAACAATATTTAAATTTTACTGTTTTATGAAGAATGCATAGTTTATTAGATGAAAGAGGAATTATCTGCTAATACAGGGAAATCGAAGGAGTCTCTCACAACGACCTAACTGACGTTGATGTCAACAAAATCGCTGAAAATCTTTCGATAAACGGCTTCTATGATTTGGGAGTTGCACTTGGTTTCCGGATACAACAGCGCGATGCAACAGAGAACAAGCCATCTATGACATGATGATTCGATGGAAAGAAAGTCATCTTCCAAGCCCAAACGTTAAGGAGTTGCTGCTTGCAATCGTGAAGTCTGTAGAAACAGAAGCAGAAAAGATGGATGTGACAGGTTTACTATTAAACATTAATAGTTGGCGAATATTGCAATTTTGAATAGTGATATTTAATTCGAACGGATATAACAAAGCAGTGTATAAATTTATTGGTACTGAATATATGAGATCTTACTTATTCTATAACTTATATATGTCTGGAATAATATAATTCTCCCATTTTCTTCTAAAGAAGTGGATACTTAACCCCAAAATGCAGAAGAAAAAGAAATAATTTTAAGAATTAGTCAGAAATATCAGAACGGAACATGAATGAATATAACGGGAAAGGGTTGAAAAAGCAGTTTTTTCTACGAGTGTTTTTTTCGGTCAAATCTTCTATTTTTTCGGACAGCTGGCTCGTGCCAGAGCGAAAAGAAAGCCATCCGCTAGGCCCCGCCCCTAGCGACGCATGGCTTTGTTCATTGGACGTTCGCAGTCACATGATCTCTGTAAAAGAATTTGCAACAAATACATGTACTTAAAGGAGAATTATCCCCAGGCTTTTAAATGTAAATAGGGTCATAGTGAATAAAATAACATTTAATTTGATATAAAAATCACCGTTTTAGACCAACTGATGCCGTTGTAAGAGCAGAAAATAGAGACGACTTTTTACGATGTCTACTCCTACTGGCGGCGTCCATTTTCTCTAAATTTCCCATAAAACCTTGCGCGTGATGACGCAGGGGATGGAGAACTCACTAGCTAGTAGCTAGCTTGCATGAAGCGCGCGCTGCATATACACACGGTAAACATGATGTATTGTCAACCGTTCGGCTGTTGTAACTGTTCCAAGAAAACGATAGGGAAATCATTCCATCGGTTCCCAGACCCGCATAAATGTCAGCAATTGTTCAAGCGTTGGGTGACCATATTGAACGTGGAAAAATTCCAAGGAAAAGACTTCAAACTTGATCGGAAAAATGATGTGATCTGCAGTGATCATTTCACGGAGGCCGATTATCACGTAGATCTGCGGGCTAAGCTTATGACCGGGCGAATCGTATAATCAAGCTAGTGTGTCCTGGAACACGTTTTACTTACGATGATTATTTTACTCTAATAAATGTTTTTCAAATGTGATAGTTACGTAGATAATATAAATTGATTTATTTAATTTAATTATGAAACTCTTGCGTAATTTATGTTATTATTAATAATAATAAACTCTTTTTAAAATAATGTTGGTGAACTATTGCGAGCCAATTACAATGCGCTACGGCCAACTCCATGCCCTACGTCACACAGCCCGATCGCACCGGGAACATGGCGACGCTGCTTTACTCTCGAGAACAATAAAAATCGGAGGATTCAATCGACAATTCCCATCCTCTCGATTCTCGAATATACGATGTTTTTACTTTATCAGAAACTGTTTAGAATTCTGTTTTAGGTCAATGATAAAAGTCTCGTGGGGATAATTCTCCTTTAAAGGGAAATTAACCTCAGCGTATGAATTAGCTTATTTTGAATGGTGTAGTATATGCCTCTTATTTGATACATGCAATTTCATGTAAAAACACAGGATATAGATATAAATCACTATTTTCCAGCCAAGTTATCGTCTGCTAGCAATAATAAGGGGGCTGCCATTACTTTATGTGTACACGAACATATTTTTCATCCCAAGTAAAATTTCCTTCATCGTTAACTTGTAATTGATTTTTAGAGGACAAATATACATTAGATAAAGTCACATATTCTGAAATGTAAGTTTAGTTTTATATATTTTTTAAAAGGTCTTAATTTGTTCATAAAAAATATACTTCATAAAAAATATACGTCAAGGACGGAGAATTGACGTCAAGGACGGAGACAATCGTAACAATACCAAAACAAAGCGAGGAATCTGCTTTACAGGATGGCTATTAGAACTCATGGGTCGTCAATTATCTAGGCCCATGGCCAATAACAATCGTAATACAATCAGAACAAAGCGACGTATCTGTTGTAAAGGTAGGCTATTATCAATGCATATGGTACCTAATGATCCGTGTCATGCACAAAATGGCAGCCTCCATGGAAAGACGTAGCAGACAATAGGTGCATCTAGAATATCACGTGGGGTTACTTGTCCTTTAATGCTTGATCGCGCTGGCTCGCTCGTGCCATCTCGAATTGTTCTGAAGATTAAGATCAGATATTGCTTCTGTTATCATCGCATTCGTACTACTTTGGTCCGTTATAATAAAGTACAATATTATCAATATTTCATTAATCATTATTTTGGGGAGTCTTTCTTGTTTCGTTTTGAGTGCAGGCTAAACAAAAATCTTTTTCTTCTTTCTCTGTTTCAGTTATCAGTACCTCCCCTCTCTGTCTCTTTTTATTTTATGTTGTTACTTTGCTCAGCCTAGTATCACTTTAAAGAGAGTCTGAAAGTGAAATAAGTCCCAAGATCCCTTTGAATGGGGGGGGGGGGGTGGGGTGTGAACCAAATGAAATTGTGACGGCGAATGAAAATGTGTTAGAATGTGATACATGTTCAGAATGAAAGAGAGATAGAGAAGAATTCACTAATCATCTGGTAAGGGTGCGTGTGAAAATAATATACAAATTATTTAGCTCTATTAGATGGTAGATTTCGTAAAGGAAGACTCGATTAGTGTAGAGAATTGTTAATCGTCAATGAAAGATCTCTTCATTAAACAGCGATGGCTTAAACCAGCTTCGTAATCTATTGAAAGTAGAAAGGGAAAAGAAAAGAGTTGGCTTTCAAAACAGAAGAAAGAAGAACTGGAAGTTTTGATAGAAGTGTGTGATTTACATTTAGAAGGAGAGAGGATTGTCAACTAGAGTGGAGTGAAAAGATGACTTACGAACAACGAAACTGCTGATACACGATAATAATGAGGGGTAAATTCTGTAACCCTTTGAAAAGCCGAAAAGAAAATAAGCCGAAAAGAAAATAAGCCTTTTAACCAGAAAGAAAAGTACATGTACCCGTGTAGAGATTATGAAACAAGTGCGCGATTTAGGACAAAGAGAGAGAGAGAGAGAAAATCAATAATCGTCTCTTGCTGGAGGTGACTTTAATCCTTGTTCTTTGAAATGGGCGAATTCTCTACCTCTTTATAACATGGCGAAAAGAAAAGAAATTAGCTATTAGACACCAGTAGATTGTATACATTTTTTTGGAGTAAACTATAGAGCGGAGAGAATCGATGACTTTCAAGCTTAGACGCAGGTTATCTTCATCATGTTTATACTGCCAGTTAGCCAGGGGCGGATACAGGATTTTCAGAAAGGAGGCGCACACCGAGGAACCCTCAGTTTGACGAAGCTAACGGCCATCTGGGGGGTCTGGGGACATACTTTGTCACACAAAACAGGGGGGCGCACGCCCCTTGCGCCCCCCCCTCTGCTAATTCTCTTATTCGTTAAAGCCGAACAGACAAAGAGTTAGCTTTCAAAATAGAATTAAGAAGAATAGTCGAAATTATGATACAGGTGAAAGATTTAGAAGGAGAGAGAGAATTGTCTGGGTGTCAATTTTTACAAAAAGCAGTTGTCATTATTATTTATTTTCTTAAGCTCTAGTTAACTAGAGAGCGGGTAAAAGCAGTTATCTCTATCCCGCTTTTGAACATGACGATAAAAAGCGGCCAATTCTATAACTCTTTTTAACAGCCGAAAATAAAAGAAAATTATTTTTTAAAACTAGAATGAAAAGGCCCTCGGTTGCGATAATGAAACAAGTATCTGATTTGTTTTAAGCTTGAGTTAACTATAGAGCGGGGAGAAACGATGGACTTTCAAGCTGAGATGCAGTTTGTCTTCGTCATGTTCATACCGCCAGTCAACATGATGATAATTAACGGCCAAATCTCTTATTCGTTAAAAAAAGCCGAACAGACAAGAAAGAGTAAGCTGATTGAGAAGCAGGGACCGCGGAACCGGGGGCTGGGGGCTGCAGCCCCCCCCCCCACTTTTTTCAGTAAACACGTGCAAACGTATGGCAGTGCAAAAATGTGGTTATACACGCAGCCCCCCCCCCCCACACTTAGCCCCTCCACTTTCCAAGACGTTCCGTGGCCCCTGAGAAGGGACAATGAAAGAGAAGAAAAATCAATCGTCTCGCGAAGGCAGGATGTGACTTAATCCTTGTTCTTTGAAAGGGGCGAATTCTATGCCTCTTTGACATGGCAAAAAGAAAAGAAAGACGCTTTTATAAACATTGTTTAAAGGTAGAACTAACTAGAGCAGGATACAATTTCTTTATTATGATTCTGTTTCATTCCATCGTTGTTTAATCTGGTAATAAGTAAAGAGCGAACCAAAAAGAGAGTTAGCTTTCAAAAGAAAGAAATAAAACTGTCGAGATTATGAAACAGGTGCGTGATGTAGAAGGAGAGAGAGAAAATCAATAATCGTGTGTTAATTCTTCAGCTTAAGAAAGCGGCGATTTCTATTGCCCTTTCACAAGACGAAAAGTAAAAAAAAGTAAGCTTCATACGCAGACATCAACGATCTCTGTCAATATTGTTGGTAAAGACTCGTCTAATCAGCAAATTTGCAAAAATTGAATGACTTTGCGACAATCGAATCCAAGCTATAAAAAGAAAGCAAATAACATTGAAAGAAATCAAGTTTACATGATTAATTTAGAAAAAAAATATAATGACATAAAAACCTCTGAAAGTTTGAACTATAATCTAATACATTTCCCCGCACAAAATGACAGACTTATAAACCTTTTGACTATAGCTAGGTTAATCAACCCTTTAAGAAAATCATACCGGCATAGAAAAGGCTCAACGAAAAAAGCATGAAGCTGATGCGGGAAGCTTTTTCAGTGCCGTGAAACTACTTGATTTGTTACCCTTTAAAGCGTTAGAATTCATGGCTTATATGAATTAAAATTCATGTTTTCATGAGAAGAGAAACATATGGACTAGTTTTTATTAGAATTAATAAACGGTTGCTAAGGGCTTTATCCAAATCTAGTTGACATTACAAACGGAAAATGCTGCATGACTGCAAAACGGAAGTCAAACTTTGGAAGCGTTTTTCTCGAAGAAATACTTTGCCACAGCCCTACTTTACTCAAGATTCAAAAGCTATTATCTCCACTAATACTCACTCTCTAGAGTTGAACTATATACCAAATTAAAGCTTACGAAACGGAGAACAATAATCAATAATAAAATGCAATTTCAAAAAATGCGACTTCTGTCTCATTTTGACGTGACTGGTCACATATATATATATTTAAGCGACAGTAGATTCCGTTCAAAACAACATTGTTTTCATGTCCAATAACTCCTTGAAAAAGAATATGGAATTAATTGCAGTCTTAGAGGGCTGGCTCTTGAGGACGTTTTATATTAGAGGGTAATGGTGTGGGGAAATTGGATACCTCGATACCTCGAACTGTTTATGCCAAACTTTTATTATACTTTTCTTAAGACCAAAGCTTAAGTGTGACTTCTGCAAGGCCTTTGGTAAAAGCCAAACCCAGCGAGCCTACAGAGTCTGAAGATATGGATATCATCACATCATCAGAAGCAGGTAGTAGATTTGTACTATTACTTTGTATTATTACCGTGATAACATGATTAGGGCTTATTCAATTTTGTACGATACCATTACAGTTCCTTTCAATGAAGGTAAATTCAAATTCAGAGGGTTACTGAGATAGTACTATGAATGCGCATTTGATATTTCAGATTTCAGATTTAGAATTTATTTCATTACATTTTTATTCTTCAAAGTACTTATAATTCGCATAGCCTTTAATAAAAAACTCTTAACATGCATGCCGCACTGTTTCCCCAGGCTAATATTCCATAATTTAGATATGGTAAAACTAGTGTGGAGTATAGTGATAAAAGTATGTTTGGCGGAAAAGACCATTTGTGTTTATTACTCATAGCCATGTTTCTGGATATCAATTTACATACATTATCAATATGATGCTGCCTAGAAATTTGGTTTAAATCACCTTCTGTATTTGTATATTATCTATTAAAATCGGATGAGGTAGTTCGTTAAAAGTATTACTAAATGGCATGTAATTTTGTTTTTCCAGATTTAGTGATATGGTTTCTTACCTTATCATCATGTAGATCGAGATGAAGCTAACAAGGACATCGACCAATGTGGAGGTTCACCAAGTACAGAGGAGCTTTGCAGCGTCGCTCTTCCTGGGAAAAGCCTCTCTTTGGCATGCGCACTCGGGAAGGCCCTTCGTTTGAATGATGACGTCATTGCTCGATTCGTAGATCTACCAAGTTCATCAGCTCTGCATAAGACCGCTCGACAGGTCATAGACAACTGGTGGAATAGTTTAAAAGACGGCGAAAAAGAAGATCGGTTCTCTGAGCTTTTATTGGAGTACAACATCCAAGATGTCAAAACGGGTTCGTTAGAATCACCAGGCTATCAACCTTATTTGTGTTGATAAGAACATATCATTTTACCATACTTTCCCGGTCTTAGTCGCATTTCTATTCATTTTCAGGTTCGCATATCTCAAGTTCAAGTTCGCTTTATTTCACGTTGACATTTCACATTTCATTTTTAATATAGTCAGATTTGTTTAAAAGAAATAATAATGATAAACATAATACAGAGTGTTTATCTAATAAACATAAGTACAGAAAGATATATTTTATCACCTTGGATGTCGTAAATTGTAAGTAATGATTAACACAATTGGAAATGATGATGAAGGAGCCTAAGGCAAAAGCAAAGCTTGTTTTTTATAGGCTCCAGGCTCCATCTAAACAACCTTTCCGAACAGATTTATTACTAACTAATCATCATCATCACCAAACAAATTTGATTTATTTCAATTCATTTTGATAAGGCAATATAATATACAGAAGAAAATCATTAAAAGTAGCAATGTACAAAACATGCCCACAGTGATGGTTTCCTTTCAGTGTCATCGCATCCACAAGTATTTTAGGGTTCATCTAAAATAAAGTAGCATTTGTAAACAAATTTTTAGGCATTACTACCAGTGTTAAAGATTTGAACCTGTCATCTACTGCTTGCCGGGCAGCGACTTAACCACCAGGCTGTTCTGGTTCACGGCCAAGTCTTCATTTACTAACTATTGTCCGCGGCGGACCGTTGAATATTAATGAGTCAGAAAGAAGAGGATCTTGGGTATTTGATTCCAGGTCATCGTGACTTGGCCATGAACCAGAATAGCCCGGTGGTTAAGTCGCTGCCCGACAAGCAGTAGATGACAGGTTCGAATCCCGCTGGTTCCAATTTTTCTGACTTGTGATTTTCATTACAGATCGAGCATACGATCTTTAACACTGGGAGTAATGCCTAAAATTTGTTTACAAATTAAAATTCCTCCCATTAAGCTTCTTCATTTCCTAAAGTAGCCTTGGACGCTATCTATTTCCACAAGTGTGAAACTTTGTTTTAGCATCATGCCATGATTATTACTTTGGATCATTCATCTTCATATTGAAATTCACTTTTACATGTCAACAGGCCGTGAACAAATCTCCAAACAAATTTCCTCAAAGACAGACTTAATGGTGTTGTGCCACCGCCTGAATATTGGATCATCTGGAGTCTTGCAGATCATGAGCACATCTTTGACAATTCCCCCTCACTTGATCCGCCGCAGTTCCCTGAAGATGCTTGATCAATGGGTACGCCAAGGTGGGACAAGGGATAGGCTTCTGGAAGTTGCTCAGGCTTTTCGTTTCAATGATGCAGCAGTCAAAATGGCAACAAATAAGTGCCATTCTACAAGTCTCCTATTCAGATACAATTAAAAGTTTTTCATAACAAAATTCTTTACAATTATATCCAAATGCAGCATGCATACTATTTATGAGAGAAGTCTCCCTTGAGAGAAAATTCATAAATTGGGCTTGTGCAATTCTACTTTCTTTGAAGAAAGAGTGTACATGTGTCATGTATGCATCCACCTTAAAACGCACAGTTGTGCTAAAGGATATTTTAACCTGGGGCATGTCATTTTTTTTGAATGGCTTTTTATTATAAGCATTGTATAGCGATCGAATTACAGTTATAAACAAAGAAGGAACTACCTTAGATGTAGTAGACTACAACTGCAGATAAAAATCTACAAATCTGTCAGTTTTTGTCACTTTCACTTTCAAGAAGTATAATTATGTTAGGATTATCAGCTGTCTTATTTTTACCCTTCACAGCCATGAATTGCAAACCAAGCTACAAGCCCCTATTCTCGCATGGCGTCGTTGATCACAGGGGAGGAGAACTCACCCTTGAAGAACTTTGTATCGCTGTAACCATCCCTGAAGGAGCCATACCAAAAGGGATGAGATCGGTGGTCACCCTTCAGGTTCTAACTCATGATACCCCTAATGTTCCCCTATTGGACGGTGAGATACTCATTACTCCAGTTGTGGAATGCTCTCTGATCCAAGAGCTACTCAAACCTGCGACAGTAGTACTTCCGCACTGTACAAATCATCATGAACGTAAAGATGACTCTGCTGTCATTCTGTACACAAAGACAGGAGTAGGTAAAAACTTTGCCGTTTGTTTCTGTTTTGTTGTAATTCGTAATTTCACTTGCCATTTGAATACTGATAAGTGAAAAGAAACTAAATGAAACAATTTATTTCAAATCGTCGGTACTCCAATTGTCAACCCTTTGCAACTCTTTAAGATGGAGAATATGATAAAAATAAAACTTTAATGTATTTTCATTACAAATCATTACCTATGGTATGTAAAGCAATGAAACGTATCATTAAATATTGTAGATATCAACGACAGAACATAAATCGAGTGGAAATATGTAGTCACTCCACTAGCAACTAATCTTTTTATATATTTTCTTAACAAAAATGAAATGTTTCCCTTATTTCGAAGGAGTGTTTGGTCGTAGGATCCTTTCTTCGCACACATCACGAGGTTTCCATATCTCAAATGAAACGATTCAGTTTCGTACACGTCATCTTCAAATCTGGGCTTTGTCCACATCTGATCGTCAATCAGTGCAGTTTAGATGTGTAGCCTTCCAACCATTCTGCATGCCTTCTGCAGAAAAACCAACTCTGCGTGTCTACATCGTTCATCCATACAAGAAATATGTAGAGGTATTTTATAAGTTCTTTATCTTTCATCTGCAAACATCACTGGGTTAAGTATACACATGTAATATTTTATTATGATATTGTACTTTACTGACACTTTACTTTGCAATTCACAGAGGAAGCCCAGTAATTCGTTCAGAGTAATAGCAAATTAATGTACAGTTTATTTAAAGAGTATAAATTCTAACAGTTCTGAGAAAAAAATGAAACACATTTTATTTTTATACTTTCAATTTACATTATCATTTTAAAGTTAATCTTTATTTCTATGAATGTAATTAGATGATAAAATCACTCAGCAAAACAAATAACTAAAGGAAAAAGTAATAACAGAAAGTATGTGCTTTGATTTTTAATGAATGGATTACAAACACTTAGAAAATCTGTGAATTTAGCATAATTTGAACGTACAAAGAAACAAACCACCTTATTGAGGGACCATAATTATATCATGCTACTTTCTAATTGTCTTGTTTGGGAGAAGGCCATCGTTATATGGGTGAAGCATGTTTTGGAACTAAAATTTTGAATGGACTGTATTCACTTTCCCATTGGAAAAATCATCTTCAGTGTAGTGTAAGTGCATTTAGCTACTGAATATGAGTTAGCAAAAGCTTAAATATAACTAATAATAATGATAATCATACATAAGACTTCTATAGCGCCATTATCCATTTTGATTAAATGCTCAAGGCGCTTTATGAAAAGAATAGAACAGATGGAGCATATTTTGGAAATTAATTATCCGTGTGTATGGTAATAGTTTCTGACTTTTTATACATAAATTTGTTTCTACTATTTACTTTCATTGATATCAATTTCCCTCGAATCATTTTTTAAGAAATGTGAATCTACTATAGATGGAGAAAGTTATTTTAATGGCTATAAAAATTATGTGGTTTTCAATTTGCACAATATTTAATTAATTTTTCATATCTCAGGATATAGCGAGGAACGAGAAGAGTTCAACTGTTCCATATTGCCATGTCATGAAGGAAATCAGGTTCTCCATGGAGCCAGAAAAGGGGGACCTTAAGATTTGGTACGACGACGGGTCGACAAAAGCAAAGAGAATGGTGAATATTACTGTGTATTTTATTTGTTAATGTTATGTCGAGTAATTGTTACTTTACATTAAAAAACTAATATACTGTGCAGAAGCTGAATTTAATTGGTATGAAATTCATTTGATAAAGATAATTTCCTCACCAACATTATGTTTCGCGTTGTAAAATCACAGAAATATGCCACTTTTTATCTAAAAATAGATTTCTTGATCATACAGTTAACAACAACATTATTCATACCCCTTGGAAAATTCGAATTTTTTGCATTTTTCCTAAAAATGAATGGTTAAATGAAGTTACTTGCACATCACTTGAATACATTTAGTTATCATCTGCAAATGAATGCCGTTTCCGGTTTCACCTCATTTGCATAACAATAGAAAAGGTGAGTTATCCAAACTGGGCGATGTTCAAAATTATTCATACCCTTAATGATTTATTGACTTTGTCAATCAGTATGAATCCGATCCTTGTGATTAATGCTTGTAATTCACTTTATTTTAATACACCGTCACAAGGCTTCCGGAGTGGTCTCTGCTGGGATATCAGACCAGTACCTGTTCTCCAATGGCTCAATCTCCTTGAGGATGTGTCCACACATGTCTTCACCTGACCTTCAGGGTCTTCATTAGATTTCGTGCCCTACAGGTGATGCAGTTTCGACTTTATGATGACAGGACTATGATATTGAAATTTTTGGTCATTTATTCCATGCATTTTAATGAAAATTCTGTATCTACTTATGAAGCAAAGCACCATTCCTGAAGAGCCCTTCCCTTTTGCACTGCCTGTGGGAGGGTTCACCTTTATTCATTGGCCCCATCCTTAATCAGAGTGCTCAGGAAGGCCATGTTGGTGATATTAAAGTCATTGCATGACTCTAACGGTGAATAACAGTATGTAACCTTTGAGTACCATACACATCCCACATTGACTCTTACTGTATATCAATCTTCATAATTAATTTATGGTATATTCTTTGTATCTTTGGTATGAAAGCTACAATCCTTGATATCAAAATGAATGTAAACCAAATTTATACCATATGCCCTCCATGTTACCAGCTGCAGTGCACAAAATGCTACCACTTTGACAGTGCACTGGAACATAAAGATCAGTATTTTAAGCTTCACTAGAGTACCCACTTGCAGGTGTCCATATCATAAATGTGTCAATCAGTGTAACTGAATAAACTGATAAAATTGGCACCATCCAACCTTTAGACAACTACCATGGCCTCCCTAAACATTCTTAATAATAATGGAACAAAAGTATCAGGAAATACCTTCCCTTGACAGTGCAACAGTGAATGCCTCTAGGGAAGTCTCTCCGGTAAGAGTGCTTTGTTTCAACTTCAACATTAAAATGTAAGGAAAAAAGTATTAACCCTTTGGAGACGACGGGCTTCTACAGAAGCCGAGCGAGGTGTTCAGTCTGTGACGGAGGGCTTCTACAGAAGCCGAGATTTATGCCTAATATGTTGACAAAGTTTTCCAGCTAACTATCAGTTCTTATGCGCTAAAATTCTTAGTAGTATTATGTAGATATATTCATTCACAATACCCGTTAAAAAAAATATGAGGTTACGTGGAGAAAAATCGAGAAAAATAGGATTTCGTTTCAACTTTACCCGAAATTCTTGTTTGGGATCGTAAATCCTGTATACCTAGCGACGTACGCGTAAGCGTCCGCTCCGATCATGTTATTTCCATAGTCTAGAGCTCCGATCACGTGATATCATAGCGTTCAGAGCGTTGATCGATCTTGACAACAAGCTACATCTCCGTCATATGCATATTCACTTCATTTACACTCCCGACTTCGATCTTGACGTTGTTTACTTATTTATTTTCATATAAGGCATTTTTCATCAACTGATTTGAAATAAGCACATGATTTGTTGTTTTCTCGTAGGAATTAAATTGCTGTGCACCCATCAACTGTACTATCTTTGATTGGTTGTTTATAGATTTTTATAGTAAATGTATTTATATTTTAATTTTAGGAAAGTGTGTACTAGATGAGAGCTATAGACATACTAGGTCGACGATGAGAGAGATGGAAGGAGGGGGACAAGGGGATAGACCGGAAAAATAGAGAAGAAGAAAGAGCAAGAGGGAGAAGATAAAGCGAGAGAGAGAGATCGAGAAGATACATTAAGGGAAAAAAGAAGATATAGCGAGACAGAGAAGAAGATGGAGCCAGAGAGAGTAAACCCCTTCCCCCCCCCCCCCCTCCAATCCATCCCTGTTCCAAACATCGTGTGCTTTGATAACTCGACTTCGCTCCTTATAATCCAAGTTCATTAAATAAAATAAAAGGAGCTTGCTATAGGATTATATCAGTTGAAATTGGCCAATTCAGCGCTTTATTCATGAATGAACCATTCTGCTCTTTTCCGAAATCCAAGTTCATAAAATCAAATAAAAGGAGCTTGGTCAAGGATTATTGAAATTGAAATTGGCCAATTCAGTGCTTCATAAATGAATGAACCATTCTACTCTTTTCTAAATCCAAGTTAATAAGATGAAATAAAAGGAGTTTACTTGGTCAAGGATTATATCAATTGAAATTTGCCAATTCAGCGCTTCATTCATGAATTTCAATGAACCTTTTCAAAATGAAACGCTTTCTTAGTTCCGTGGATTGGACCCACTCCCTAAGAGGAACAAAAGAATGTCAAAACAACTACTAACAAGGATTAGCGTTTTGAAAGAAGAGGAAGTAAACGCGGGTCGACTTGTGAATAAATGTATACATGCATAGAACGTGCTGTAAACATGAGCTGCCATGCTCTCAATATGATAAAACTACAACCCCAAGAATTACGGGAACCCAATTATAATTCCATTTTCTAGACGAACAAAAATTAATTAAATCTTTTGACGGATAACAGAAAAATGAATGCTCATTTTGAAATTCACAGTACAGCCCGTTAAGAATGGTTATCCTGATGACTGGGATTTGTGTCAAAAGGATATAATATTGATATTTTGAAAGCTTTAATTTCATGCATCTTTATTTTATTCCCGATTCCGTCATCTTCTGTAAAGAATAATAATAATAAACATGGGAAGGCGGGCTGTTATTGCAGATATTGCAACATCACTATAAAGATATATTGATTTGGTAAGCCTAAATTAGATAAAAATATGATAAAACTACAACCCCAAGAATTACGGGAACCCAATTATAATTCCATTTTCTAGACGAACAAAAATTAATTAAATCTTTTGACGGATAACAGAAAAATGAATGCTCATTTTGAAATTCACAGTACAGCCCGTTAAGAATGGTTATCCTGATGACTGGGATTTGTGTCAAAAGGATATAATATTGATATTTTGAAAGCTTTAATTTTATGCATCTTTATTTTATTCCCGATTCCGTCATCTTCTGTAAAGAATAATAATAATAAACATGGGAAGGCGGGCTGTTATTGCAGATATTGCAACATCACTATAAAGATATATTGATTTGGTAAGCCTAAATTAGATAAAAATTAAAACCTACACATTTTCTTTTTCTAACATAAATGTGTTATATTAGCCGTCCTGACATGATATATTGTCATCAATTTCTTGTCACGGCCAGGGAAGGGGGGGGGGGGACTAGCAATTACCATCATTTATTGCTATACTATCAGGATCGCCCCCCATTGCTGTTATTAAAAAACATATTTCTTCATCGTTTTAGTTTGTTTATGATTCTTGTCATTATCCAACTCAACTGTTGTCGTTCTGTTTCAATATTTTCCTCACTTTCTCGAAACATACAATGAATTACTGCACTCTCGATATCATGCTCCTTTCTGATGTTCTCTTTATTTTCAAATCAATCAAACTCTGATAAATAGCCACATCCTTTTATAATAAAAATTACATGCAATGCGGAAATAAAACGCACTGAAACAAAGTTTTAATTGCACGAAGTTCGTGACGAGTTCAGAGAGAGAGAGAGAGAGAGCAGGCGGCATTGAGATGTGATAAAGTATTATTTTGTTCCACTCACTGTATTTCATTTAGCTCTTTCCCATTACAAACAAAACAAATGACATATGTGTACATGATTTTAATGAATTGTTTTATTGATAAAAAGCGTTGAAAGAGAGATGGATAGATAGAGAAATAAACGAATGAAGCGGGAGACATAAATCAAATAGTTACGACCAATCATGAGAAATTTAATCGAAAGTAAATAGGATTATTTTTGTCTTATTGAATAAATAAATAAATTGAATAAATAAATAAATAGAATAATAATCTGAAAAAACTAGTTCCCTGATAGAAAGCATTTAGAGTGATCGTGCCACGATGTTGGTCAGAATACGACTACAAAATGAGTCGGAAACACATGTAAAATGCAGGGCGTAATACATGACTTGGCAGATAATTGTGCGAGTATTAGCAGACGACAATGGGGGCCAATGAATGGGGTATCGATCGTACCAAGGAGTTATCACAGACCTTGATCGAACCGCGCGTGCGACAGCGTTTACGCAATTTGTATTGTAAGTGTACTGAAAAGGAAGGAAGCGAAGCTTCAACAAAATAAGTCGGCTTTTCCCCTCTAAAATAACAAACCATATTTTTTGTTTCGATAAACAAAACTTATATTTCTGGAAGGAGAAAAGTCTGACCTTTCATGTTTACATTTACTAAAAATGACGAAAATGACCGAGTGAGGTGCAATGAGCAATCAAAGTAGAAAGCACCTCCAAATTTCCCATTACCGGCAATGTAACCGAAATCGCTCCGTCACAGGGAGAACAATCGCTGTGCGGGGGCTCGCACTCAAAGGGTTAACGAAAATATCAATATCATAGTCCTATCCTCATGACGTCTAAAACTACACCACCTGCAAACACAAAATCTGCTTTAAATCCATCGAATCCCCTGAAGACCAGGTGATGGCATGTGTGGACAACATCCTCAAGGAGATTGGGCCATTGGAGACCAGGTATTGGCCTGATATCTCAGTAGAGACCTCCAGAAGCATTGTGACAGTGTGAAGAAAGTGTTACGAGCATTAATCACAAGGACTGGATTCATACTGATTGACAAAGTCAATAGATCACCAAGGGTATGAATAATTTTGAACATCACCCAGTTTGGATAATTCACCTTTTCTATTGTTATGCAAATGAGGTGAAACCAGAAACAGCATTCATTTGCAGATGATAACTAAATATATTCAAGTGATGTGCAATTAAATTCAGTTAACCATTCCTTTTTAGGAAAAATGCAAAAAACTAGAATTTTCCAAGGGGTATGAATAATTTTGTTGTTAGTATATCCGCCGTAGTGGTCACCCCCACTACCAACTTTATGTCAAATAGGAAGAATATGAAAACTGAGGGTCCTAACTAACAGAAAAACATGATTTAAGAATGTGCAGACAGTTGTTTTCTATTTTGTATTGATAAATCATAGATATTTTCCACAAATATCAGCATTGTGGGACCGTTTCCGTAGAAACGGCCCTTTTTTACACGCCCATGACTTCAAATTACTCAGATTGTGGTTGGAATCAGGCGGGAAGCACGAAATACATCTATTTATATGATCCTTGCCTTGTATTCAAGGTTGTTAATTATCAAATATAATTATGGTATCTCAAATTCCAGTATTTCTTGATGTATTACCATACTAACGGTCCTAGCGGTCACGCCCACCACCACATTGATGTCAAACAGGAAAATTATAATAGGTGAGGGTCATAACTAATATAAAAACATTAGTAAAAGACTATGCAGACACCTCTTTTTCTTTCTATTTTGTAATGGTTAGTTATAGATATTTTGACAAATAACAGCTTTTTGCATAGCATAGCAACGGCTTTTTTTACACGTCCATGACTTTAAATGGTGGTTGCAATCTACCAGGCAGCTTGAAATACCTATTAGGATGTTTTACAGCTATTGAATTACAAATATACAGTATTTTCTAAAATTTCAGTATACATGTATTTTGATGTGTTACCATAGTAACGGTCCTAGAGGCCACACCAGCCACCAACTGTACATCAAATGGGCAGATTATGATACCTGAGGGTCCTAGCTAATAGAAAAAACATACTTTAGGTTTGTAAGATACCTTTTTGGCCATTTCATATTTAGAGGTTTAGAAATTTGTCAAAAATACCCGCAATTTATGGTACCGTTTCCATAGTCATTTTTTTGATATGATCTTGACTTTAAATTTTGACTCTGATTATGGTTGCAATCGATCGAGCATCTTGAATATATATTAGGATGCATACCAAGTATTTTTAGATTGGTGAATTGGAATTATATGACTTTACCGAAATTTTTTTTTTCTTGATCCGTTACCATGGTATTGGCCCTAGTGGCCACACCCACCATCACCTTTATCGCAAACAAGCAGATTTTGACAGCTGAGGGTCCTAGCTAACATAGAAACATCATTTAAGATTGTGCCTAAGGGGGGACCTTTTCGGTTCCATGGAGTAAATTGCAAAACGTGGGTGTCATTGCTATGAGTTAACCCTTTCGAGACCATTGAAACATTTTATGGTTGGCTTAATTATACCCCCGCCAAACGAAGTTTGAAGGGGGTATGTAGGAATCAGTCGATGGTTGGGCGGTCGGTCGGTCCGTTGCAAATCTTCACTATGAACACGATGACAAAGAGAGCGGACAATTTATGCAGCTCCTCATTCTACCCTCCACAATAGCTCTAGTAGACAAAAGGACATCCCTTCACTGCTATTATGTGACACCTGTTCTACATATTTCTACAGGATAGCAATGAATGGATGTTCTTTTGTTAACCAGTGCAATTGTGACGGGTACAATGAGGAGCTGCATAAATTGTCCGCTTCTTTGTTCGTCATGTTCATAGTGCTTGCGTATCGAACTACTTCCTCAGTTTTTGACCGAAAGTCATGAAATTTGGTACACACATTGGTATTGGTGGGAAGATGTGCAAGACTTATTTTTCGGATGAGTCGAAATCTGCGTTGCCATGGTAACGGCATATTTATGGCAAAAAATCAAGGAAACACCTTGCGGATCGAACTACTTCCTCATTTTTTAACCGAAAGTCATGAAATTTGGTACACACATTGGTCTTGATGGGAAGATGTGCAAGACATATTTTTCGGATGAGTCGGAATCTGTGTTGCCATGGTAACGGCATATTTATGGCAGAAAATCAAGGAAACACATTGCGGATCGAACTACTTCCTCACTTTTTGACCGAAAGTCATGAAATTTGGTACACACATTGGTCTTGATGGGAAGATGTGCAAGACATATTTTTCGGATGAGTCGGAATCTGCGTTGCCATGGTAACGGCATATTTATGGCAGAAAATCAAGGAAACACCTTGCGGATCGAACTACTTCCTCAGTTTTTGACCGAAAGTCATGAAATTTGGTCCACACATTGGTCTTACTGGGAAGATTTGTACAACATATTTTTTAGATGTGTCGGAAGCTGCGTTGCCATGGAAACGACATACATGTATCTATGGCAGTAAATCAGGGAAAATCTTGCGGAAAGGCTGTTGTCACGGGGCGGGGGTATTAATCATCATCTTCAGTGATATTTCTAGTTACTTTTGCTTCAGATCCCTAAAAAATATACCACATTCATGAGTAGAAAGAGCAAAAATTTCTGCACACACTGTGTCCATTTTTTGTTGCATGACCGTATTGCGTTTGATACCAGGAATATTGAAATCCTTAAATTGGCAACATATATGTATATTGTGCAATGGCGTATCTAGGTATTCTGGAGAAATATATTTGAGGAACTAAGGCGATTGCAAGGCAAATTTATGATTTCTTTCCAATTTTCTATACATGTACTTTGAAAGTGCTTTTTATGCACTTATATCCCACCAACTAAAGTCAATTAATGGTTAGCATTGGGGGGGGGGGGGGGCAAAATAAAATTAAAATTATGCAAATGAGCAAAGCGACCGAGGTTTACCCCAAAAATCGCCTATAAAATTGTAAAATCAGCACTGATTTTCTTATATACTAGATAAATCTATATACCTACATATTATGCTAGCCTCCTGACTACGCTACCCTCTCGAGAAGAAAAGAAAACCATGTTGCTTGCAAGGCGAGGGGAAGGAGGGAGGGTCATAGGTAGGTATATAGATTTATCTAGTAAATAAGAAAATCAATAATGATTTTACAAATTTACTGCAATAAATCATATATACCTACCTATTATGCTAGACTAGCACCCATTCAAAACCGAGTGGCATGTTTTAAGTGAGGAAGGAAAACAGGGCTACAGGGAAGACACTGCCGCCTTCAAAGAGGTTGACGCAAAAAAAATTATGCACCTGCAGGAAAATCCTCAAGGTAGCATGAGGTGAAGAAATTGGGCGAACGCCAATAGGCAGCCCCTCGAAAATTCATCTAGCGTCACCCCTTGAAAAAGGGCCCAGGAAGTGCTAACACCACGAGTGTCAGGAGCATGGGGCTTACTATCTGATAAGAGAGCCTCCAGGAAAAAGAAATCAAGAGAAGCTGAAGAAATGGCTCTCAAGTGATCAGAAACACCTGATCATCTTAGCGACATGACTTAGTCTTATCAAAATACCATCTAAGAGCTCTAAAAAGACACCAAACCTTGTCCTTGCGTACTGACGAGATGGACAAAGAAAAACCTTATCAGGGCCAGAAGAAGCCATCTGGATCTTGGCAATGAAAGAAGCTTAAGGAATCAAACTTACACCTTTTCTCTCCCAGCGAACATGACCGGGAATAAGACAGAGGGTGTGAAGGGTGCTGCGCCTCTGACCAGAGGCAAGGCTACCGAAAAGCGCGTCTTCATCGAAAGATAGTGAAGCGAAGCTTTACCTAACGATTCGAAAAGAGGTTAAGCCAGGGCTTCTAGAACCCGATGCAAACTCCAAGACGGGACTAACTGAAAAAGAGAGGGACGTTTCAGAAAGAACGACCGAAATAATCCACTCGACAGCGGGGAATTGGAAATCCCCAAAGACGAGAACTGTAAATTTCCCTAGTAGAGTCTCTACGACTGGACATTACAAAGACTGCGGCCCTTTCAGAAAGCCCTGACTGTCTTGCAGATTCCCCGAAAGGGGCCAAACAGTCAAGTGAAGGGACGCTGGTCTGTGGTGAAGTATCCCCTAAAGGGGCTGCAAGACCAAATCCTTCCTCAACGGAAGAAGAAACGGTTGAACCACCAGAAGGTGTTGTGGATCAGTGGATAAGTCCCCGGACTGTGAACCACGAGGTCCGGGGTTCGAATCCCACCGCAGCACTAGCGTCCTTTGGCAAGACGTTAATCTACATTTGCCACTCTCCACCCAGGTGTTAAATGGGTACCCGGTAGGATGGCGAAAGTTAATGTCCTTTGCTTAGCATGTGCTCGCTTGGAAACAGGCGACTGGCTGGAATGCTCCCCGGGGAGTGGATAATGTGCATACATTGTGTGCGGTCGTGCCAGAATCCAATGACCGGGTTAATAATATATATCCAGCGCTTTGAGCCAGTTTGGAAAAGGCGCTTTATAAATGCCAGGTATTATTATTATTAAGGCTCTGAGAACTGACGCCTATAGGTCTACGTCCAGTGGGCCCACGTCAAGCGGGCCCCAGCGAATGTAAATGAAGGAAAAGACCTCTGGATGGAGCTTCCATTCTGATGGAAGACAACTGCCCCGGGATAGAAAGTCCGAAATGAGGTTTTCCTGAACGGGGATGAAAGAGGGAACAGGCATGGTCGCCATGTGACGACACCACTTCCACAGTTGTGCGGCTAAGGCATGCAGGATGTCAGAGCGAAAGCATCCCTGCTGATAGATAAAAGCCGCAACCGTGACATTGTCCTTAAGAATCAGAAGTGAACGACTGAAAAGTCGTCGTCTGAAGTGAAGCAGAGTTAAGAAAACTGCCATTAATACTAGGACATTGATATGGAGTAGAGTCCCAAGATGAGACCAGTCCCCCGAAACCGCGCTGCCGTTGCAATGTCCGCCCCACCCCCGGGGGCCACTCAGATATATGGGTGTACATATGCGCGTCCAAGAAAACGCGTAAAAGGGGTCCTTTTTTCAGGTGGAACGCGTAACGCGCGTTATGCGTTAAGGGGTCCAAAACGCTGATTTTCAACAAAAAGGGATGCTTTTGACTAATCTGGCCGAACGCGTTTAGGGGATATATTTTTCACTTTGACACCAATATGTAAATGGACATTTTCTGATATTTTCAGGGATTTTCAAAGGGATGTACAGCCCGATTTCAGTTCAGGGAGTGGCGCGCGGCAGTGCATGCAGATGGATGCAAAAAAGAGAGGAGAATCGGGAGCGGAGAGTTCTACCGGCGCAGCCATAGTGCACTGAAATGGTTCCCCCTCTGAAATGTGGTGTTGCTTATAGCGCGCGCTAGCTTGCACTGAGTACACAATTTGATGCCACTTATGTCTGAACTAAACTCCCCCTCCCTGCACCCTACCTAGCTGTTACGTACGGTGAAATTATGAGTCCAAATAATTGAAAAGCAGTCCGGGCGTCGAACTATAACTTTCCGCCTTACAAAATTGTTTGCTACGAGCCGTTATGTTTCTCTCAAATCTGCTAAAACGTCAGAGCTTTCGCGCTTCGCGCGGGAAGGGAGAAAATCCCCACCCCACCAACCCCTGTTACATACAGTGCAGTATTGCGTCCAAATAATTGAAAAACAGCCAGGCGCCGGACTCACATTCCGCCTAAAAAAAAGGTGCTAAAACGTCAGAGCTTTCGTGCTTCGCGCCGGAAGGGGGGAAACTCCCCCACCCCTGTTACATACAGTGCAGTATTACGACCAAATAAACTGAAAAGCAGTCCGAACGTCGAAATAACTTTCCGCCTTAAAAAGGCTGCTGCGAGCCGTTATCTTTCTCTCAAATTTGTTATAAAACGTCAGAGCTTTCGCGCTTCGCGCAGGAAGGGGGAAAACTCCCCCCTCCCTGCACCCATCCCCAGCTTTGCGTGCTCATCACCAATTTCGCACACTTCGCGTGCTCACAACCGCCCCCTAAAATGAAATCCTGGCTATGCGGTTGGATCCTTGACGTCTGCCCCCCCCCCCCCCCGTATTGAAAATCCTGGCTACGCCTGTGGTCAGAGCTTTCACACTTTGCGTGGGAGGGGGAAAAACTCCCCCTCCCTGCATCCCCCTGTTAAATACATTGCAGTATTGCGTCAAAAAATACTGAACAGCAGTCCGGGAGTCGAAATAACTTTCCGCTAAAAAAAAAAAAAAGGTGCTACAAGCCGTTATCTTTCTCAAAAATTTGCTATAAAACGTCAGAGCTTTGCGCGGGAGGAAATTCTCCCCTACACCACCCCCTAAAACCGCCCTTAAATTAAATCCTGTTTACGCGGTTGGATCCGTCACGTCTGCCCCCCCCCCCTCTGAAAAATCCTGGCTACGCCACTGAATGTCCATGACGCAACCGATGGTGGTCTCCCCGGCATTAAATCTGACCTCTGTGACATTATATGCACATTTTCCGAAACCTATAAAAAAAAATATTATTCTCTCTACGATTTGGTGCAGCCACTGAAGGGGGGAGGGGGTTGAAATAAATGGCCAAGGGGGAAGTTGTGAAATGATAGGACCCCTCACGCACCCTCTCCTTCTAACTGGTCTCAAGGCGGATTCACACCGAACACGACAAACGACAAACGACACGACAGCACGACATGGACGACTTTCTGAAAAATGTTTGACCAACTTATCAAAGGCCAATGTTTGACCAACTTGACAAAGACCAAACCAACGTTAACAATTAACAATACAGTATAGTAGTACATCTAACTTATGGGGTGTTGCAAGAAAGTTGCGATTGATTGCACGTTTCTTGCAACACCCCCATTAGACTGCAGACTGAATAAATGGTGGCTAAACAAAACTTTACTTAGCCCTAGCCTAGCCCTAGACTAGGTTACATGTACGATCAAATTCAATGAGTAGCTCTAGATCAGTCCCTGGCTCCAGATTTAACTTAGAATAGATCCAGCTGTCTAACTTGTTGGATATAATTCCTAACATTAACATATACCGTAAACTAAACTAAAGTAAACTAGTATTAAAGCTAAACTCAAACCCGGTCCCAGGACCATTCCAGGTTCAGGAGTCCAGGCAGTGTATCTGGCCTGACAAGCGGAGGGGGCATGTACTATGGACTATGGCTGGGCATGGTATGGCCATCAATCCGTTTAAAGTCAGAGCTAACTATGGTCTGGATATGACTAACATGGTCTAGTGTCTGTAAAATCTACAGAGAGAGTGAGAGAGAGAGAGAGAGAGAGAGACCTCCTCCCCCCAAAACAAACAAACAAACAAAAAACAACCCCAAACCCCAAAACAAACGAAACAAAACAAGACAAAAACACTGGCTGCAAATTTCGAACCTGTCACTGACTTTTAACGTTACTAGACCATCAAATTGACATAGTCACACTAGGCCTATTGTTAGTTCTTGTTACTGACTATGAGATCTAGAGTCTAACTTTATGTCGATCTAACTTAGATCTAAGTCAGAGACCCTTTTTTCTTATTTGTAGGTCTAGATATAGGCCTAGTGTTCCTTTTTCATTGTCATTGTTGAGTATAAAAAGAATGATGTGTAGTGTAGAGTCTAGAGTTTGACTTAATTTTTAGGCCTCATTTTTAGTCTAACTGTTATACTCCTCCATATCTTTTTGTTTTGTTTTTGTTTTAGGTAGTTTTGTTTCTTTTTGTTTTAATCAAAGCATTTTCAGAAGATCTAGAAGCAGTCTAAGTTACAGGCCAATAACAATAAAAAGGAGGAAGAAAATAATCAGATCAATACATAATTAAGGCAATAAAACTAAAATTTAATTTTCAGAGAGATTTTTTTCAGTAGGGCTACAAATCTGCAATAGGGATGTCAAAGATCTAGCAGTGGCAGATTTAGGGGGGCATCCCCTTTTTGCTTGTCAGAAAGTTTTTTGAGATATCCCCCCCCCCCTTTGACAAAATCCTGATTCCTGGATCCACCCCTGGATCTAGAGTTGATGTATATCTGGAATGTATATGTATTATGTACATTCTACTTGCTGTTTATAAACCCGTAAGTCTACATTGAGAAAAAAAGGACGAATCCCATCACTTGTTTGAGTGGGAGCATAGCAAGTTATGAATCAAATTATATATCACTAGTGTCTTTATCATATGATTTATCATATGCAATATCGCTAAATAAACTTTTGATAGATTTAAATAGCTTAAATTTTATGTTTCACTTTTTTTTCCAAGTTGAATAATTACATAAATTTACATCACAAGACCACCCATTCTATATGAGACTACATGTGGATTTCTAAGATGAAATAAACCTTACATATTTATGAACCCGTTTTTTGTAGTCTTATTTTTTGTTATTTTCTTACTCTATTTTTTGCAGCATAAAAGAATGGGCCATGATGAAGTTCTGGAAACCCAGGCAAATCGCTGTACAAAGATGAGGATATTAAAGGCGAGACACATTTGCTGAAAGATTGCCAGCAAGCTTGAAAGTAATTATTTTGTTTCATTCAATTCTAATATGAAGTTAAAGATTCGTTTGGGGATGGAAACTGCTAAAAGTCGTTTTTATATCTAGATACTTTACATACAGTACATCCGCCATCAATTATGTTTTTATAAATAAAACATAAAGTACGTCGGAATTCACCTGTCAAATGATTTCTTTACTGTTTTAATTTTTATTGTCAGCATTATTATTTTGTCTTTTAAAGAAAATTATTATTTTCATTTTGCTTTGTTATTTCTTATCCTGGCAAAAATACAATAATGATCTAATTTTCTTTCTCACTAAATTTACAGGAGAAAGTACTGATGTAGTTTGGTCAACATACATATTTGTACAGGCTTGTTTCATGCAGTACAAGAACATGGGGAAGAACGAGGGAAGAGAAGTGGAACTGGTGCATCATCATTTCAGGTCATCACACTCCCGTTTCCCGTCATCAAGGGAAAACACTTACTAACGTACTAGTATTGTTGATTTCACATCCTTACCTAGAGAGTAAGTACAATTTTATTTATAGTACAATCCAATTGTTTCCCAATGCATATTAAAATTCATGGAAATTGGGGATGGGTGTTCATTCAAAGTCGTGTCAAATAGTTGATCTGCTTCGTTTTAATAGGGAATTAAGGGAAATAATTTATACTCTGATCTTCTATTTACTAACATAAGCTTTGTCATGGTCCTACACAACCATAACATTTAATACATAAACACTGATTATGCATACTTGTGTTATAGTCCCGTGCTATGTTAAGTGCTGTTTTCTCATCTTATTATAGTTCTGTTCACTGAAGTAAAATTTTTAGTTACTTTGATGTATGTGTTTTGTGAAAAAAATGTTATACAATTGTACTAGTCACTTTGTAGCTATGATGTAATGATGTTAGGAAGGCTATATCATTGCTTAATTCCTTTTTCATTTTGTAGGGCACACATCTACAAGAGATTGTACCTGGTAGCTGATGCAAAAGGATGCTCTCAAGGACAAGAGGGGTCGAAGGGAAAGAACTTGAAGCCATTCATCATTCTCAAATAGCAGTGTCTCCCCCAGTCCATCGGCTGCTAATATCAATACTCCCTGTGTCACCACACCGTTCCTTGTATTTCCTAGTACCCCAGTACCCCCTGCCCCCACCGCCCGATCTCAATCCTCAAATGATCTCACAATGGAGTGTGCAAGGACACACCAAAGGCATAACAAAATGAAGTTGACAGAATCCATTCATTTCAGTATTCTGAATAACAGTCTTACTCCAATGAAGAATTTCATTTTACAGCCCCTATAATCTATGTATGTTACTTCTCTTCCTTAATTTGCTACATGCTATGCATTACCACTGGTTAGATTGTTATTAGTCTGCAATAAGTCATTTCTTTTAGTGGGGACATTTAAACTTTTGCCAAATCTCTATTTCAAAATCTAACTGTGGTTAATGTTGTTGAATATCAAGTTACGTCCGCCCCTCCCCCTTACATAATCATTAGGCCATTGCAGATTTAATCTCGGGACTGAGGTGCATTTTACAGCACGTCCCAAGTATTCTAGGGGGGGGGGGGGGGCTTTGTCAGAGCTAATTGTATTTGCTTACTACATCATTCATTCTTGGGGGAGGAATTTAATTTGCACTCTAATGGAGCTTGAACTTTATTTACATACCTTACAATACCATAATTGATAAGATATTTAGTTTATTTGGTTTCATATTTGCATGATTTTTTTAATGTACTAATTTAAGGAAAATCCATATTCGTCTATTTGTTAAAGGTTCCTTTAGTAATTTATCCCATTAAAGATTTGAATTACAGTATTAAATTCCTTTTTTTTGTCTTTTAAATATTGGTTTTTGTATTGTGTGTATTGTCCAATTACAGATTTTCAGCTCTCAAACAGAATACAATAGGCACTGAACTTGTTACAAATTTTGAAAGAGAGAGAGGGGGGGGGGGGGGGGGGTGGGTGGGGGTAAAGAGAAAGAGAGAGAGGGAGGGAGAAGAAATGAGGAATTACATTTAAAAGTATGTTGTGTGTATAGTGTGCGGTGGGTGTGTGCCGCGGAGAATACCACCATTTTCACACCAAATTTCTGTTTCAAAGCAGTGGCGGATTTATGGAAGAAAAATTGGAAGAAAAATATGCATTGTGCCACATTTTTTCGATTGTACCCCCTCCCCATTTTAGAAGGAAAATCTTTTTTTATTTGCTTGTCAGAGAATTATGGAGGGGAACTGGACCCCCTTCCCCGACCCCCACTTTTTTTTAGTTCCCACCCCCCCCCCCGAAAACTGCTTGAATTATTCCGAATAGACAACAAAGATCATCAATTTTTATGTAGGCCTATTTGTTCAATAATATACTCACACGACCACAATAATCAAGAAAGAAACCCCCGAAGAAACCTAGCTGTGATTATTCCGAATAAACAACAGCAAATATCACTTTTGTAATTCTTGACTGACTTGGCTGAATTGCATGTTCTGTTACAATCGCACGAGTACATGTATAAATACAAATCTAAAGTTATGTTCCACGGCAGACGAACACGTAGTACATAGCATCGATGCTATGTAAGTTTCAAAAATATTTCCAGTACGTTCAGACAGGCCGTGATCGACTTGCTTCTATCACCCACTCGTGACTATTCATCGCTCACCCGCTCCCAAAACAATAATTACTGCGCCACACAGAGTGACCAGAGTATAATCGGTATGTATGGTCAAACGCGCGGAAGTTATATGTCTTCATAAATCAACATAATAACACAATAACAATTCATTTGTAATATCGATAATACAATCAAGTAGCAAATACATGTGTTATTATACTTAATTTTAAATAAACCTTGTACATGTCAAAATTGACTGAACTCCAATCTTATGCCAAAATAAAACACATGCATGCACGCTATATTCTCTGGTAAGCACAATCATGTAAATCAATATCTAAAGACCACATCATACTTTAGTTAAGGTCTGATTCTGAAAGAGCAGATTCTCAGCTTTAAAATGATATATAACTCATTGGATGTTCATAACTCAATGTACAAAGAGAAGAATGCACAGTCCCTCATAATACTTCTTAATAAGGGTTTAAAGTTTGCAGTCTATTGAAGCACTCTGACTTGCAAAGTGTTGTGCTAAGGTGACAAATGGAGGATTAGAACTCCATGAAAATTTCTATGAAGAGATTATCAGATTGTCCTAAAAGTTGGCATACTATATAGACATATCCTGTTTATCATAGCGCACAAGTATCAATGCAAGAACTTACTCCGGGAGATTTATGGGAGATTAAAATGAGACAAGTATTCAGGGTCGTGAAAAAGAAAAGTAATACAACAAAATCCAGAGAAGACACACATAAGTCTGATAAAAAGCTGGCAAAAATACCACTTCTAGATTGTTTGGTGCCTCCACATTTTAGATTACTTAGAAAAAAAGTATACTCTTTCAGTAAATACCCAAAAACTAAAATTTGACCATGCATGCATGCATGCCAACCAAAACACATTGATTGGTCTCTAACTGAAAATCACGCAGTGCGACTTTTGGGTGGTTTTGTGGTGCCTGGTCACATATATAAAAAAGAAAAAAAGATAAAAAGAAGGACCCCCCCCAAAAAAAAACCCCCTTCCTTACCACACAGTATACACATTACCCTACTATACCCCTATATACATCACATGAATACATACATTATATTACAGTACCAGATGAAACAGACAGAATGATAATAGAAAAAAAAGTAGGGAAGAGGGTACATCACATGAATACATACATTGCATTATATTATATCACCACATTAAACATATAGAATTATAATAGCAGCGAGTGAAGATAGCAGCGATTGCGCTCACACGACAAATAGTCACAAGCGCGGTGGGTGGTCTACCGCAAAGCGTCGATGCTTTGTCGCTGGATCCTGAGATTTACTCCTGCTAAACTCGCTGCAAGAATAGTTTGGAAATTCGCTTCTATCTCGTGACTATCTGCGTTCAGACAGCGTTTGGTCTCGACACTATCTGGTCTTCACCAAAATAGCATCGACACCTCGATAGCGTCGATGCTATCGCTCTACGTGTGAACGTACCTTAAAACAGTTAATACAGTAATGGTAGGAACGGTAGTAACAAAATGATAGCTAGGCAATATCAACTAAAGCCACCCGACCCGAAGCCTCGTGCTCCGAGGCTGGCAAACTCTGCGGGGTAACACCACTGGGTAACTTACCTGCAGCCCTCCTCCCTCCCTAGTACGAAAGTATTAGGGAGAGTTCTGGAAGGCCGAGTCGTCTTGCTAGACGACTCTTCGGAAGAAGCAGGTCTCCGTAACCTCACTGCTTCTTCTTCCAAACTCATATTGCTGCAATAAAACAGACAATAAAAGTATACAATATGAAAATACCTTGTAAGTCTGATGTTTATAACAAAGCTTTTGTGAATTTTTTTACATCCATTTAAATCTGGGTAGCCATTTTGAATTTGACAGCCATTTTAAATTTTTGGTGGCCATTTTGAATTTTGGCGGCCATTTTGAATTTTTGGCGGCCATTTTGAAAGTTTTGTGGCCTATTTGAATTTTGACAGTCATCTTAGATATTGTTTAGTGAAACATTGCAAATAATCAAAGCAGTAGCTTTCTCAAATGTTTGTTGAATAAACAGAATACTTACACTTTTTGCATACAAACCAAGTATGATGGCAGCCATTTTGAATACGTAATTAGATGGATGATTCGTGTGTCATGTTCTTGGACTCATCTGGAAATGTTCCATATTACCAAGCAACGAAGTGTTCGAAGTTTGATGTCATTCCCTCAAATCATTAAAAAGTTGTGATGATTCAAAACAGTTTTTGATTTTACGCTATTATGCTCATTATTCATACATTGAGGTCAATGTTCCTACTTTGGGTCACAGTGAATTTGCCCGAAATGAATAACAATATATGGCAAAAATGACGACACGAAAATGACCATAACTTTAGTCATACTAACCCTATGAAGCTGGGAGAGCCCTTATCTTGTTGAAAATGTAAAGCTCTCTCCAACTGAAATAAAATTCAGCATTCAGCAATGAGCATTTTGAAATTTTCATGATTTTGCCTACTAGTAGAAGGACTAGGAGTAGGAGACTGGGGAAAAGAAAATCAAATTTACCATCTTCAATGACTTCGAAATATTCCTCATGATGTTCATCATCGACGTCGTTAAATGAGTCGTCATCATCACTTGCCAGAGGGGCAGGGACCCGGGCTAGAGCAGGGTGAGGGATGTCACTCTCTTCCCAATCACTGTCGTCGTCTGAATCGGTCTCTGACTCGGAACTTACGTCCATAGGTTCCCCGTCAAAGGCTCTATTTTCGCTGACATTGTCGGCAACATAGAGATCATGGTATAGTTGTCGTGCTTCATCTCCGTCATACCTTTCGCGGTTGTTTTCTGGTCATGGTTGGAGCAATTGAATTCGATATAAATTAGCGCAAAGACAAAAACAGTATTGAAGGCTGGCTGCATTTACGTCTGCTTGATTTCTAGCGTTTCGGTATTCGCTGTTGCACGATGGTACATGGTACGTTCGATAGCGCTAGCCAATGGAAGCGGTAAATATACAGCGCGCGTTTAGGACCTTTGCTGGGCCCAGCGAAGTGTGATGCATTCTGGGATATGTTTTCCGCGCGTGCATAGATGACATTAATTAAACAAGGTTATCCAAATTCAACGCTTGGAAACATTTGAAGTAATGGTTATTATCAATTATAAAACGGTAAAATACAGCCCCCGATATAGCAGCTGAAGAGCTCCTCGAACGCTGCTGAGATGTGTGACGACACACCAGGGACCAGTCCTGTCTAAGCAGACGATGTCCTATAACATCTTACACATTTTTCAGTGCCTGTTTTGTCATATCCTCTTCACTTATTTCTCTTACCTGACTAGCGTCAGTCTTAATGTTAGTCTGTTGCCTCACTCTTAACTTCGTGTATGGTATTATTTTGATGAAAAATGCAGCGTTAAAAAAAATAAAGGAATCAGTCACTTGTAAACAAAATAAGACGCCATTGTATTTTCAGCTGCTTGCACCGGGGCATGTTCGGCGTTTCAAGAGGGAACGAATACCATCCTTGCTAATATTTGGAGGGCTTTTCAATTTGAAAGTGGGGTTTATTTCATTGATATTGACCCTTCTCCTGTGTATTTACAATCAAACGGTTTTAGTTATTTGAATCAGTTTCACTTTCCCTTTTAGAATGGTGTGGAATAAGGTCATGTTTAATACCAAACTCTTTTAGTTTGATAAATAATTGCATTGCAATTACGTTCATTCATTATAGGACGTCGTCTGCTTAAGCAGGATCGATCCCTAGTGTGACGACATCAAAACATCGCTATATTTCTGGCGAATCCTCGGATATTCCAGATGCTTAGGAGAGCTTTTATTTAGTTGTTTTTATAATCATCGGATACGCAGTTGACATAAAACTTATATGATTGCCATCTGTAAGCTTCCCAGTTTCTAGTGATACAATAATGGCCATATTTGTGATTTTCTTTGAATATCTACTTTAAGAAAACTTCAATATTTTGGCAATAATTTGACATTTGATGTTAAATGTGATGATATTTTGCGGGCGGATATATTAATTTTATAGAAAGCAGGCAAATTAATTATACCTAAAAATTTGGGGGATACGCACAAATTTTTTTACAAACACCGTTATTCAAACACCGAACTATAACAGGATCGGGGCAAACGGAAACACCAGCAAGACACACAGAATTAACTACGTGGGGCTGGTCGCTAAAAGGAAAATAACTGCCTAAAAGGAACATAAAATTTCCCTTGCAATCAGTGGCGGCACCAGGATTTTTAAAGTTGGGGGGGGGGGGGCAAATGGGGGGCAAAAGAAAATGTTGGGGGCAAGAGCGGACAAAAAAAATGTTCCACCTTTTTATTTTTGTTCACTCCGAAAATTATTGGGGGGTGGGGCAAAGCTTCTGACTGGGGGGGGGGGGGGGGGCAAATGCCCCCCATGCCCCCCCCCCCCTTGGTGCCGCCACTGCTTGCAATAGGCAAAAAGTGACATAAACACCAGAGTATTATAATCTAGAACGAAAATAAGTACAGAAAAATGCTTTTAAGGACGTAAAAGCGCGCTGAAAAGATACAAAATGACCTGAATTCAGGAGCGCAGTAACTCGACGACCTAACTCGATCGGCATTGAGCAAGAAAGAGGAAGATGGCCGTTGTGTATTCATGCGGGTGAGGAATGAGGGGATAACAATGGGTTACAGGGGGGGGGGGGGTACGCACAATATTGTGACTCATTTGTGTTCAAATTTCTCGATAGGGTAGCGTAGTCAGGAGACTAGCATAATAGGTAGGTATATGTGATTTTTGCGAAATCACAATTTCTTACGCATTTTGTCCTTGACTGGGGCGCAAATAACGCTCAAAGACCATTACAATAAACTTAAAACTCACACGTTTTCTTTTTCTAACATAAATGTGTTTATTAACCGTCCTGACATGATATATTGTCATCATCAATTTCTTGTCACGGCCAGGGAAGGGGGGGGGGGGCGACTAGAAATTACCACCATTGATTGCTATTTCTTTATCGCTTTAGTTTGTTTATGATTCTTGTCATTATCCAACTCAACTCTTGTCTTCCTGTTTCAATATTTTCCTCGAAACATACAATTACTACACTCTCGATATCATGCTCCTTTCTGATGTTATCTTTATTTTCAAATCGATCAAACTCTGATAAATAGCCACATCCTTTTATAATAAAAATTGCATGCATTGCGGAAATAAAACGCACTGAAACAAAGTTTTAATTGCACGAACTTCCTGACGAGTTCAGAGAGAGAGAGAGAGAGAGAGAGAGCAGGCGGCATTGAGATGTGATAAAGTATTATTTTGTTCCACTCACTGTCATTCATTTAGCTTTTTCCCATTACAAACAAAACAAATCACATATGTGTACATGATTTTAATAAATTGTTTTATTGATAAAACAACTACATAGGGAAAAAAGCGTTGAAAGAGAGATGGATAGATAGAGAAATAAACGAATGAAGCGGGAGAAATAAAACAAATAGTTATGACAAATCATGAGAAATGTATTCGAAAGTAAATAGGATTATTTTTGTCTTATTGAATAAATAATGTTCATCTAAAAAAAAAGTTCCCTGATACATGTGATATAGAAAGCATTTAGAGTGATAATGTCACAATGCTGGTCAGAATACGACTACAAAATGAGTCGGAAACACGTGTAAATGCGGGGCGCAATGCATGACTTGGCAGATAATCGCCCGAGCATTAGCAGACGACAATGGGGGCTAATGAATGGGGTATCGATCGAACCACTGAGTTATCACAGACCTTGATCTAACCGCGTGCGCGACGGCGTTTACGCAATTTGTATTGTAAGTGTACTGAAAAGGAAGGAAGCGAAGCTTCAACAAAATAAGACGGCTTTTCCCCTGTAAAATTACAAACCTTATTTTTTGTTTCGATAAACAAAAGTTATATTTTTAGAAGGAAAAAAGTCTGACCTTTCATGTTTACATTTACTACAAATTACGAAAATGACCGAGTGAGGTACAATGAGCAATCAAAGTAGAAAGCACCTCCAAATTTCCCATTACCGGCAATGTAACCGAAATCGCTCCGTCACAGGGAGAACAATCGCTGTGCGCGGGCTCGCCCTCAAAGGGTTAATATCCACATGATTAGGGTTGTTCATATAATACTACCCCTCCCCTCTCTTTTTCTCTGTCATCTTTACTTCTCGATCTCACTTTCCACTTCGCCCTATCCCTTAGTATTTCTTTATCAAACCTTCCCTCGTTCTCTATGTCTCTCTCTCTCTCTCTCTATGAAACATTTTACCCTCCCCGTTCTTCTCAGTGAAGTTCAGTCATTGTCGAAATGAAGAAAAAAAATATCATTTGATCATTTGTTTATAAATAACTTCTAGGACAAGAACAAAATGCCAGACATTTCGATCCCGATAGCCTTTTGTTTTGAAAATCTTGACCCAAATTATAGCATAATAGGTAGGTATATATGATTTTTGCACAGTAAATCACAATTTCTTACGCATTTTGTCATTGACTGGGGCGCAAATAACGCTCAAAGACCATAAATTTTTTTGTATTTCTCCCACTTTTCTTTCTCTCTTTTGCGTTTTTGCGCCCCCTTCAAGTGCCGCCCGGGGAGCGATATTTTTTTTCGGAGGATGGGAAAGTCACTAGAGGAAAATCGACGCTCCTGATTGGCTTAAAGGAGAATTAACCCCTGATTTCAAATTTACTTATATTGGAAGGTGTAATATTTTACTACTTATTGGCCTAAATCATTTTCTAATAAGATATCAGAAAAGGGTATAAATAAAGATATTCCAACACCCGGTATCGTCTCCTACTCATTTACATGTGGGCTGCCATTTTCTTGCTGATTTGGAGTTGTACATGAAACATTGAGAAATGTTCCAGCCAGGAAGATATTTTGAATTACCTAAAATCCCATATGTGACGAAAAATATAAAGTGGGTGTTTACATGTATTATAAAAATTAAATCTTTATAATGATACTTTTAAATTGTCTGGTTTTGCTTAACAAAAATCTATTTTCTTGGGTTTGCCAAACAGAGCAGAACATAATATATGCAGCATGCGTTCTGACTTTTCAACTCCATTATCCGAAAGCAGGTGAATGCATAGTTTGCCGCTATAGATGCTCAGGGAAGAAGCATCCATAAAATTTGAATTAATTTGCTCCGTCCCATACGTCCAGTATCGAGAAAATAGATTTTTATTAAGCGGAAATCTTCAGTTTAAAAATAAATTGACATATCTATTCTATATTTTTAATCTCAAATGGGTTTTTAATTTTGAAAAAGGCAATTGAGCATTTGGATTAAGAAAATCTTCTTGTACACATAAACAAAATGGCAGCCCCCATGTGCTGCTAGCAGACGATACATATTGTTATTTAGCAGATGGTAAATTTTGCTCAGAAAATCTTGATTCGTATCGATCTCGTATATTTTGACGCGAAGCCATAATAGTCTAACAAGTAGGAATAAATAACACCTTTGAACACTATCATCTTTATTTTTTAGCGTAATTCTCCTTTAAATACGCCAGAGATGTGATTCAGTGACTTTGTTACAGGTACAGTGAGTCGAGTCAAGCACATGCACAGTATACGGTATACAACTACACGCAATGCATTTTATAGCCATCGCACTACTCCCAAGACATAAGCACACACACATTCACATACATGCACTTGTGGGGAACTCTAGGTGTGTCTGTATGTGAGGGTGTGTGAGTCTGTTTAGCAGTATGTCCGAGGACATTTTCGGACAGAGAACAAAAAAAAAAATCATGACAAAAATGGTCCTCGGAAGCCGGACAATAGTCCTCGAACGTCGAACAATGAATTTGTGCTTTATTCCGTCGACTGTCCGAGGACGAGGAACAATAGAGGAACAATACCTGTCCTCGGAAGTAAAGCCATGTAGAGATGTGTGTGTGTGTGTGTGTGTGTGTGTGTTTAGTGTGTCTGCATGTTGCTGTTGACCACGTGGCTGCTATGTTTATGTATACTACATGTACACATACAGGCCTAATATGTTATGAAAATCGAGCGTGTTTCAGCCTGATCGAAGGGCGGGAGTATCAGAAGAAAAACAAACAAAAGAGAGAGAGAGGACCTTGCCTGGGACCTTGCCATCATAAATTGAAAATGGTAGCTCAGTTTGACGTCACTGATATTTCGAAATGAGACTTAATTGTCCATGGTAACATTCCAAAATAATGAAAAGAATAAAATTGATGGTCTGATTTTCCCCCCAAAAGATAAGTCATTTCTTATATTTACCTTATCTCCTTCTTTTTTCAAAATGTATCTGATACTCTACATTTTTTCTCTTGTGGAATGATCTCGTTTTTAGTCTATCTTCATCTGCTCATCTGAGCCCCCACCCCCTTGCTTGCCTTAATTTCAATCCCTTAACCCTTTGGAGACGACTGGCTTCTACAGAAGCCGAGCGAGGTGCTCAGTCTGTGACGGAGGGCTTCTACAGAAGCCGAGATTTATGCCTAATATGTTGACAAAGTTTTCCAGCTAACTATCCGCTCTTATGCGCTAAAATTCTTAGTAGTATAGGTTTTCCCGGTCAATTTCGCAGATTTGTCATTCAATTTGATAAGGGAGTCACTCAAATTCGCGAAAAAGATCTGTGCCATGAAATTTATCATTCAAATTCATTTTGAGGTCATTCAAATTCGCACTTCGGTCAAGACATTTAGCGTTTACATCATTCAAATTCAAATATGCGTGGAGAGCATTCAAATTCGCTACCTCGCTTGGAAGCGTCTTTTCGAGCATTCAAATTCGCACGTGGGCATTCGAATTCGTAATGAGTTCATTCAATTTAGCATGTATTTAGCGTTTGTGTGTTTTTGCTCATCTATTAAAGTCGTAATGTTTAAAATAAAGAGATACATTGCCCAACATGACATATATAACATAATTCATGATAACTACATGTACGTTATGAATAACATTTTTCAGAGTATACATTGACAGTCAACACAGTGACACACTCACTATATATATATATAGTTAGACATGAAAAAAAAACAGATTATGAAAAAGAATAAAAATCAATCAAGAAAATAAATGAAAAAAAAAAAGATTATGAAAAAGAATAAAAATCAATCAAGAAAATAAATGAAAAAACAAGATTATGAAAAAAAAAAAAAATCAATCAAGAAAATCTGCAATTCTGCAGGCACTATAAACGTTAGAAATGAAGAACAAAAATTCCTAGAACTAAATTTCAAAATGATGATAAATCAGAAGAAAATAAAATCAAAATAATAAATCAGAAGAAAAATAAAAGAATGTTATTGATTATAGAAAAACACACCCATGTGTGCAGAAAACTCATAAGGAAAGAATGAAAATACCAAATAATTATCAACTGACAAAATTTACTGGAACTACATTTGATTTTGAATGCTCAACGTGTTAAGTTGAATGATCCGAAATGAAATTGAATGCTGGAATAACAGTATTGCGCAATTCCCTTGCCATTCTTTGCTAAATTGAATGAACGTTTTGCGAACTAGGTGCATTTAGTGCGAATTTGATTGACAAAAACTTAGATTCAAATGACATAAATACAAATTCGAATGATATGAAAATGAATTTGAATTACAAATCGGCTGTGCGCGACCTAAATCCTTGAAATTGAATGCACGCAAAATGAAATTGACTGACGATCTTACGAAATTGACCGGGAAAACCTATTTATGTAGATATATGACAATACCCGTTAAAAAAATATGAGGTTACGTGGAGAAAAATTGAGAAAAATAGGATTTTGTTTCAACTTTACTCGAAATTCTTGTTTGGGATCGTAAATCTTGTATACATACAGACGTACGCGTACGCGTCCACTTCGATCATGTTATTTCCATAGTCTAGAGCTCCGATCACGTGATATCATAGCGTTCAAAGCGCCGATCGATCTTGACAAAAAGCTACAGCTACGTTATGTGCGTATTCACTACATTTACACTCCCGACTTCAATCCTGACGTTGTTTACTTATTTATTTTTTATCTAAGGCATTTTTCATCAACTGATTTGAAATAAGCACATGATTTGTTGTTTCTCGTAGGAATTAAATTGCTGTGCACCCATCAACTATACTACCTTTGATTGGTTGTTTATTGATTTTTTAAAATGTATTTATATTTTAATGTTTTTAGGAAAGTGTGTACTAGATGAGAGCTATGGAAGATAGAGCCAGAGAGAGAGAGAGAGAGCCCCTCCGCCTCCAATCCATCCCGGTCAATGACAAGAAATTGGCTCCCTGTTCCAAACATCAAGTTCAAGTTCAAGTTCAAGTTTATTTTATTTATTTCAACTCAACTCGACTTAACATCATAACACTATAACAATTAATTACATAATAAACCATAAAACTGAATATTCAATACAATACCACAAAATATATATATATTTATTTATGGTGAACGAAAAGATATATTACAAATGTGTATTTTATATAGTCTATCCTTTTGTAAATGTAGAGCTGAGGAAATAGAGGGATCCACTAAAAAGCAGGGCTTGTTGAGTGTGGATCCCTCAAAAAAAATATTGTAATAGATTAAGCTGCATAAATATAAAATCAAAGGTATGTGTTACCAAATAAAAATTAATATGTATAATATAACATATTCTTTGGTGTGAATATAATATGAAGTGACAAATGAGATATGGAGATGAAGAAAAAATATATATAAATATAACTGAGAGTAAGATGACAAAGTGGTGCGTCTGTGAAAAAAAAAAATGGAAAGATAAAAGAATTTCAAAAAGTAAAGCAGATGAGAAAAGAGAGAGAGAGAGAGAGAGGAGGGGGATAGTCATGGGTCCTGACCGCTTAATATGAGTTTATGAATTTTCTGTATATGATTTGAGAAAATGTGTTTTCAGCTTGATTTTGAAACAATTTAAACTTGATGAATTAATTATGTCATTGCTGAGTGAGTTCCAGTATTTTGGGCCGTAGAAGGAAATTGTTTTATGTGCGAGTAGAGTGCGGGTCCGGGGAAGGTGAAAACGGTGAGACTGTCGGGTTGGGTAGTTATGTATAGCATTGTTTCTTGTGAACATGTCGATGAATGTATGTGGCAGTTCGTGTTTATTCAACTTAAACATAAATTGTCCTGTTTTAAAAAGAAATAAATCAGAAAATTTTAAAATTTTGGACTCGTAAAATAAATGATCAGTATGTGAACGACTAGGAGCATTATGTAGAATCCTTATAATTTTCTTCTGTAGGATAGAGATTTTATCCGTAAGATATTTATTGGCGTTACCCCATGCCATAATTCCATAATTTAGATATGGTAGTATGAGTGAGGAATATAAAGTAAAAAGTGTAGTCTTTGGGAAAAAATATTTAAGCTTATTCATTATTCCAATGTTTCGCGAAATTGTTTTGGATATATTTTGAATGTGAATGTTCCATTTTAATTTATCGTCAATAGTTAGCCCTAAAAATTTTGTAGATGTGACCCTCTTAAGGGATATGTTGTCCAAAATAACATTTCCTGGTAAATTTTGCAAGGTGTTACTAAACAGCATAAAATTAGTTTTTAGGACATTCAGTGATAACTTATTGGCTTTGACCCATTCCACTACATGTTTGAGTTCTAAATTTATTGTTGAGAGAAGAGTTATTGGGTTAGTATGTGAATAAAATAAGTTTGAGTCATCAGCGAATAAAATGAAAGACAGAACATCAGATGACTTATAAAAGTCGTTTATGTATATGATAAATAACAAAGGACCAAGGATACTCCCCTGTGGGACACCACAACTTATTGGTCGTAATGTTGACCTATTATTATATATGTCTACATATAGTTTTCTGTTTGATAAATAATTCCTGAACCATTCCAAGGCTATCCCACGAACACCGTAGTGTGACAACTTATCTAGAAGAATATTATGGTTTATAGTATCGAAAGCCTTGGAAAAGTCTAGGAATATTGCGATTGTATGTTGATGGTGATCTATGGCATGGGATAATGTATCTACGCATTTCAATATTGCTTGAGTTGTATTGCGGTTTTCTCGAAAGCCAAACTGTGACTCACAAAAAATATCATGTTTGTTTAGAAATTCTGTAACTCTGACGAAGACAATTTTTTCCAAAACTTTGGATAAGGATGGTAACAATGATATCGGTCTATAATTATTTGTTTCATTACTATCACCTTTCTTAAATATAGGAATAACTTTAGCAATTTTAATATTATTTGGTACTATACCTGTAGTTAATGATAGGTTAAAAATATAGACCAAGGGATTAGTAATCGATAAGATTATTGCTTTAAGGAGATAATTATCGATCCCATCATGCCCCGAACTTTTCTTTCCTTCTAGTTTATTTACTATACCAATGACTTCCTCAGGGCTGGTGGGGGTAAGAAATAATGAACATGGATTACCCAAAAATTTATCAAATTTACTTTCGGTTGCTGGGATTTTTTCAGCAAGTTTTTGTCCAATTTGAGAGAAGTACGTGTTAAAGGTTTCAGACATTGCTTTAGGGTCTTCGATATATTCGTTAGTCTCGGATCTAATTTTGGTTATTGTTTGTGTCTTATTATTTCTGTTTAAGGTTCTGTTTATTATTTTCCATGTGTTTCTCATATTGTTTTTGTTAAGTTCAAATTGTTCAGTATAATGTTGTTTTTTTGCACGACGCAGTACATTGGTCAAAATATTTTTATAGCGAGTGTATTTTCCTCGGGTCTTGTCATTCGGATTGGTTTTGTATTTATAAAATAAATTGTTCTTTCGGTTTATTGATCTTAAAATAGACTTGGTGACCCAAGGTGACCTAGGATTCCTTTTATATGTATTCCCTCGCTCTCTTAAAGGTATATAAATATCAAATTGATCGTTTAGAATACCTATAAAATTATCGTAAGTTTCATTAACATCCTCCGCATTATAAATTCGTTGCCAGTCAACTGAACTTAAATTCTCGTTGAGACGTTCCAAATTTTCAGCATTCAATCTACGAGATTTAATTTTTGGGGTACATCGTTCGGCCGGTGTGTCCAAAAGATTAGTTTTACAAAAAATTGGGTAATGGTCAGATATATCCGATACGATGATTCCTGATTCTTGTGGTGAAGGCATATTAGTAAAAATATTATCAATTAAAGTGGCGGACTGGCCTGATACTCTTGTAGGTTTGGATATGGTGGGTAAAAAAGAAGTTGAAAGAATTAGTTCTAGAAAATCGTGAGAAAATCCTTGTGCATTCGACTGCAACAGGTTAACATTAAAGTCCCCCATTATGAAACAGTGTTTATTTTGGATTAAAGGACTTTGTAAGATATTTTGCATGTCTCTTAAAAAGTCTTCATGGCGACATTGTGGAGGGCGGTAAATGACTCCTATTATAACATTCCTACTGTTTTTCATTTTCACCTCTACAAAAAGAGATTCTAAAGTTTCTGTCATGTAAGTTAGATTATTTAGACAAAAGTATTCGAGACGGCTTGGTACATACATGCATACACCACCTCCTATTTTCCCTTCTCTATTGTTGTTGAGTAAAAAGTACCATCAATATTCAAGAGAGAATTGTTAGAGTCTTGTAACCAGGTTTCTGTGAGACCAATAACCGGACTATTATATGGATTAAAATGTTCTATAAGTAAGCCAAGCTGGTCAAAATTCTTATTCAGGCTCCTGATGTTTAAATGTAAAAGGAAAGTGTTTTCAGGTGTATCGTTTAAAATATTTGATTTGTATTCATTGACTGTAAAGTAATTAGATGAAGTAAAATGCTGTGCTTCATCGTTGTCATCAAAGCTTAGTGTTAATTCTTCTGAATTCTTGTTTAGATCATTAGATATGCGTGTGTCGTATTCTTGATTATTTATGTGTGTTAGACCTTGTCTATTAGTCTGTACCTGGAACAGAAATTCGTCATCATCAATAGAGCTAAAGGGGAATTCTGTTGCTAACGCCATAGCAATTTGGATACGGTTCTCAATAATGTATAAGTGTTTTGAGTGTCCAAAGTGAGAGGATTGTAATTGAGCAAGCCAGCTGGTGACCCAGAAATTTGAAAATATGTGATGAACAGAGTGTTGTGTGAGTGTGATATGATATGGATAGGTGATGAAAAAACCATGATTGGATGAGAGAAGGAAATAAAAGATGACATAAAACTAGTTGTAAACATGAATGAAAATGAAATATCAGTGATCATTAGACCGGTAATAATGTAGTACAGACATTGTAATATAAAACCCCTGCTCGTTCAGCAATGGGCCATGTACAAAAGACATCATTTGAGATATCAAAATATTTCTGTATTCTTCAGTAGGGACCCGATAGTACACGAGAACAAGAAGGATATATAATTTTGTTTGTTATTGAAAAGAGAGAGAGAGAAAAAACTTTCTATTGAAACAGTTCCAAAAGAAAAAAATTTCGTTTACTTATCGGATTGTCACTATAGAAGATTACAATATAATTCAAACACTATTATACAAATTCAATGCTCAATATATGGAAAACTAAAAAGCGAGCCTATGGCCGAAGTGAAAATGCAGCCATTGCAATTTCCTTAAAAATAGATGTCAAAATATTTTATAATTATTGCTTACCAAGATTAAATGAACCTTAACAATGTGCCATCATTGATTGTCAACCTTATACTAATTCATTTAATTCTTGTGTGATTAATATTTCAAAAGAAACAATTTTGTATTTCAGATTGATTCTGAACAAAATATGTAGAATGTCAAGATATATAAAGTATACCTGAGATGAGCAATAATGGATGATGATTTCATTTAATGTCAACAAACTACCAGGGTTATCTTAAGAGCATAAAATAATATCCATAATGTTGTCTAATTATCGAGGTAAGTACACTATACATTAGATCGATTTAATAATGAATCGCAAGTACTGTAGGGATATTGTTTATGTTTGGTTTATTAAATACTGGAAGTACTCCTCGACCTGTTCCAAGCTACAATGAATCGCAATACCATGATGTGATTAGTGATCAGAATAATTATCAGGGTATACATTATATAATTTTCAATATCTTGAATGTTACAGCATGGGCAGTGGTACTAAAATACCCAATATAAAGGATCAGATAGCAAGATATTTTCTCATGAATTATGAAGGTATGATACTCGACAAAATATCTAATGTTACAGTGATTCTAGTATACCTTATATCAATGTAAAGATCAGATAAAAGGCACATTGTTTGTATACAGAATTGTAAATGTAAGTACTCGAGATTTTAATGAATCTAGAACATTCATATCGATATTTTTGTTATTTTTTAGTATTAGCATTACCTGACATTTATTTTCATACTTGTAGTATTCTCCAACCTTGCTAAGATGTACAAATATGTCCTATAAGTTTGGTAAATGTCATTTACTAGTTAACGTTATATAGGATAACTAATGAATAAAAAGAAAACGAATTGAATTTCTAATTGATCTTGAATTAGGTTTAGTCGTCATTAAAATATGATAAAGGTGAAGTGTATACATACTGACCATATACCTATAGTCGGTATTCATAATAATTAAGTTACGTAGTTAATAAATATGGACTATTTCAAGTAACATTTTCAAGAGTAAGTTTAATCGACTTGATTAATATTGATGAGTATCTGGTATCAACAGACATAAAGAATTCCTAAAGAGAAGAAAAGACCTCAAAGGGATCCCTTTTGCAGTTGTGTTTTGAGCTGAGAGTGGTTACAAAAGAATAATTTTCCTTTTTCTTATTGTGTTACTTCTTTTGCAAATTTGACCCACAGACCAATAATAAATAATTGTGTACCTGACCATATTTGGCTATCCTTGCAGTATAATTTGTAGCTGCATCTTTATATTTATTTTTAATCTGAGTGTCTCCTTAGAAATAAATAAATGCATCATGAACTAAGTCTATCTGGAAATTACTATTGTGTCTACATCTATTTCTCACAATATAAATTTCGAAAATGCACATTGTTTCACTGCATCAGATCATGTTCATTGATCTGAGTGACTCCTTTAGAATAAATAAATATATCATAAAATGAGACTCTGTGGAAATTACCAATGTGTACACACATCGGAGATGACTTATTTCTCACAAATATAACACGGGTAACATTATGAGAGTCTATTTAAGTGTTCGAATTTAAGTTGGAAGAGAGAAGAAAAAAAACATCTGGTGTAGGATTTAAAGTAGGCCTACCTCAATGGTATTACACATCTTAGTAATATTTACATAAAGTAAGCATTTTTCCAAGTAAACTAGGTCACTTTCCTACTGCATTATACAATATTTGAGTTCGTTGATCAACCTAACAGTAAAAAATGGTAATATTCAACGATAGTATACAATCTTTCCAGGTAGCCCATTCAACTTTTCGGTTATATGTAGTCGGTTACATTTACATACGAGGTAAGTATTGGTTGAACTTGCAAAATGAAGCACCTGCATGCCTAAGATTAAAAATTGTTAATTTATGGATACTTATTAATATGAGCAGCATTCAACGAAAAGCAATCGGTATTTCCCAGTAGGGCAAGTTGTGTTTTCTCTGGTGCGTTGTGTTCAAGAGGTGAGTATTGAGCAAGCTTGTAAAATGAAGCTGGTGCATAGTGAAAATTAACAAATTGTTGATTTCATTGTGCACTTTGTAAGTATGAGCAAAAGGTCAACGACATTAATCAATCTTTCCACGTAGCACAAGTAAATTCTATGTTACGTTTAGGAGGTAAAGTATTAAGAAAATTTGTATATGCATGGCTAAATGAACATGCATATCGTTGTATTAAGCAAGCATTTATTAAATCTGAGTAATAATATTTTCCATGTTTACCAATTGCAATCACTCTTTCCAGGTAGTCCAGGTGTCTTCTTTGTTGCGTTTTGTTTGCAAGGCTACTGTTGTATTGAAGACTTTGATCCTAGTCATCAGCCTTTTCTCTTTTCTGAGATTGTAAGCAATGGAAGAGAGCCGACCTCTTTCCCGTTTCATTGATGGTGGTAGATCTGTTCTCACGGTGATCGTAGGCCTACCATCTTCGACGGCATCGTTGTTACTTGACGATTGTCGACGGCGGGGGTTGCGGGGATGCTCAAATGCTTTCAGGATATTATCTCGATCTTTCATCCGAGCAAAGCGAACGATTATGGGATCCGGTGAATTAGAAGCATTGGGTTTGGTGGGATTTCGGGCCGATGGTAGGCGATGTGCATTAGAGATGGGAATTTTGTCAGCTTCATCATAGGGTACGTTAAGCAACTCTGCGATTACTTTCGTTGTTTCGGTCAAGATGTCTTCATCTTTCTTTTCTTTTACACCATAAAACAAAAGGTTCATTTTTCTTAAATGAATTTCTTGTTGAAGCAATTTCTCTTCTAGGTCAGCTACTAATTTTTTACTTTCTGCAATAACATTTGGTATGGTAGCCGTTTCGACAAATGAAACTCTTTCCGAAGTATCACTTACATCATGTGCTTTGATAACTTGACGTTGCTCCTTATAATCCAAGTTCATAAAAAAAATAAAAGGAGCTTGCTCAAGGATTATATCAATTGAAATTGGCCAATTCAGCCGTTCATTCATGAATGAACCATTCTACTCTTTTCCGAAATCCAAGTTCATAAAATAAAATAAAATAAAAGGAGCTTGGTCAAGGGTTATTGAAATTTAAATTGGCAAATGCAACGCTTCATTGATGAATGAACCATTTACTATTTTCTAAAACCCAAGTTAATAAAATAAAATAAAATAAAAGGAGCTTGGTCAAGGATTATATCAATTGAAATTGGCAAATTCAGCGCTTCATTCATGAATTTCAATGAACCTTTTCAAAATGAAACGCTTTCTCAGTCCCGTGGACTACTAACAAGGATTAGCATTTTGAAAGAAGAGGAAGTATAGGTAGGTCGACCTACTGAATACATGTATACAAGAATGAACTGTAAACATGCGCTGCCATGCTATCAATAGGTACGTTCACACGTAGAGAGATAGCATCGATGCTATCGAGGTGTCGATGCTATTTTGGTGAAGACCAGATAGTGTCGAGACCAAACGCTGTCTGAACGCAGATAGTCACGAGATAGAAGCGAGTTTCCAAACTATTCTTGCAGCGAGTTTAGCAGGAGTAAATCTCAGGATCCAGCGACATAGCATCGACGCTTTGCGGTAGACCACCCACCGCGCTTGTGACTATTTGTAATGTGAGCGCAATCGCTGCTATCTTCACTCGCTGCTATTGTAATTCTGTCTGTTTCATGTGGTGATATAATATAATGCTAGGCTAATGTGTATACTGTGTGGTAAGGAAGGGGGTTGTTTTGTTGTTTGTTTGTTTTTTTGGGGTTCCTTCTTTTTATCTTTTTCTTTTATATATGACCAGGCACCACAAAACCACCCAAAAGTCGCACTGTGTGATTTTCAGTTAGAGCTCAATCAATGTGTTTTGGTTTGCATGCATGGCCAAATTTTAGTTTTGGGTATTTCCTGAAAGAGTATACTTTTTTCTAAGTAATCTGAAATGTGGAGGCACCAAACAATCTAGAATTGGTATTTTTGACAGCTTTTTATCAGACTTATGTGTGTCTTTTTTCACGACCCTGAATACTTGTCTCATTATAATCTCCCATAAATCTCCCTAAGTTCTTGCATTGATACTTGTGCACTATGATAAACAGGATATGTCTATGTAGTATGCCAAGTTTTAGGACAATCTGATAATCCCTTCATAGAAATTTCCATTGAGTTCTAATCCTCCATTTGTCACCTTAGCACAACACTCTGCAAGTCAGAGTGCTTCAATAGACTGCAAACTTTAAACCCTTATTAAGAAGTAACATTATGAGGGACTATGCATTCTTCTCTTTGTACATTGAGTTATGAACATCCAATGAGTTATATATCATTTTAAAGCTGAGAATCTGCTTTTTCAGAATCAGACCTTAACTAAAGTATGATGTGGTCTTTAGATATTGATTTACATGTGCTTACCATTGGATTGGAGTTCAGTCAATTTTGACATGTACACGATTTATTTAAAATTAAGTATTATAACACATGTATTTGCTACTTGATTGCATTATCGATATTACAAATGAATTGTTTATTGTGTTATTATGTTGATTTATGAAGACAAATAAAATATTATTCAAAACAAAAGCTGCGCATCATATGACCCCTGTACACAAACTTCCGCACGTTTGACCATGCGTACCAATTATACTCGGGTCACTCTGTGTGGCGCAGTAATTATTGTTTTGACAGCGGGTGAGCGATGAATAGTCACGAGTGGGTGATAGAAGCAAGTCGATCACGGCCTGTCTGAACGTACTGGAAATTTTTTTGAAACTTACATAGCATCGATGCTATGTACTACGTGTGAACATAACTATAATGATAAAACTACAACCACAAGAATTACGGGAACCCAATTATTAATGCTCATTTTGAAATTCACAGTACAGCTCGTTAAATGGTTATCGTGATGACTGGGATTTGTGTCAAAAGGATAACCATAATATTGCATACTTTGAAAGCTTTAATTTCATGCATCTTTATTTTATTCCCGATTCCGTCATCTGCTGTAAAATAATAATAATAATAATAATAAGGGGGAAGGCGGGCTGTTATTGCAGATATTGCAACATCACTATAAAGATATATTGATTTTGGTAATTAACTTGGCTGTAAGCCTACATTACAATAAACTTAAAACTCACACGTTTTCTTTTTCTAACATAAATGTGTTTGTTAACCGTCCTGACATGATATATTGTCATCATCAATTTCTTGTCACGGCCAGGGAAGGGGGGGGGGGGGCGACTAGAAATTACCACCATTGATTGCTATTTCTTTATCGCTTTAGTTTGTTTATGATTCTTGTCATTATCCAACTCAACTCTTGTCTTCCTGTTTCAATATTTTCCTCGAAACATACAATTACTACACTCTCGATATCATGCTCCTTTCTGATGTTATCTTTATCTTCAAATCGATCAAACTCTGATAAATAGGCACATCCTTTTATAATAAAAATTGCATGCAATGCGGAAATAAAACGCACTGAAACAAAGTTTTAATTGCACGAACTTCCTGACGAGTTCAGAGAGATAGAGGGAGAGAGCAGGCGGCATTGAGATGTGATAAAGTATTATTTTGTTCCACTCACTGTCATTCATTTAGCTTTTTCCCATTACAAACAAAACAAATCACATATGTGTACATGATTTTAATAAATTGTTTTATTGATAAAACAACTACATAGGGAAAAAAGCGTTGAAAGAGAGATGGATAGATAGAGAAATAAACGAATGAAGCGGGAGAAATAAAACAAATAGTTATGACAAATCATGAGAAATGTATTCGAAAGTAAATAGGATTATTTTTGTCTTATTGAATAAATAATGTTCATCTAAAAAAACAGTTCCCTGATACATGTGATATAGAAAGCATTTAGAGTGATAATGTCACAATGCTGGTCAGAATACGACTACAAAATGAGTCGGAAACACGTGTAAATGCGGGGCGCAATGCATGACTTGGCAGATAATCGCCCGAGCATTAGCAGACGACAATGGGGGCCAATGAATGGGGTATCGATCGAACCAAGGAGTTATCACAGACCTTGATCTAACCGCGTGCGCGACGGCGTCTACGCAATTTGTATTGTATACTGAAAAGGAAGGAAGCGAAGCTTCAACAAAATAAGACGGCTTTTCCCCTGTAAAATAACAAACCTTATTTTTTGTTTCGATAAACAAAACTTATATTTTTAGAAGGAAAAAAGTCTGACCTTTCATGTTTACATTTACTACAAATTATGAAAATGACCGAGTGAGGTACAATGAGCAATCAAAGTAGAAAGCACCTCCAAATTTCCCATTACCGGCAATGTAACCGAAATCGCTCCGTCACAGGGAGAACAATCGCTGTGCGCGGGCTCGCACTCAAAGGGTTAATATCCACATGATTAGGGTTGTTCTTATAATACTACCCCTCCCCTCTCTCTTTCTCTGTCATCTTTCCTTCTCGATCTCACTTTCCACTTCGCCCTATCCCTTAGTCTTTCTTTATCAAACCTTCCCTCGTTCTCTATGTCTCTCTCTCTCTCTCTCTTTATGAAACATTTTACCCTCCCCGTTCTTCTCAGTGAAGTTCAATCATTGTCGAAATGAAGAAAAAAAAAAAACATTTGATCATTTGTTTATAAATAACTTCTAGGACAAGAACAAAATGCCAGACATTTCGATCCCGATAGCCTTTTGTTTTGAAAATCTTGACCCAAATTAAACTACCTCCCAGTCACCTCTGGTTGACATGACTGGATGCATATATATGCGTATCTTTATTGTGTACATTGTACATTGCATGTACTGTGTGCAGCTATAGCTGTACTCTATTCTGTGCATGTGTTTGACTCGACTTACTGTACTTGGCATTTTAACAAAGTGACTGAATCACATCTATCTCTCGAGTTTTTAAGCCAATCAGGAGCGTCGATTTTCCTCTAGTGACTTTCCCATCCTCCGAAAAAAAATTTCGCGCTCGGGGCACGTGCCCCCTCTGCCCCCGTAGATAAGCCACTGATATTGTGATATCTACAAGTAGGTCCATGATACTACTCTTTTATTCTTTTAAAACTTCTCTGTAGATTTGTCATTCATTTTAAATAACTTTATTATGAACTTTATTTGCTTAGTGCTGTGTAGTATTGATATTTTCAGCATACGTCTGTAGAATGCAAACAGAGCATTGGCGTCAATGTTCACTGATGTTACACTATATTATGAGGCTTCATACTAGGGCTGTTAACTCTGTGCGACCGGACAACTTTCTGATCTAGTAAATATTTAAGCTGCCTCGGTGCATTAACAAATATGGATGACAGTGACCAAGAGCTACATGATGCAGCATTAAGGGATAGAATTAGAATAGTCAAAAAATTGTTAAAAAAGGGTTCTGACATAAACAAGAGAGACCGAGATGGAAACAGTCCATTACACAGTGCGGCGAAGAAAGACAACGTGGCCATCGTTGAGTATCTCATCAAACACGGAGCTGAAGTTGAGCAGGAAACTCCAGATGGACTTACACCCTTAAATCTCGCTGCATCCCTCGGACATCTCAACGCAACGAAGGTTCTCCTAAGTCATGGAGCTAATATGGACAACGGAAATAACGCCGGCTATACTCCATTATACAGCGCTGCAAAGAATTGTCATCTTGATGTCATCAAATATCTCATCAATCAAGGAGCTGAGGTGAATGAGGGAAATAATGAAGGTTGGACTGCATTACACAGCGCTGCTCAGGAGGGTCATCGTGATGTCATCAAATATCTGATCAGTCAAGGAGCTGAGGTGAACATGGGAGATAACAATGGTTGGACTGTATTACATAGTGCTGCCCATAGAGGTCATCTTAATGTCGTGGAATATCTGATTAGTCAAGGAGCTGAGGTAAATCAAAGCAGAACCGATGGTATGACAGGGTTGCACGGGTCTGCAAAGGAAGGTCATCTTGATGTCACTAGATATCTAATCAATAATGGAGCTAAGGTGAACATGGGAGATAACAGTGGTTGGACTGCATTACACAGTGCTGCTCAGGAGGGTCATCTTGACGTTACTAAATATCTGATCAGTCAAGGAGCTGAGGTGAACAAGGGAGATAACGATGGTTGGACTGTATTACATAGTGCTGCCAATAAGGGTCATTTTGATGTCTTGGAATATCTGATCAGCCAAGGAGCTGAGGTAAATCAAAGTAAAACCGATGGTAGTATAACGTTACACTGGTCAGCACGGGAGGGTCATCTTGATGTCACTAGATATCTCATCAATAATGGAGCTGTGGTTAACATGGGAGATAACAATGGTTGGACTGCATTACACATGGCTGCTGAGAAGGGTCATCTTGATGTCACTAAATATCTCATCAATAATGGAGCTGAGGTGAATATGGGAGATAATGATGGTGGGACTGCATTACACGATGCTGCTGAGAAGGGTCATCTTGATGTCGTGGATTATCTGATTAGTCAAGGAGCTAAGGTGAACATGGGAGATAACGATGGTTGGACTGCATTACACAGTGCTACCAATAAGGGTCATCTTGATGTCGTGGAATATCTGATCAGTCAAGGAGCTGAGGTTAATCAAAGTAGAACGGATGGTAGGATAGCGTTACACTGGTCTGCACAGGAAGGTCATCTTGATGTCACTAGATATCTCATCAATAATGAAGCTCATGTGAACATGGGAGATAACCATGGTTGGACTGCATTACACAGAGCTGCTGAGAATGGTCATCTTGATGTCACGGAATATCTGATCATTCAGGGAGCTGAGTTGAACATGGGAGATAACAATGGTTGGACTGCATTACACATAGCTGCTGAGAATGGTCATCTTGATGTCATGGAATATCTGATCAGTCAAGGAGCTGAGGTGAATCAAACTAGAATCAATAGTAGGACAGCGTTGCACTGGTTTGCACTGAAAGGTCATATTGATGTCACTAGATTTCTCATCAATAATGGCGCTGAGGTGAACATGGGAGATAACAATGGCTGGACTGCTTTACACAGTGCTGCCATGGAGGGTCATCTTGATGTCACAAAATACCTGATTAGTGAAGGCGCTAAAGTGAATAAGGGAGATAACGATGGTTGGACTGCATTACACAGTGCTGCTCAGGAGGGTCATCTTGATGTCATGGAATATCTGATCAGTCAAGGAGCTGAGGTGAATCAAAGTAGAACCGATGGTAGGATAGCTTTGCACTGGTCTGCACAGGAAGGTCATCTTGATGTCACTAGATATCTCATCAATAATGGAGCTGAGGTGAACATGGGAAATAAGAAATGTTGGACTGCATTACACAGTGCTGTCATTAAGGGTGATCTTGGTGTCGTGGAATATCTGATCAGTCAAGGAGCTGAAGTGAATAAGGGTAATAATGATGGTTGGACTGCATTACACTGGTCTGCACGTGAAGGTCATCTTGGTGTCACTAGATATCTCATCAATAATGGAGCTAAGGTGAACATGGGAGATAACAGTGGTTGGACTGCATTACACAGTGCTGCTCAGGAGGGTCATCTTGACGTCGTGGAATATCTGATTAGTCAAGGAGCTGAGGTAAATCAAAGTAGAACCGATGGTATGACAGGGTTGCACGGGTCTGCAAAGGAAGGTCATCTTGATGTCACTAGATATCTCATCAATAATGGAGCTAAGGTGAACATGGGAGATAACAGTGGTTGGACTGCATTACACAGTGCTGCTCAGGAGGGTCATCTTGACGTTACTAAATATCTGATCAGTCAAGGAGCTGAGGTGAACAAGGGAGATAACGATGGTTGGACTGTATTACGTAGTGCTGCCAATAAGGGTCATCTTGATGTCTTGGAATATCTGATCAGCCAAGGAGCTGAGGTAAATCAAAGTAAAACCGATGGTAGTATAACGTTACACTGGTCAGCACGGGAGGGTCATCTTGATGTCACTAGATATCTCATCAATAATGGAGCTGTGGTTAACATGGGAGATAACAATGGTTGGACTGCATTACACATGGCTGCTGAGAAGGGTCATCTTGATGTCACTAAACATCTCATCAATAATGGAGCTGAGGTGAATATGGGAGATAATGATGGTGGGACTGCTTTACACAGTGTTGCTCAGGAGGGTCATCTTGATGTCTTGGAATATCTGATTAGTCAAGGAGCTGACGTAAATCAAAGTAGAACCGATGGTATGACAGCGTTGCACTGGTCCGCAACGGAAGGTCATCTTGATGTCACTAGATATCTCATCAATAATGGAGCTAAGGTGAACATGGGAGATAACAGTGGTAGGACTGCATTACACAGTACTGCCAATAAGGGTCATCTTGATGTCATGGAATATCTGATCAGTAAAGGAGCTGAGGTGAATAAAACTAGTACCAATGGCAGGACAGCGTTGCACTGGTCTGCACAGGAAGGTCTTCTTGATGTCACTAGATATCTCATCAATAATGGAGCTGTGGTGAACATGGGAGATAACAATGGTTGGACTGTATTACATAGTGCTGCCCATAAGGGTCATCTTGATGTCGTGGAATATCTGATCAGTCAAGGAGCTGAGGTAAATCAAAGTAAAACCGATGGTAGGATAGCGTTACACTGGTCAGCACGGGAGGGTCATCTTGATATCACTAGATATCTCATCAATAATGGAGCTGTGGTGAACATGGGAGATAACAATGGTAGGACTGCATTACACATGGCTGCTAAGAATGGTCATCTTGATGTCATAGAATATCTGATCAGTAAAGGAGCTGAGGTGAATCAAACTAGAACCAATGGCAGGACAGCGTTGCACTGGTCTGCACAGGAAGGTCTTCTTGATGTCACTAGATATCTCATCAATAATGGAGCTGTGGTGAACATGGGAGATAACAATGGTTGGACTGTATTACATAGTGCTGCCCATAAGGGTCATCTTGATGTCGTGGAATATCTGATCAGTCAAGGAGCTGAGGTAAATCAAAGTAAAACCGATGGTAGGATAGCGTTACACTGGTCAGCACGGGAGGGTCATCTTGATATCACTAGATATCTCATCAATAATGGAGCTGTGGTGAACATGGGAGATAACAATGGTAGGACTGCATTACACAGTACTGCCAATAAGGGTCATCTTGATGTCATGGAATATCTGATCAGTAAAGGAGCTGAGGTGAATCAAACTAGAACCAATGGCAGGACAGCGTTGCACTGGTCTGCACAGGAAGGTCTTCTTGATGTCACTAGATATCTCATCAATAATGGAGCTGTGGTGAACATGGGAGATAACAATGGTTGTACTGTATTACATAGTGCTGCCCATAGAGGTCATCTTAATGTCGTGGAATATCTGATCAGTCAAGGAGCTGAGGTAAATCAAAGTAGAACCGATGGTAGGATAGCGTTACACTGGTCAGCACGGGAAGGTCATCTTGATGTCACTAGATATCTCATCAATAATGGAGCTGAGGTGAATATGGGAGATAGTGATGGTGGGACTGCATTACACAGTGTTGCTAAGGAGGGTCATCTTGATGTCTTGGAATATCTGATTAGTCAAGGAGCTGAGGTAAATCAAAGTAGAACCGATGGTATGACAGCGTTGCACTGGTCTGCCCATAGAGGTCATCTTAATGTCGTGGAATATCTGATCAGTCAAGGAGCTGAGGTAAATCAAAGTAGAACCGATGGTAGGATAGCGTTACACTGGTCAGCACGGGAAGGTCATCTTGATGTCACTAGATATCTCATCAATAATGGAGCTAAGGTGAACATGGGAGATAACGATGGTTGTACTGCATTACACAGTGCTGCCAATAAGTGTCATCTTGATGTCATGGAATATCTGATCAGTAAAGGAGCTGAGGTGAATCAAACTAGAACCAATGGCAGGACAGCGTTGCACTGGTCTGCACAGGAAGGTTATCTCGATGTCACGAGATATCTCATCAATAATGGAGCTGATGTGAACATGGGAAATAACAATGGCTGGACTGCATTACACGATGCTGCTGAGAAGGGTCATCTTGATGTCGTGGATTATCTGATAAGTCAAGGAGCTGATGTGAAGAAGGGAGATAGAATTGGTTGGACTGCATTACACAGTGCTGCCAACGAGGGTCACCTTGATGTCGTGGAATATCTGATTAGTCAAGGAGCTGAGGTAAATCAAAGTAGAACCGATGGTAAGATAGCGTTGCACTGGTCTGCAAAGGAAGGTCATCTTGATGTCACTAAATATCTCATCAATAACGGAGCTAAGGTGAACATGGGAAATAACAATGCTTGGACTGCATTACACAGTGCTGCTGAGAAGGGTCATCTTGATGTCGTGGAATATCTGATTAGTCAAGGAGCTGATGTGAACATGGGAGATAACAATGGTTGGACTGCATTGCACAGTGCTGCCAACGAGGGTCATCTTGATGTCGTGGAATATATTATTAGTCAAGGAGCTGAGGTTAATCAAAGTAGAACGGATGGTAGGATAGCGTTACACTGGTCTGCAAAGGAAGGTCATCTTGATATCACTAAATATCTCATCAATAACGGAGCTAAGGTGAACATGGGAGATAACGATGGTTGTACTGCATTACACAGTGCTGCCAATAAGGGTCATGTTGATGTCGTGGAATATCTGATCAGTCAAGGAGCTGAGGTAAATCAAAGTAGAACCGATGGTAGGATAGCGTTACACTGGTCTGCACAGGAAGGTCATCTTGATGTCACTAGATATCTGATCAGTCAAGGAGCTGAAGTGAATAAGGGTAATAATGATGGTTGGACTGCATTACACAGTGCTGCTCAAGAGGGTCATCTTGGTGTCACTAGATATCTCATCAATAATGGAGCTAAGGTGGATAAGGGCGACGAGAAAGGTAGGACTGCATTATACCTTGCTGCCTTAAAGGGTAATCTTGTTGTAACCAAATATCTGATCAGTCAAGGAGCTGAGGTGAATGAGGGAAATACTGATGGCTGGACTGCATTACACAATGCTGCTCGGGAGGGTCACATTGATGTCACCAAATACCTGATCAGTCAAGGAGCTGAGGTGAATGAAGGAAATAATGATGGTTGGACTGCATTACACGGTGCTGCTCAGGAGGGTCATCTTGATGTCATGGAATATTTGATCAGTCAGGGAGCCGAGGTGAACATGGGAGATAACAATGGTTGGACGGCATTACACAATGCTGCTCGGGAGGGTCACATTGATGTCACCAAATACCTGATCAGTCAAGGAGCTGAGGTGAATGAAGGAAATAATGATGGTTGGACTGCATTACACGGTGCTGCTCAGGAGGGTCATCTTCATGTCGTGGAATATCTGATCAGTCAAGGAGCTGAAGTGAATGAGGGAAATAATGATGGTTGGACTGCATTGCACAGTGCTGCCAACGAGGGTCACCTTGATGTCGTGGAATATCTGATTAGTCAAGGAGCTGAGGTAAATCAAAGTAGAACCGATGGTAGGATAGCGTTACACCGGTCTGCACAGAAAGGTTATCTCGATGTCACGAGATATCTCATCAATAATGGAGCTGATGTGAACATGGGAAATAACAATGGCTGGACTGCATTACACGATGCTGCTGAGAAGGGTCATCTTGATGTCGTGGATTATCTGATAAGTCAAGGAGCTGATGTGAAGAAGGGAGATAGAATTGGTTGGACTGCATTACACAGTGCTGCCAACGAGGGTCACCTTGATGTCGTGGAATATCTGATTAGTCAAGGAGCTGAGGTAAATCAAAGTAGAACCGATGGTAAGATAGCGTTACACTGGTCTGCAAAGGAAGGTCATCTTGATGTCACTAAATATCTCATCAATAACGGAGCTAAGGTGAACATGGGAAATAACAATGCTTGGACTGCATTACACAGTGCTGCTGAGAAGGGTCATCTTGATGTCGTGGAATATCTGATTAGTCAAGGAGCTGATGTGAACATGGGAGATAACAATGGTTGGACTGCATTGCACAGTGCTGCCAACGAGGGTCATCTTGATGTCGTGGAATATATTATTAGTCAAGGAGCTGAGGTTAATCAAAGTAGAACGGATGGTAGGATAGCGTTACACTGGTCTGCAAAGGAAGGTCATCTTGATATCACTAAATATCTCATCAATAACGGAGCTAAGGTGAACATGGGAGATAACGATGGTTGTACTGCATTACACAGTGCTGCCAATAAGGGTCACCTTGATGTCGTGGAATATCTGATTAGTCAAGGAGCTGAGGTAAATCAAAGTAGAACCGATGGTAGGATAGCGTTACACCGGTCTGCACAGAAAGGTTATCTCGATGTCACGAGATATCTCATCAATAATGGAGCTGATGTGAACATGGGAAATAACAATGGCTGGACTGCATTACACGATGCTGCTGAGAAGGGTCATCTTGATGTCGTGGATTATCTGATAAGTCAAGGAGCTGATGTGAAGAAGGGAGATAGAATTGGTTGGACTGCATTACACAGTGCTGCCAACGAGGGTCATCTTGGTGTCACTAGATATCTCATCAATAATGGAGCTAAGGTGGATAAGGGCGACGAGAAAGGTAGGACTGCATTATACCTTGCTGCCTTAAAGGGTAATCTTGTTGTAACCAAATATCTGATCAGTCAAGGAGCTGAGGTGAATGAGGGAAATACTGATGGCTGGACTGCATTACACAATGCTGCTCAGGAGTGTCATCTTGATGTCATGGAATATCTGATCAGTCAGGGAGCCGAGGTGAACATGGGAGATAACAATGGTTGGACGGCATTACACAATGCTGCTCGGGAGGGTCACATTGATGTCACCAAATACCTGATCAGTCAAGGAGCTGAGGTGAATGAGGGAAATAATGATGGTTGGACTGCATTACACGGTGCTGCTCAGGAGGGTCATCTTCATGTCGTGGAATATCTGATCAGTCAAGGAGCTGAAGTGAATGAGGGAAATAATGATGGTTGGACTGCATTACACGGTGCTGCTCAGGAGGGTCATCTTGATGTCGTAGAATATCTGATCAGTCAAGGAACTGAGGTAAATCAAAGTAGGACCGATGGTAGGATAGCGTTACACTGGTCTGCTCAGGAGGGGCAATTTGATGTACTCAAATATCTGATCAGTCATGTATCTGAGGTAAATAAGGGAACTAGAACGCCTCTTCGATCCAGGTTCGGTCACCTTAATGTTCTGAAATATCTGATCAGTCAGATTTTACGCAATATTGTGTAAAGTTGAACCAATTTGGGGGTACTTATATCCCAACGTTGGATAAGATTTTACCCAACAATCATGCATGTTCCCTTTTTGCTCAATATTGGGCAAAATTTTACCCAGCTCTTTTAGAGTAACAATAAATAGTTTGAACAACTTCCTATTCTAAAATACGAAAGAAACATAGTGAAATCACACATGTAACGAAGTTAGGTTCACCTTGCAGGACAATTTTAATCAATATTTCGTTTAACGCCGTTATTTAAAAGCATAATTTCACTCTAAACGTCAGCAATATGAATAGCTCAAGCAATAGAAAGAACATAATTTTATACAAATTATTTTGATTTAGTAGTTTTTAAAATGAGTGAATGAGGTAATAATCGGGGGGGGGGGGCAACGGTCTTCCAAAATCAACATCGTTATGAATATTATGTATCACTAATTACTGTAGATAACTGGGCATCTATACAAGCGTGATAAGAACGGACTGACGGCCATTCATCTCGCCACTCAAAATGGACAAGCAGCAGTTGTTGAGACATTGGTTTCTCTTGGAGCTGATCTGAATATCCAGTCGCATGATGGAAAGACTTGCCTCCATGATGCCGTCATATTTTCCTGTCAGCCGGGTAGCATTACCTCATTCACAGCAAAAATTCAAGAGGTGCAAGGTTTGATAATGTATAATTCAGGTTACCAACTTGCAAATTCTATGTTCCATACTGTTACTTATCAATAGACCTGTTTACTAATTTACTGCACTTTATGCATGTTTCTCTCCAGAATCCTTAGTTACCAACTATTTGGTGCACCTGCTATGCATAATGGCATCTCTATAGATGGAATCCATTTTGCATACATAAGTTGTTGCTCTGTCCTACTTAATTGATGTGGTTCTCTTGGTGGATTTATTTTAGAACCAGCTGACAACTGAGAAGGCACTTGTCGTATATCTCTTGGACCATGGAGCACGAACTGACGTGAAAGATAGCCAGGGTAATCTACCACATCACTATGCCTCAGATGACTCTCTTCGAATGATCCTATTGGACAGGTAAGATGAAATTACCAAAATCAAACATTTGTAGTAAATAAATGTGAAATGTAAATTCCATTGAGTTTTCATGAGAACTCACTTATTTCATTTTATGTTACCTTGGATCTATACCCACTTTAAAGTGTCACCTGCTGTAAATGAACTGAGCCTGATAACTAGCCTATTGTCAGAGTGTGCTTCCAGTGTGCTCAAGCCGGCCAGTCTCTACCCGGACTTGGGCTTGTGGTCTGAATGACCAATCATAAGTCACTGTGTGTACAATGATTAATGTAACCCTATAGGGTGAAATTGAATTGGGATCTTTTGTTTGGGTTGAGAAAAAGAATTTTGGAGGGAAGAGGGACAGAAAGCTACTGGGACTGCAAGAACAAGCAAGTTACCAGTGCCGTCACCAGCTATTTTCAAGGGGGGGGGGGTGCCTTTTGCAAAAAGACACAACTTACCAACTCCACTTAGGGTCTACAGGATCCAGGATTGAGTATAAGAGGGGGCACACAAATGAAGGTTTATCAAAAGGTAGACCTGTATTTTTTTGGTCTCGCCAGCTTCTCGAAAAGTCGGTCAGGGGGGGGGGGGGGGGGGGGGGGGGGGGGTAGTATGGGGGTCCAGTTTCCCTCCATAATTCCCTACGAAGCAAAAAAAAAAAAAGAATTGTTGTTGGTCTCCGCACCCCCCCCCCCCCCCCCCCCCCTTGGCGACGCCCATGGTTACATGTATGTACATTATGTTATGACGGAGCAAACTTTTAAGCGCTGGTCCCATCCCGCCGTATTTGCAAGTGCGTGTTGTCTACGTGCAAAAACGTGGGCAAAATTTGGGGATCCGTACGTGGTGAGTACCGCCTCAGTACGAATTTGGGAGCATGCAGACACGCCGTAGCACTTTTAGTGTACGAGGAACTTTCGCTGCGTTCAAGCTGCGGGCGGTCTGCAGATTCACCCCCAGTACGGGTGACGTGCGTTGACGTGCGTGCCCTCTGCTGCTAACGAGCGCACAACGCACGGACTCCGTGAGTTTTTGAAAAAAATTCCCACAGTTACTTGCTCTACGGACAACGCACCTAGCACGTGGTGAGTACCGTCTCAGTACGTATTTGGGAGCATGCAGACACGCCGTAGCACTTTTAGTGTACGAGGAACTTTCGCTGCGTTCAAGCTGCGGGCGGACTACAGATTCACCCCCAGTACGGGTGACGTGCGTTGACGTGCGTGCCCTCTGCTGCTAACGAGCGCACAACGCACGGACTCCGTGAGTTTTTGAAAAAATTTCCCACCGTTACTTGCTCTACGGACAACGCACCTAGCACGTGCGTGCTCCGCACGTGATAAGTGCAGGGTCCGTGCTTATTCGGCGCTTCTCCAGTTCAGTTGTCCAGACCGACCGCAGCCTGAACGCAGCGAAAGTTCCTCGTGCACTAAAAGTGCTACGGCGTGTCTGCGTGCTCCCAAATCCGTACTGAGGCGGTACTCACCACGTACGATCCCCAAATTTGGCCCACGTTTTTGCACGTAGACAGCACGCACTTGCAAGTACGGCGGGATGGGACCAGCGCTTTAAACCGCACCGAGTACGTGCTATGCACTTGCAACGCACGTTGTTCGCGCTGATTTCTGCAGGATATACAAACGCCGAGCTGACTGACGAGTATCATCATTTCGTCTCCAAGATGCCCAAGAAGCACGCACTTACTCCCTGCAAGTCAGTAAGGACACCGTACGTGAAAGTACGGCCTCCGTACGATAACGAGGCAACCGCACGGCGATCGTACGTTGTAAGCGCGTTGTATTAAAGCACGTACAACTCACTTACCAGGTGCGCAACGTACGATGCACGCAACCACTCACGTCCAGGCGTAGCGTGCGGGCCACGTACTTACACATTGCGTTGTAGTGCGTGTGAAGTGCGTTGACGTAGTCCTTCCCTGCTCTTGCTACTCCCTCCCCACGTTTTCAAAAACACGCACGGCGGGGTGTGACCATGCCTTTGGCCGCTACAAAAGACACTTGAAGACAGGAACTGAACTTTAGGCGGGAAGAGCCCCTTTATTTAGCTTTCAGAGTGGGCGAGGCTGTTTTTATGGGTCTACTTCACATTGAAATACAAATCATGTGGAAACCTCCAGTTGATTGCCGTTTGGTCCAGTCGACATATGGTATTGCATCATTCAGTCTAATATCAGTTGGTCCAATATACAATTTATCTAATCAACATATCGTCCAATCAGTCGATGACGACCTGAAGGTCAGGCCAGAGACGGCTGGAGGACCAGACGTGGTGTGGCTCTGTATGTGCAGGGGCTGGTTTGAATTTGTTCCCTGCCTGTGAAAGTGCACGCGCGGTATAGATCAAAGTGGGAGTGGAGTGTACGCCCATAGCCCTCCTAGCGCAAATATGAAAATTTATGAGCACATTCTAATAATTACAGTAATTGGTCTAATAATATAGGTTTTCCCGGTCAATTTCGCAGATTTGTCATTCAATTTGATAAGGGAGTCATTCAAATTCGCGAAAAAGATCTGTGCCATGAAATTTATCATTCAAATTCATTTTGAGGTCATTCAAATTCGCACTTCGGTCAAGACATTTAGCGTTTACGTCATTCAAATTCAAATATGCATGGAGAGCATTCAAATTCGCTACCTCGCTTGGAAGCGTCTTTTCGAGCATTCAAATTCGCACGTGGGCATTCGAATTCGTAATGAGTTAATTCAATTTAGCATGTATTTAGCGTTTGTGTGTTTTTGCTCATCTATTCAAGTCGTAATGTTTAAAATAAAGAGATATATTGCCCAACATGACATAGGCCTACTATACAAAGGAAACATTATATATATAACATAATTCATGATAACTACATGTACGTTATGCATAACATTTTTCAGAGTATATTGACAGCCAACACAGTGACAAACTCACTATATATACGTATAGTTAGACATGAAAAAAAAAACAGATTATGAAAAAGAATAAAACTCAATCAAGAAAATAAATGAAAAAAAAAAGATTATGAAAAAGAATAAAAATCAATCAAGAAAATAAATGAAAAAACAAGATTATGAAAAAAAAATAAAAATCAATCAAGAAAATCTGCAATTCTGCAGGCACTATAAACGTTAGAAATGAAGAACAAAAATTCCTAGAACTAAATTTCAAAATGATGATAAATCAGAAGAAAATAAAATAAAAATAATAAATCAGAAGAAAAATAAAAGAATGTTATTGATTATAGAAAAACACACCCATGTGTGCAGAAAACTCATAAGGAAAGAATGAAAATACCAAATAATTATCAACTGACAAAATTTACTGGAACTACATTTGATTTTGAATGCTCAACGTGTTAAGTTGAATGATCCGAAACGAAATTGAATGCTGGAATAACAGTATTGCGCAATTCCCTTGCCATTCTTTGCTAAATTGAATGAACGTTTTGCGAACTAGGTGCATTTAGTGCGAATTTGATTGACAAAAACTTAGATTCAAATGACATAAATACAAATTCGAATGATATGAAAATGAATTTGAATTACACATCGGCTGTGCGCGACCTAAATCCTTGAAATTGAATGCACGCAAAATGAAACTGACTGACGATCTTACGAAATTGACCGGGAAAACCTATAATAGTAATAATAATGTGCTGTATTGATTCAATTCTAGATCCATATTTTGTACATTGAGTTTAAGTTTCTGCAGTTATTTTATAACGTCAGAACTACCGTCTAAATCAGTTTACATATTATGGAGGTGCATTCAGAATTAAGATGATAGCTGGCCTAAATAGGCTACATTATAATAACAATTACTTTTAGAAATTATAATAATACAAGCATTAGGCCTACCATTAATAATAGGAATAATTATTTTTCATTACAGATTTATCTGATTGGGTTCACTTGATGTCAAACGTTCAGACTATATATAAACAGTTCATGGTCACCTATGTTTTAGTTCCCGAAGATGATGTGAAATAAAAAGTCGAAAAATTGAAACTCATCATGACTCTGCAGGGGTCTCGGAACGTCTTGGAATGTGGAGAGGCTGAGTTTTTTTTTTTTTTTTTTTGGGGGGGGGGGGGGGGGGCGGGCTGCGTGTATACCACATTTTTTGCACTGCCATACGTTTGCACGTGTTTACTGAAAAAAAAGTGGGGCCGAAGCCCCCCCCCCCCCCCCCCCCCCCCGGTTCCGCGGTCCCTGCTCTGAGTCTCTGATCAGAGTATTTTTTCTCGCACTTATCGCAGTGATCATCAAATTGATTAAGTGACAACTGTTGTATTGGTATTATAGTTTAAATCAAAGGAGGGATAGTTTTACAACTTGTACTAGAGATAAATATAGAGTTAAGAATATTTATCTTGTGTCCTTTCATATTCTTAGGTTGTCGTCTGTTGACGTGGCCAAGATCTATCGCGGTAAGATAAAATTGATCTGTGTCTTTAATGATTTATTTATTATTCAGTAATATCTAAAATACAAATTAAGTGCTTTCAGCTTTAAGAAAACTGCTTTACAAGCACGTCCTGTACACGAAATACATGAAATGCATGAATCGTATGAAGTACAAAAATACGTGATATGCAAGAAAATATGTTAATTACATAATGTGAACAATATAAAATGTATATAATAACATAAATAGCAATTAAGGGAAAAGGGAAAAGGGGAAATATAGGTTGCCTTTAAATGTCTCCGATTATAGGGTAAATGTTTTGCTGATTAGCAATAATTTTTTCAGTTGAATAGGTTGATTGTACAGAAATTGAGAATTTATTGAACAGAAAGCTTCCTTTATTTGAGAATGAGAGTTTCTTGAAGTCTGTTTTGGAGTATGGAATATCAAGCAGTGCAAGAACAATAGTCAATGTGTGGTAAACTTAATATTACATAAAGCTTTACTAGAGTCTTACATGTCTTATTAATTAGGTATTAAGTGTTTTATACGTGTGTGTGTGTGTGTAATTGGGTTTTTACAGACGTGTATCAATCAGATATGATTATTTACGTCTGGGACCGACCTTTAACGTCACCATCCGAAAGACATGACTCAGTCTCGAACCGCATGGGTCCGCTGAATCAGTTTATTCCACTGGTAGCTGGATTACGACAACAATATGACAATTTATTCATCGACACAGGCCTATACTTCTTTGTTCTTTATTAAATCTGTTTCCACCAAATATATCTTCTGGGTCTTAGACAGTCATTTATCGAGTAAATGTGACCCGACGCCTCAAAACCTACAATAAGTCGCCAAAATTATATTTTTTGTTTTATACATTTTCTGAAAGTAGAGATTCTCAGCTTTCCAACGGTATATCACTTGCCTAGTTTACTCAATGATAACACCTTTAAATGTCACATTTAGAATCAGCATGTAGCCGGCAATCAATAACTCCTTTTCAGAGAAAATGGAACAAAAGAGTGCTAAACCTTTGCTCTCTGTGCGCGCCCAAGTAAAACTGGGTATTCAAATGACCATAGCAACCGGTAAGAAGGGATTATCAGATTAGGCTGAATTTTGGCAAGCTGCTCCAGGAGGACCTATTCATTACTCACTCCAAAAATCAATGTAATACCTTTAGAGGTCAAGTAGTAATTTGGCATTGAATGAAAGTACTACAAAAGCTCTCCAAACAGGTGAACAAAAAGGAGTCATTTTGAAATGCCCCAAAAACATATTTCTAAGTCGAATTACGACTCACAAACTTGAGACATGATAGAATGATAATGAAAATACCCATTTCTATCAAAAAAAGAAAATCGACTGATCCAAGCAAATTTACTATTTTGGGCTGTTTGCTACGTTGTGGTCCGTGCGACTTATTGTAGGTTTTGAGGCGGCGGGTCACATTAATGATCTTGGTCGGGCACATGCAGAATCTAGAATAAACATATAGATTGGAAATAACGAATCCTTTACAGCGTACTAATAAGTTTACAATCACAGGCCGATTTTATGAGCACGTTTTGCTAAGCTATTCGAAATTTGACAAGTTTCCGACACTGAATTACAGTAAGTTGTATCTTCGATTCACCCCTTGGTGTAGGTTTTTTCTATATTATTTTTTATTTTCATTTTAGTGCTATTCATACCCTTTTCTATAGCAGATGAAGAAAAATCAAGAGCGGTCAATGTATTCTCTGTTCACGTCGGATGTGACGGAAAGGAGCTAGAGCTGGAACATCATCGTGTATGGTTGACTATCCCACCAGGGGCTATTACACAGGATGACGCGTGCAGGATTACACTCTCCATCGTAAGGGATCCTCCCAGTGTTGACATTCAAGATAACGAATCAATGGCCTGCTATGGGATCAGATGTGACCCTCCGAACATGATCTTCCACCAACCTGTCAAGATCTGGATACCACACCCCACCTTGGTCATCAACCCTGATCAAGTGACGCCTGACATCATATCCCAAGTATGGGATGCTAACAAGGGTAAGTCAATCTGCAAAATTCATACTAGTGGCTAAGACCATTGTTGCACCAAATGTGAACTGACTCATAATAATAAATTATGGCAGAAAGTTTTTGGATGAAATTCTTACGTGGTCACTTAACGCTTCCAGTGTGACCATTTCGGCCTCATCATTTCGGTCATAATGCAATTACAATTCCACAGTACATCGTCCTGAAAGAGGAAACTGCTCCCTCGAACATGTCCAAACAACTCTTGTCGAACATGTCCAAACAACTCTTGTCTTGTAACTGTTTGCTTGTGATCGGGGGTAATCGGTAGATCCGATCGTTTCAAAGGACATGTTGTTTTACAATTTAAACTTGGTCTCTGAGAGGTTTCAAAAATTCAATGAATTAAATGTTGAGAAAAATATAGCGGGTAATTTTGTGACATCTTCATAGTCATGATAGTATTTTCAGTATTCAGACTTAAAAGTAAGGAAAAGCGGGCTCAATAAATCTGTAACGTTTTAGAAAAACAAACATTCTATTTTGTAACCAACTGACACTAGATCTACCAAGAACATCACGAAAGAGATCATCCACCTCACCAGACCAACCTCCATACTGCAGAATACACCAGAGGCATCTTGAACTCTACATTAATCACTGTGCCGTGTGGTGGGTTCTTATCCCCCTTGAGCAACAGGTGGTACGACACCGACTGATGTGTACTCCATACATACCAGACATGATAGAAAGAGGCAAAGAGATCGAGATTCACTTTCATCTGCATGCCGATGTTCCTGGGATTGAGGCGGTTTGTATTTGAGTACTTGTCATTCAACTGGATTATAAAAGAAACGGTGTATAATTAACTAGTTACAAATTGTGTTATGTTCACAGACGCACAAGACAGGGGTCTCATGCCTCTAGTCGTAAAATCAAATTTCCAATCTCTAGATTATGCAAGCGAGAAAACCGAGCGACCAAAAATCAAACAAATTTATTGTGGTAGAAATTGCATTTCATTTCTTATTAAAATACACTAGATAATAGACAAAACACATTTTCGGGCATCTCGGATGGTGATGTTTACCCCGAATATCGATATTTTCAAAGTGCGGGGGAAGGGTGGGGTGGGAGGGGTCCCCTCCCCGCCTCGTACACCCGTCATTATGGATTAAGTTCTGCAATTGTTTATTACGATACTTTTGAATCATAAGATTATTTTTTCTTTCCAATTGTCAATACTTAAAACATAATTAGGAAATACAAAAGGAGGAAAAGCAGCAGTCTTACCGCAACGCCCATCCGTCTGTTCAATTCAGCATCGTTTCTCACATGGGTGACGTAACGGTGGCGACTGAATGTGAGGGGATGATGGTTGAAACTGAGGTAATACAAATACGTTGCCATTGTTCTTCTATAACAATTCAAATTTCATAATTATAATCTCCCACTTTCGGTACCTCCAAATTGACTAAAACCTTTTTTTCTTAAACATGAATTTCCCGGCTTCTTCCATTAAAAGGACCTTTTGTGCTTTCCTTTTATTGTCACACAGTTGCTTTCTCTGAAGGAAATTCATAGCCGAATGAAACATAACATAGTTCTATCAGTGTCTCCGAGTGAGGTTGATACTCCGTTCCAAGTGATTACCATCACTATAGCACAGGCTGGGGAACTAGGAGTGTCTCGATCAATGGCATTCGTCGTTATATACGAAGGTTTGACTAAGTCTATTACTTTTAAGAGAGTCAATGGCTAAAAGGGGCTAAAGAGTAACATCCCCTTTTAGAAATTCGGGGTGGGAAGGGAGACACAGAGGGAGACACAGAGAGTCATTCTATCCAAAAATACATTATCATAGTGAAATTTGGCCTTCCTGATAATCCCGGATTTATCCCCAGTATTGCAATCAAAAGAGGACTACACTTAAATGTAATATTTTTGAAGGGTAGTTTTCAATTATATTTACGGTATTAATGGTATTTGTGGCGGAAATATGTGTTTAATATTCTCAGCTTGGACTTTTATGTATTAACTTTAATTTAACGTGAAAGCAATATGTGGGACTTAAACGCAGTTATCAATTTCATATAAAGTATTAATTTTTCATGCAGATTATGAATTCAATTTCTTCTTAGGTTTTGGATGATGAATGATATCAGTTTTGTTAGTAAGATTCATATTTATTTATTTATTTATTTGAACATATTTAATCAGGATGACAAGATCAGTTAAAAACTGTTTTGCATCATGGTCATGGGATATCAACAGAATATTAAAAGCATCGATAAAATAATTAATTAAGCTATTATATATATAATGTGTGGAAAAAATAACACAATGATTATTCCAAAATATTCTTGCATAAACTCAGAAAGTAAAAGATGTGGCATAAGATAATAAATTTAAAACAATGGCGTCAATTTGATTTAAGAATTAACATGTATTGGTATTATCATAATGAAATAACGAAGCTAATACAAAACATAACTGAAATAAGACCCATATATAGAATGAGATAATAGCAATTTACTTAAGAAAGTACATTAGTAATAAAAGCACACAATGAACAATTTACTAACTTAACATGGAAATAATTAAAAATTTAATTAATATATAAAAACAACAACAATAATTTAACGACTATGAACCAGTTGGGTATATGAACGCATAGAGATAGTAATAACTTAAAAGGTAGAATATGTTAATAATTCTAGGGGAAATGTGGAAGGAGAAGACTATTATGGAGACTTAAAAGTATGTTTGCCTATATAAACGTTTAAACGACTGGAGAGATTGAAGATTTTGGAGAGATGTTGGCAGGGAATTCCATAATTTGATAGCAGCATATTTATAGGACTGCTTGAAACTTTCAATGTTAGGTTTAGGTAAAACAACATTTAATGAATTAGCATTTCTTGTGTTGAATCCGTGTCTATCAAAGTACATTTCAATTTCATTGCATAACCTTGAAGGAGCTAGACCATAAACGCATTGATATGCCAAAATACTTTAAAAATAATTGCGTCTAATTTCAAACGTTGCCGATTTAATTCTCTAAACAAATCTGTGCTTCTTACGGAGTAGTCAAACTGTTTGGTCACGATACGAGCAGCTCGTCTTTGTAATTTCGCAATAAGATTCCTATTTTTATATGTCATATAGGACATTCATGCTTGTAATCCGGAAGAAACTTGCTAGTGAACGTGTACATTCAGTGATATTGTATCATTTTGATCCTTTGGAATCGATTTCCTGCATTTTGACCAAAAAAAATTGTATTTGAACAAAACTTTTATTCGTGTTTGTATTTCTATGTCGTTTATGTTTACAGAGGAACCCAAGAGTCCTGAATTTTCTCCCGTTATTCGGTAAGCATGTGATCATTCTCTTCATTAATCTGTATTATGCTTGATACAGGAGAGTTGCGATATTTGTATTGCACTCTATAGGATATCTTTTAGTATGTTTAAAGATCACATTGCAAGAAAATCACAAATATGGCAATTAATGTATCACTAGAAACTGGGAAGCTTACAGATGGCAATCGTATAAGTTTTATGTCAACTGCGTATCTGATGATCATAAAAACAACATAAATAAAAGCTCTTCTAAGCATCTGGAATATCCGAGGATTCGCCAGAAATATAGCGATGTTTTGATGTCGTCACACTAGGGATCGATCCTGCTTAAGCAGACGACGTCCAATAATGAATGAACGTAATTGCAATGCAATTATTTATCAAATTATAAAGAGTTTGGTATATTTAACATGACCTTATTTCACACCATTCTAAAAGGGAAAGCGAAACTGATTCTGATAACTAAAACCGTTTGATTGTAAATACATAGGAGAAGGGTCAATGGTCAATGAAATAAACCCCATTTTCAAATTGAAAAGCCCTCCGAATAATATCACAGATTGTATTCGTTCCCTCTTGAAACGCCGAACATGCCCCGGTGCAAGCAGCTGAAAATACAATGGCGTCTTATTTTGTTCACAAGTGACCGATTCCTTTATTTTTTTAACGCTGCATTTTTCATCAAAATAATACCATACACGAAGTTAAGAGTGAGGCAACAGGCTAACATTAAGACTGACGCTAGTCAAGTAAGAGAAATAAGTGAAGAGGAGATGACAAAACAGGCACTGAAAAATGTGTAAGATGTTATGGGACATCGTCTGCTTAGACAGGCCTGGCCCCTGGTGTGTCGTCACACATCTCAGCAGCGTTCGAGGAGCTCTTCAGCTGCTATATCGGGGGCTGTATTTTACCGTTTTAGAATTGATAATAATCATTACTTCAAATGTTTCCAAGCGTTGAATTTGGATAACCTTGTTTAATTTATGCCATATATGCAATAAAAAGTATTAAGCCAATATTTACTTTGATGGAATTTTCTTGTAATGTGATCTTTAATAAATAAGACATCATGTTGAATATAAATCATAATCATGTTGTTTGACATTGTCCTTTCCTTTTATCCACGGGACAACTTAAGTGGAGCTTAAACAATATTTAAATTCTACAGTTTTATAAAGAATGCATAGTTTTTTAGATGAAAGAGGAATTATCTGCCGATACAGGGAAATCGAAGGAGTCTCTCACAGCGACCTCACTGACGTTGATGTCAACAAAATCGCTGAAAATCTGTCGATAGACAGCTTCTATGATTTGGGAGTTGCACTCGGTTTCCGGATACAGCAGCTGGATGCAATAGAGTACCAGAAGTTCAAAGACAGAGAGCGAGCCATTTATGACATGCTGATACGATGGAAAGAAAGACAACCTCCAAGTCAAAACGTTAAGGGATTGCTGCTTTCAATCGTGAAGTCTGCAGAAACAGAAGCAGAACAGATGGATGTGACAGGTTTACTATTAAACATTAATAGTTGGCGAATTTTGCAATTTTGAATAGTGATATCCGTGTTTAATTCGAACGGATATAACAAAGCAGTGTATAAATTTATTGATATTGAATATCTGAGATCTTATTTATTCTATAACTTATATATACGTCTGGAAGAATATAATTCTCCCATTTTCTTCTAAAGAAATGGATACTTAACCCCAAAATGAAGAAGAAAGAGGGTAATTTTAATGATTAGTCAGAAATATCAGAACGGAACAAGAATGAACATCAGAGTTCACAATAAAAGTAATAAATTATAGTAAATATGCTGAATTGGAAAAGAAAAATGAAGCTGCTGTTAATAGTCTGAATAATGAAGAATAGGGCATAGATAATGAGTGAAATGTGTATAATTATGAAAAATTGATACGTTGAATCCAGAACCTGTTTTAATGATGGGGTAGCCGTCACATGTCAAGAACTGTAATTAAATATGTGAGATTTTTGTTTTAATTTTTGTATTATGTCTCTCTTTAATGTAATGGCGCTCTTTATGCTGGATCAACAATGATCAACGTTCTCCAGACGTTTCTTCAACAGAGTAAGATTTTTTTTCTCTCTTTTACCGTGAAATACATGCACTTGTATATCTTAAATATTTAAATGAATACCAGTATAGGCTCTGATGTCAGCTTAAGAATTATGTGATTCTGTTAAACAGTATCTGAGCTAATTTACAAAATGAAAATGGAGAAAGGAAAAGAGAAGGGGAAATAAGAGAGAGACTTACAAATTATAGTAAAGTTCAATTTCAATGTTTACTCCCAAAACACATTTTCTCCTTTATTACGTAGAGATATTTCTGACCAGACCTTAGTTAAATTGGCTAGCCATATCAAAGGATCGGACTTCATTGAGATTGGTAAGAAACTTGGATTCAATCGGACAGAGCTAGAACACATCAGACATCGGACATCACCAAACAGGAAAGACGCTAACATCCAAATGCTCACACGGTGGAAAGCATCTCAAACATCGAGGTCTAAAGCGACTGAGACGTTGAAATGCGTTTGGGAGTCTGTCTCTTCGGTATCTAGGACAGAACGGCTTGATAATATAGGTAACTGTACTGATTAAAAATAAGAACTCTAACATAGATTATCTTTAAACCTAATAGAGAGAAGAACGGGCATGTTATGAAAATTGATATTCTCCAAGATGGAGTTATACGGGTTAAGACTGTAATGGAAATGAATAATGTATGCTTTAGAGCCAAAGGTATATATATATATTTTATAAGCGACAGTCGATTCCGTTCAAAACAACAACTTTTTGATGTCCAATAACTCGTTGAGAAAGAATATAGATTAATTGCAGTCTAATAGAGGGCTGGCTCTTGAGGACGTTTTATATTGGAGGGTAATGGTGTGGGGAAATTGGATACCTCGATTCTAAGCCCTTAAGACTCATAACTGTTTATGCCAAACTTTTATTATACTTTTCTTAAGACCAAATCTTAAGTGTGACTTCTTCTGCAAGGCCTGTGATAAAAGCCAAACCCAGCGAGCCTACAGAGTCTGAAGATATGGATATCATCGCATCATCAGAAGCAGGTAGTAGATAAATTTGCTTTGTACTATTACCATGATAACATGATTAGGGCTGACATTCACATTTGTACAATACCATTACAGTTCCTTTCAATGAAGGTAAATTCAAATTCAGAGGGTTACAGAGATAGTACTATGAATGCGCATTTGATATTTCATATTTCAGATTTAGAATTTATTTCATTACATTTTTATTAATCGAAATGATAATGATGGATCTCATTATTTGCTGTAAATATATTATTGTAGACAGTGGGCCATTCATGATTATGATACTGAAACATAAGTACAACAAGATTGAGGCAGTAAATATCATACATTTTTAGTACATTATTCGAGTGAAACAGATCATCAGTATGATGGCGATAATTAACATTGCTTATAATTCGCATAGCCTAAAAACTCTTAACAAGCATGCCGCACTGTTTCCCCAGGCTAATATTCCATAACTTAGATGGTAAAACTAGGGTGGAGTAGAGTGATAAAAGTATGTTTGGCGGAAAAGACCATTTGAGTTTATTAATCAAACCAATATTTCTGGATATCAATTTACATACATTATCAATATGATGCTTCCATGACAGTTTATTATCTATTATAGTGCCTAGAAATTTTGTTTCAATCACTTTCTTTATCTATTAAAATCGGATGAGGTAGTTCGTTAAACTATTAGGCCCGGTCCCACTGCACTTACGGATGCAAAGAGGATGTAAAACGTAAAGAAATCTTGCCATCCGTTCGAAAAACGCTATGCATCCGTTGTGTACTCATTGCATACGTGTTTCATACGCTCTATCCATCGAGCATCCGTCCACTGTGATTTCATCCGCGCAAAAAGTTTTGAGCTGCACAAAACTTTTAGAACGGATGAACTTTCCGCCGTGTACGATGTAAATCCGCGACATACGAGCAACAAACGTTTTATGTCCGTTATCATCCGTTAAACGTCCACTGTATCCTCTGGGCATCCTCGCAACTCACATCCGCTGAAATCGGAAAGAGGGAGGAAAGATAAGGTACATGGAACGTCTATACATCGTTAATAGCACGGAAATAAAAAAGATGTAAGCGTATGCATCTCGTATATAAAGTTTTCAAAACGGACAAAGCGTTTGTATCTGGGATGTATCTCGTATATTTAGGATGTCATCCACTTCCATTCGCTTTCATCCGCTAGATGAACATCCGTTTAACATCCCCGCTACATACTACCCGCGTCCGTTCTTTTGAGTTCTGTTTTCGCAAATTTTCGCAAATTTTGTCCGTTTCTGGAGCGGATGAAAACGGATGGACCCACCCCAGAAATTTTGCTCGTCCGCTGTGTCCTTTTTGCATACGTTTTGTGTCCATCGGCCAGTGGGACCGGGCCTTTAATGACATGTAATTTTTTTTTTTAGATTTAGTGTTATGGTTTCTTACCTTATCATCATGTAGAAGCTAACAAGGACATCGACCAATGTGGAGGTTCACCAAGTACAGATGAGCTTTGCAGCGTCGCTCTTCCCGTGAAAAGCCTTTCTTTGGCATGCGCACTCGGGAAGGCCCTTCGTTTGAATGATGATGCCATTGCTCGATTCATCGATCTACCAAGTTCATCAGCTCTGCATAAGACCGCTCGACAGGTCATAGACAATTGGTGGAATAGTTTAAAAGATGGCGAAAAAGAATATCGGTTCTCTCAGCTTCTATTGGAGTACAACATCCAAGATGTCAAAACAGGTTCGTTAGAATCACCAGGCTATATCAACCTTATTTGTGTTGATAAGAAAATGTCATTTTTACCATACTTTCCCGGTCTTAGTCGCATTCTATTCATTTCAAATTCGCTTTGTTTCACATAGAAATATCACATTTCATTTTTAATATAGTCAGTTTTGTTTAAAAGAAATAATAATGATCAACATAATAGAGATTGTTAATGCAACTTGTAAATAATGACTAACAAAATTGAAAATGATGATATGAAGAAGCCTAAGGTAAAAGCAAAGCTTCTTCGTTAAAGGCTCCAGGCTCCATCTAAACAACCTTCCCGAACAGATTTATTCTAACTTATCATCATTAACAAACAAATTTGATTTATTGTCTCGCCCACCGGAGGTGAAGGCGAGACTGATGGATCCAAATGGCGTCCGTCCGTCGTCCGTCCGTCACAAACGTTAAAGTTTACCTGCAAGACTCTCTTATGATGCATTACTTGGCAACTGTTACTGCATTGACAGCCACACTTGGGTGATAGAAGCACTAGGGGCATCTCCATGTTATTGTGTTGTCGGAGGTCACATGATGATGTCAAAGGTCATTTGAGGTCATATGTTAAAGTTCACCTGCAAGACTCTCTTTTCATATGTTAAAGTTTACCTGCAAGACTCTCTTTTGTGAAATAACTTCACATCAGTTGCTTGGATTACAACCTAACTTGGGTCATATTTGCACTGAGGGTACCTTGAAGTTATGTTGCCGTTGGAGGTCACATGATAGGGTCAAAGGTTAAAGTTTACCTGCAAGACTCTCTTTTCTCTTTTCATATGTTAAAGTTTACCCGCAAGACTCTCTTTTGTGAAATAACTTCACATCAGTTGCTTGGATTACAACCTAACTTGGGTCATATTTGCACTGAGGGTACCTTTACGTTATGTTGCTGTTGGAGGTCACATGATAGGGTCAAAGGTCATTTGAGGTCATACATAAACGTTTACCTGCAAGACTCTCTTTTGACAAATAAATTCACATCAGTTGCTTGGATTACAACCTAACTTGGGTCATATTTGCACTGAGGGTACCTTCACGTTATGTTGCCTTTGGATGTCACATGATATGGTCAAAGGTCATTTGAGGCTATACGTTAATGTTTACCTGCAAGACTCTCTTGTGACAAATAATTTTATATCACTTGCTTGGATTACAACCTAACTTGGGTGATAGATGCACTTGGAGTACATTCATGTTTTGGTACCTTCGAGCTCACATGGTAAGGTCAAAGGTCATTTCAGGTCAAGTGTTATAGTTTTACGTGAAAGACTTTTCTTTGACAACCATCACTGCTTTTTCAACCAAACTTGGGTTGTAGATGCACTTGGGGCACCTGCATGTTATGTTGCCATCAGAGGTGACGTGGTAAGGTCAAATGTCATTTGAGGTCATATATGAAAGCTTAGCTGGAAGAGTTATGCTTATTTGTTTGTCTCAGTTTTTCACAGGTTTTACAGGCAGGCACTACAGATACAATTCTTCTGCGTGGCAACGGAGATCACGATATTTCCAGATCACGATATTTCCAGTTTTCGAGTGGGCGAGACACAATCTTGCTCTTAAATGCCTTGTTTCAATTCATTTTGATAAGGCAATATAATATACAGAAGAAATGCATTAAAAGTAATAATGTACAAAGCATGGCCACAATTTATGGTTTTCTTTCATTGTCATCACATCCACCAACATTTTACAGTTCATCAAAAATTAAGTAGCCTTGGCCACTGTCAATTGTTTTAGCATCATACATGATTATTATTTTGGATCATTCATCTTCACATTGAAATGTCTTTATATATGTCCACAGGCCGTGAACAAATCTCCAAACAAATTTCCTCAAAGACAGACTTAATGAAGTTGTGCAACCACCTGAATATTGGACCATCGGAAGTCTTGCAAATCATAAGCACATCTTTGACCTTTCCCCCTCACTTGATCCGCCGCAGTTCCCTGAAGATGCTTGATGAATGGGTACGCCAGGGTGGGGCAAGGGATAGGCTTCTGGAGGTTGCTCAGGCTTTTCGATTCAATGATGCAGCAGTCAAAATGGCAACAAGTAAGTATCATTCTCCAATGCTCCTCTTCAGATACAATTAATAGTTTTTAAAAATTCTTTAAATATCCAAATTTAGCATGCATACTTATCATGAAAGAAGTCTCCCTTCACAAAAAAATCATAGTTTGGGCTTGTGCCATTCTCTGAAGAAAGAGTATACGTGTGCCATATACTGTATGATGCATCCCGAACGCACAGGTGTGGTAAAGGATACTTTATCCTCGGGCATGCTAAACTTTTTGAATACCTTTTTATTACACGCATTGTATAGCGATCGAATTACAGTTATAAACAAAGAAGGTACTACCTTAGATGTAGTAGGTTACAACTGCAGATCAAAATCAACAAATCTGTCAGTTTTTGAAACATTCCTATTAATTTTAAGAAGTATAATTATGTCCTGATTATCAGCTGTCTTATATTTACCCTTCACAGCCATGAATTGCAAACCAAGCTATAAGCCCCTCCTCTCGCATAGCGCCGTTGATCACAGGGGAGGAGAACTCACCATGGATGGACTTGGTATCGCTGTAACCATCCCTGAAGGAGCCATACCGAAAGGGATGAGATCGGTGGTTACCCTTCGGGTACTAACTCATGATACCCCTACGTTTCCCCTACTGGACGGTGAGGTACTCATTACCCCGGTTGTAAAATGTTCTCTGACCCAAGAACTGCTCAAACCTGCGACAGTAGTACTTCCACACTGTACAAATCATCATGAACGTAAAGATGACTCTGCTGTCACTCTGTACACAAAGATAAGAACAGGTAAAAACAATTCATATTTTGCTTCTGTCCTGTTGTAATTTGTAAAAAATCATTACCTAGGATATGTAAAACAATTAAACTTAACATTGAACGATATAGCTTTCAACGACATATTATAAAGTGAGTGGAAAATTGTGGTCACTCGACTAGCAACTTATATCTTTCTATTTTCTTAACAAAAATGAAATGTTGCCTTTGTTTTTAAGGAACGTTTGGTCGTAGGAACCTTTCTTCGCCCCCGTCACGAGGGTTCCTTATCTCAAATGAAACAATTAAGTTTCGTACACATCATCTTCAAGTCTGGGCTTTGTCCTCATCTGATCTTCAATCAGTGCAGTTCAGATGTGTAGCCTTCCAACCTCTATGCATGCCTTCTGCAGAAAAACCAACAGTGCGTGTCTACATCATTCATCCATACAAGAACTATCTAGAGGTATTAAAATGTTCTATATCCATAATCTGCGAGCATCATTGGATTGACTATACATATATATAATATGAATAATTATACGGGTTATTTCTATTATGGATTGTATTTCATTAACACTTTACTTTGCAATTCACATATGAAGCCCAGTACATCGTTCAGAGTTATAGCAAATTAATGTATAGTTTATGTAAAGAGTAATAAATTACAACACATTCTGCATTCATAAAACTAGGTTCTGATAAAAAATGAAACCAATATGTTTTTTTTTTCACTTTACATGATCTTTATTTCTATAAATGTAATTAGATAATAAAGTCACTCAGCTAAACGAGTAGATAAAAGAGAAAAATAATAAACAGAAAACATGTGCTTCCATTCTTAATTGATTACAAACACTTTTAAAATCTGTTCATTTTAGGATAATTATTGTACATACAAAGAAGCAAACTGCCATATTGTTTGGTCATACATGCATATCGTGCTACTTTTCTATTCGGGAGAAGGCCAACGTTATATGGATGTAACATGTTTCGGAACTAAAACTTTGAATGGGCTTACTGTTTTTCTCATTTGAAAAATCATCTTCAGTGTGTTAAAATGCATTGAGCTTCTGGATAAGAACTAAGTAGCTTAAATATAGATACATGAAACAGGCGGAGCATATTTCGGAAACGAATTATCCGTTTATGGTACCAATTTGTTTATACCATTTAATTGTATTAATACTGATTACCTCGTAATATAGTTTAAGAGATATAAATCTACTTTAGATGGAGAAAGTTTATTTATTGTGTTTGTAAATGGTTCACTTTGTGACCTCATCCACAAAAGTCGCAATGGGAGTTTTAGAATAAACAGATGAAACAGCTCATTTAGCGTATGGAATTTTGATTTTAGGTTTTCTGTATTTTCTGAAAGTTCATATATTAACCTACCATCTGACAAAATTTTAGGGTTAACATACTATGTTGAAATATGTTTTTACTCTCATTCAAAATGACCATGTTTTCCTGGACATTCAAACTTTGTGTGTAAACTCACGTCTGTCTGTCACTGTCTGATATTGAAAATCTAAAGAAAAATAAGAGAAATACCTGTATATCTATTCTGAGGGTATGGAAATTTTCAACCTTATCCAAATAGTACTTCATAGTGTATGCCAGAGATTTTGACTCAACCTTTTGTGCGACAAACAATATGTGACCAGGCACCGCAAAATCACCAAAAAGTTGCACTGTGTGATCTTCAGTTAGAGCTCAATCGATATGTTTTTGGTTGGCATTGTCGAATTTTAGTTTTGGGTATTTCCTGAAAGAGTATACTTTTTTGTTATCTATAAATATGGAGGCACCAAACAATCTAAAAGTGGTACATTTGACAGCTTTTTAATTAGATTTATGTGTGCCTTCTCTGAATTTTGTTGTATAACTTTTTTTTTGTACGACCCTGAATACTTGTCTCATTTCTTGCATTGATACTTGTGCACTATAATGAACAGGATATGACTAATTAGTATGCCAAATTTTAGGACAATCTGATAATCCCTTCATAGAAATTTTCATTGAGTGCTAACCATCCTTTTGTCACCTCAGCACAAACACCTTGCAAGTCAGAGTGCTTCCATAGACTGCAAACCTTAAACCCTTATATCTCAGAAGTAACATTATGAGGGACTGTGCGTTCTTCTCCTGGTACAGTGAGTTAGGAACATCCAATGCTAATGAGTTATTATAAATCATTTTAAAGCTGAGAATCGGCTCTTTCAGAATCAGACCTTAACTAAAAATTCATATCTGACGACTTTTTTGGTGGTTTTGTGGTGCCTGGTCACATATGACACAGATTAGGCGCTCTTAAATGGTCACTCTTCTTTACAGCCCGTTTTCTCTATTGTTTGGTCATTCTCATTGAAATTTACAAAGCTTTGCTTTGTCCATTCAAGTCAATTTGTATGTCTTTTATATCTCAGGATATAGCGAGGAACGAGGAGAGTTTATCTGTTCCATATTGCCAGGTCATGAAGGAATTCAGGTTCTCCATAGAGCAAGAAGAAGTGGACCTAAAGATTAGGTGCGACGACAGGACGAAATGGGCAAATACAATGGTGAATATTCCTCTGTTTTCTATTTTAAATGTTATGGTGAGTGATACTTGCAATTTAGCGTTTTGATATATACAGAGTAGATGCTACGTTGTATTGGTATGAAATCACTATAACAGAATAAAGTCACGTATACTTAAAAACTTGTTACTTAATTATTATCGTTTCCCTGGAATATCGATCCCAGGTGCCCATCAAAAGTCTATTGAATGGTAAGTGCAGCCCTCTGAACTTCGAGCTTCAGTTCTCTTCAGAAGAGACAGGAAAGAAGAATGTCCATCTCGTCATATTTCAAGGCTCAATGGTTCTTGCTGACAAGGAGTATACCATCTCAATAGAAGGTATGATACCAGGAGCAGGATAGTTTTTGCGCTCTATTGATTTAGGTAGAGACTAAAAAAACCCTACATCAATAATTATTGAAACTATAATGCAGCATGTACGTATATTTTTACTTTTAACCCTATATAGCCCGGGCTATTTTGAAACTGCATAGCCTGGTAGGGGGGGGGGGGGGGGGGGGGGGCTAATATATAATATATGTATTGTGCAAGAATGCATAGTCAAATTTATGGTTGTTTTTCTTATTTAATTATGCAAATATGCACATTTTATCAAGGAATTCTCATTTTTTCAGTTTTCTCCCCATTTTTGTAGCTTGTCATAATCCAAAAGATAGCTAAGGGAATTTGACGATGTGTATTGAAATTTCATATTCAAAATTAGATTAATTATGCAAATAAGCTAATTTTAAAATGATTGGAAACCGCCATTTTTTGTGACATTGATCATGAATATGTGCTATATCTCCGCAACCGTACCCCTGATTTTCACAAATAGGGTCTTAAAATGTGTGCGAGACGTGAAAGAAAAAAGTCATGAAATTTCAGCACGAGATCTTTTCGCGTTAAAAAATCATCGCCAAAAATGTCGAGGGGGGCCGGGGAGGGGGGGGCTAATTTAATTAAACAGGATGCCTTTATGGAGTTTTTGTATTCCTAAAGAATGCCTATTATGCCTCTCTTGTCAAATAGTTAGTGATGAGGGCGAAAAAAATCTCCAAAATGAAATATAAGGAGATATGCCCAGCATGTCCTTTCTTCTGTCGATTTTTTTTTTTATTGTGACTTACAAATGAAGAACGTTGAAAAATCAAACAATTGATCTTTTTTCAGTTACTGTTGTTTTTCCTTTATTTCCATTGATGTAGATGAACCGGATTATGAAGTCGAGCAAGTGGATTCGTAAGTAAACGAATAAGATCAATGTATTGCTCAGTTGTCACCCATGGTTGTACTTGAATTCTTAATCAGCTTAAATGGCTTTCTTAAAAGAGGAAACCTCTGAAATATTATTGTAACTTTAGCTGGTAAAACTTGTTATGGGAAAATATCCTCTTTTGCTGCGATTATATACTTATTTACTAACAGCTTCCCACAAGTGGTATCATTTTAATTCGTAATTTCAAATATAAAGACTAAAGAGGTTACGAAATCATGGTAACAAAGTGGTTGCTTATGTTCACAAAATTACAATTTTCTCCTGTGTTTTGGTCTTGTACATTTATCTATCCTGCAGGAAAGGGCGATTGCTGTTTGTATCCAACAAACTTCTCGAGGCCCTGGAAGATGTTCTGCATACACCAAAGGATGTAAGGACCCTTGGCTACCAGCTTGGCTTCTCGCATTCGAATGTAGAGAAATACCTCAATCGAGAAGACGTATCGTTTGACAGTGTCTCGCGATCAGGCTTTGATGAGATGCTACGTGACTGGAGACGGCGGGTTCGACCTAGTGAGCAGGTAGACGAACTTCATGTGGTACTACGAAATGCTGGGTTAGGTCATACAGCTGAAGTCATCCTGCATGAACGTAAGTATCAAATATCTCACCTGTCGGATTTGTAGGAATAAACGCCTCATTAAGAGTAAATGCAGTCCATACTTGCTTTGTAAAGGTAAATGTTGTAAATGTGAAAAAATAAAGTATATAGTGCATGTTGTACATTACTAGTACTGAGCTAAAATTAAAACCAAATGAAACTAACTTTTATTATATATTTTACTAAAGCGATTCGTTATGAGCTTCAACCGTGAATAACGCAAATTCGTAATTGCGCACAATTGTCACTTGATGGTATGAATGAATAAGAGTAAATAAATTTACTTTTCTGTTTAGTGTCTCCAGTTGTAATAGTTTTAAGGATGTATAATACTATAACACAATGTGTATAATGTTTAACCCTTGGAACTGATGTTGATTAAATGAAAGATCTTACTAAAACATAAGGTGCCGGTTTAGGAATTTACTTTCTGTCAAATCCTAATTTTGTGTTTTATTTTTCTTTCTGCTACCTTTCCTATGCTGTAAAATTTCAGCAAGCACCGCCTCCAAGATGAAGTTTGAAGAAATCAGACAAGCATTTGAAGCAAAGAAGTAGGTGTCCTGTGAAATGATTTAACAACCTAAGTGTGAGAAGAGATTAACGTTAAGATGATTATATATATATATAAATATTATTGGAAGTCTTTCCCTTTCTTTAGTTTAGTCTGTGAATGTTACATGTTACTTCAGTCTACGGTTTTCTGAGCCCGAACCTTCAAGTGTCAACTCCATTCCTAGCCGATGTAGTACGACTGTCTTAGGGAAAGAATACATTTACAATATATTTGTGCTGAAAATCTGAATGTATGCAGATAACTATGACATCAATATCTAAATATATCTAGGAAAATTAATCCTTTTAGAACTCACGTGTCTATTAAACATTTAAGATATCACAGTTTGAAACAAAGCATGCAATATCAGTATGAGCATGTTGTATCACGTGTTTTCGTTTAGGTAAGAATACAGGAGTACATTCTATTGTAAATACATGCTTTCGCCTCGTGTACATAATAGAGAACGATTGTACAGTCTGAAGTTCATTAATGAATGTAAACAATATTGCTGCTTCGATCATTTACATTTATATATCTGTACTTGACTCCATACTTGTATTTTGTGAATGTATTATTATGGCACCACCAAACTGTTATTAAGTTTGTTATATTTTCAGTGTTTTAGGGATTGACCTTTCATAGGTCAATAGACCTCTGGTAATCCAGGACTTCTGATTTTGTACTGTCTCTATCAATATAATATAGATGCTTATTTCTACTGTTTGTGAACTGAGGGAACATACTGAACAGAAATGAGCAAAGCGAATGTTTGGCTCTAGCTAGAGCGGAACAGTTATAACTATAGGCAGGCTCAGGTGGTCAAATAAAGATGTAATTATGATGACTTTGCAGTTAACACTTATATATCATGTTTTCATGGTTCATAATCGAAAGTACATGAATACTTTACCCACAATGGATATTATCCCGAGTCTTCACCGTCCCTGATTTGTGAAAAACAAACAAACAAGAGCACAATTATATATGTCAACAAATTTAAACCAAATGGAATTGAAACTGGTTAACGACAAATAATGAAAATCCATATTAATTGTTCGATTTTAGAATACGAAGTTTTAATTTTAGAGTTGAATGTTAATATCGGATTGGTCTCATCAGTCAGTTTCAGTTATAAGCGTGTTATGCATATAGCAGACAGTGCCACGATGATGTCATATTTCTTTCATTATACGAACCGTTTAAGTTTCATTAATGATCATTCTTTATTAGTATTGTAATGCGATAATTAATTCGTGTTGTTATGTGATGATTGCTGGATATATTTCTTGATAACATGATATCATTTACGAATGGTGTGGTATTCTTTTCATCACATATTGCATATTTATATGTCTTAGATCCAATCACTGTAGTGTCATTCAAGCGTTATCTGGGAATTGTATTTAAAAGTAATGCGATTAAATGCGATCAATCTTTATAAATATCGTAATACGATATTGAATTCGCGTTTCATATGCTTATATACTGATTATTGGACTTATATTTGGATGACATGTGGATATTTACAAATGGCATGATATTAACAAAAAAATATTTATATGTCGTTAGACTGAACTGCTGGAGTATAATCCAAGTGTTATTTTAGAATATTATTCATAAGTAATCAAATTAAATCCGCTTGTACATATCGTGGAGAAAAGATACTTAAAAAGTGGTACGAATGGAAAAATCAGATTATATTCTGCTTGGAAGATAAATGTATATAAAACAGTAAATTCATATCCTATGATATCTTTACATCAATTACTTAATTTTTGTTCTGTATATATATATATATATATATATATATATATATATATACATGTAAAGATAATGAGTCAGAAATGTTATTGTTTGATTGTTCTTGCCGGTATTTTGCTGTAACTCCAAATATTTATAAACATGATACATCAAATGCAATGTGCATTCTCAAAATACACTGGTTTAAAGAATTTAAATTTTTTTGAACAGACTATACACGCTTTCAAAATGAATTTTGGAACGGATATAAATACTTACTCAAAAACCTTCCGCTTTACTAGGGGTGGATTGCGGAATTCCGTTAAACTATTAAAATGCAACAGATTAAGATAATAAAATAAGGTGGATTTTTATCAAATATTCAATTTTTATATCGTCACTATATATTTGAATTGCCATTCGTCCATGTCCAATAATATGATGATATCTTAGTTAATACATTCGATACGAGAAGAGTTCACATAATTGTATTTTATCATCCATAGTACGTGTATATTGATGGCATACTACAACACTGCGTCTTACATTTAACATAGATATATTGAACTTTTCATGAATGTTTACTTCCATAAGTTTGTAAATAAAATTATGGCAAAATAATTTCAGTAATAATGCGTCAACCCACTGAAGTTTAAATTGGTTAAAAGCAATTCAACGAACAGCTATTTGTCATCGTCATGATCGTATGATCGATGCCTTTTTTTATATGAATTTTCAGTGGGGAGTGTTGAAATTTGTAAACATTTGAAATATTTGTAATTAAATAATATCAGTTCGTGTTGATATAGAATGCATATAATGCAACAGTGATATTATATATTAATTCAAACCAATTAGGTTTGATAATGGTCTCTTCATTGGGCGTCCTATATTCAACGGTATTGCCAATTTACAGATGTACTGACAATAAAAGACAAGAACATGCCGAAGTAGACATATCTGTAATGCATGGAAGTGTATAGCTTATATAATATATTTGTTTTTCTGACCTGTGTATTAAGCGTTGTGTAAATGGTTTCAAGCAGCTTTGCTAATATTGTACATGCACATGCATGTAAAATGTTGTTGAGTGCTGTCACCATTATTTACACATCAACTAATGACGGAAACATGAGGGCAATTTCGTGAATTATATTCCGTATGACACTTATTGAAAAAAATAAATCACTCGATGTGACCACTGACCACACAACGACATTCATTATATGTGTACAGTAAATAAGCTAGTTATGACATCTTATGACATAGACGGAATCAACCAATAGCTGTTACTTCGTTTTATTTTATTTTCCCCCATAATCGTTCACTGTCTTATGTAATGATGCCATTCATGATATATATATATATATATATACATGTCATATGTAAAACTTTACCATAACGATATATTCCAATATTGTACGTTTTTATATGTGTTTGTTATTTGTCAATAATAAATATAAATTCATTGCGGCTTACATATGAAGGCAAGTCTGATGAATAATAATGTGCACTATTCACTAATCTTTTTTACGTGGCCGCCATCCATTTCCAGCCTAACCGCTCACGATGGTGGTCTCCTGCGTTCTTAATTACCTCTCTAGTTTATTGCAAAAAATATTTACATAGGTCTATTATATTCCTTAATTTTGTTAGTATGTTCTGTCTTATATGTTTATTATTGTATACTATTATTGTACATGACTTTTTACTTATGTAATACTTATGTAAACATTCGATTTATTGTATGTTATTAGAACGCAGAAATAAAAGCAGACAAACAAACAAACAAACAAACTAATAGTACAACATTAGGTTTATGATTATATTTTTACATGCACACAGAAAATATAGCTTCGTTGTAATGCATGAAAAAGGGGCACGTGAGATTATAATCATGATGCATATTGGTATTTTGCTACGTTTTTACTCTTTGAAAAGTGTTTCAGTGGTGTTCCTACAATAATCATGGACAATTTAGATTACGATGAGTATAAAGAAAGAAAAGACTTTCAGATGTGTTGCAATTCCTCAATTCTTTGAACATACACTACACGTATATGAGGCATTTCACAGTATATATCATTTCTAGCACAGAAAAGTGAACATAGACGAAGATAATGTGATATTGATATTGGTATTGAGATGTTGAGTACCTTTTAAATGAATGACTGATAAAAACTTGTATATTATATCAAGTATCTGATTAAATAGATAGCTATTTGATACTGACCTTTCATCCATTTATATTTGTATTATAGTTTTGTTTATAATCCTCTTCCTATTTTACCATTTCATTTTTTGTAGTTCATTCTATTACCAAACAATGTTCATTGAACTTTCATACATTCATATTTGTATTATAGTTTTTTTCACAATCCTCGTCATATTTACCATTACATTTTTGTTGCTTATGCTGTTTCCAAACAAAGTTTTCCCACGTTTCAAGGTACCATACTCGATTAGCATTCATGTTATTTTCTGGTCCCATTTGCCCCTAACCCTGTTGTATCTAAATTTGTATCCCGCTTGTTATGTGATTTTATAAATTTTTATTGGCTAGATATAATATAATATAATAATTAATCAAAATCCACACTGCATCGCTAAATGTTTCCGTCTTTTGAATATGTGTTTGTCCACCGATTTTTGTTGTGTTTTGTTTGCCTTTTTTTTACACTGTCAAAAATATTCCAATAGTTATGATGGTATTGTTTTAATAACATAGAAGCATTGTGTTCTTGATGTTGTTGTGGGGTTGTAAATAAACAAATGTAAATAGTAAATATGCCTACATTAGAGTATCTACATGGAGTCTAAATGTCCAATGTGCATTTACTATTTCTCTGAGATCCCGTTACATTTTCTTGCTAGAATAATTCTCATGCACACATGGAGCTTTCCGTTGTCATTATCCAGCAAAAGAACGAGTCAACTGACTGATTTAATGTAAGCAAGTTTACGTGTAAAGATGATAACGTGTCATAATTATTGTATTAATTGTAATTGTATCGATTTTCAATTGTATCTTATTACTGCCGTACAGTATGTCAGCATAATATACGTATAAGAAGTCATGATTTTCCCCAACCAGTGCCTAAACATTTTGTACACGTATAAAGTTATGTTTAGTCATTTGAAGGTTATTTGCTGTCAGTAGTACTGAAGATGCGCATCACAGACTAGCATACCAGGAAATTTTGTTCAATCTTCAATTTGATGAATATTAAATAACTGCTATTAATTTTGTACTATATATACTTTTGTACCATATATAGATTCAGACATGAAGCACGAAAAGACTGTACTGACCAATGCGTGAGAAGCAAAATCCATAATAATTATGATAATTACATTCATTTGTACAGATACCAAGTGCTATGTCTGTAAAGCGCTTAGAGACATCGTAGATATGTTAGGCTCTATAAAAATCCAGAATATTACATTATTGTTATTATTATATAGAACGTAACTGTGCTGAGACAATAATCATGTATATATTATTGAATATTATTTCAGCATTTATATATCATATGACATGTTATACGTCAAATCTGTAGATCTATAGCTTGTTTTCCTAAGTGATATATATGGATGCATGTACACTACTCACTAGTGACTATAAGTATAACTTTGTCTTTGTTGCGTGTATGTGCAAAAATTAAAAATGGCCGCCGACCTGTCTATAGCGGTCACTTTTTCCGTTTCCCTTCGGTGGCCGCTGTAGACAGGTTTGACTGTACATGTAAATAAAAAAATTGTAACCTGTATTATTGAACATTTCATAGTGTATGAAATTAAAATGAAATAATATATACATGTATAAAATTGAACGGAACTATGGAAATAGCCATGTAATAACATTAAATTACTTGTTATTCAACTTTCATTTTGTCAAGCACATAATGTATTATGTATCTTGTATGCAGGAGATTTCGTAGCGGTATTTTGAGATAATGTACCCATAAACACCGTGACATCTGTATAGATTTCCAATTTCTCTCTTAATACATTGAGGTAATTATATAAGTACATGGCTTATATTAGAACACAATTATGACGTGCAATTTGTTGAATATCAAATACCTGTTAATAGGTACGTTCACACGTAGAGCGATAGCATCGACGCTATCGAGGTGTCGATGCTATTTTGGTGAAGACCAGATAGCGTCGAGACCAAACGCTGTCTGAACGCAGATAGTCACGAGATAGAAGCGAGTTTCCAAACTATTCTTGCAGCGAGTTTAGCAGGAGTAAATCTCAGGATCCAGCGACAAAGCATCGACGCTTTGCGGTAGACCACCCACCGCGCTTGTGACTATTTGTCGTGTGAGCGCAATCGCTGCTATCTTCACTCGCTGCTATTATCATTCTGTCTGTTTCATCTGGTACTGTAATATAATGTATGTATTCATGTAATGTATATAGGGGTATAGTAGGGTAATGTGTATACTGTGTGGTAAGGAAGGGGTATTTTTTTTTGTGGGGGGGGGTCCTTCTTTTTATCTTTTTCTTTTCTATATATGTGACCAGGCACCACAAAACCACCCAAAAGTCGCACTGCGTGATTTTCAGTTAGAGATCAATCAATGTGTTTTGGTTGGCATGCATGGTCAAATTTTAGTTATGGGTATTTCCTGAAAGAGTATACTTTTTTCTAAGTAATCTAAAATGTGGAGGCACCTAACAATCTAGAAGTGGTATTTTTGCCAGCTTTTTATCAGACTTATGTGTGTCTTCTCTGGATTTTGTTGTATTAGGCCTACTTTTCTTTTTCACGACCCTGAATACTTGTCTCATTTTAATCTCCCATAAATCTCCCGGAGTAAGTTCTTGCATTGATACTTGTGCACTATGATAAACAGGATATGTCTATGTAGTACGCCAACTTTTAGGACAATCTGATAATCTCTTCATAGAAATTTTCATTGAGTTCTAATCCTCCATTTGTCACCTTAGCACAACACTTTGCAAGTCAGAGTGCTTCAATAGACTGCAAACTTTAAACCCTTATTAAGAAGTATTATGAGGGACTGTGCATTCTTCTCTTTGTACATTGAGTTATGAACATCCAATGAGTTATATATCATTTTAAAGCTGAGAATCTGCTCTTTCAGAATCAGACCTTAACTAAAGTATGATGTGGTCTTTAGATATTGATTTACATGTGCTCACCAGAGAATATAGCGTGCATGCATGTGTTTTATTTTGGCATAAGATTGAAGTTCAGTCAATTTTGACATGTACAAGGTTTATTTAAAATTAAGTATTATAACACATGTATTTGCTACTTGATTGTATTATCGATATTACAAATGAATTGTTATTGTGTTATTATGTTGATTTATGAAGACATATAACTTCCGCGCGTTTGACCATGCATACCAATTATACTCGGGTCACTCTGAGTGGCACAGTAATTATTGTTTTGGCAGCGGGTGAGCGATGAATAGTCACGAGTGGGTGATAGAAGCAAGTCGATCACGGCCTGTCTGAACGTACTGGAAATATTTTTGAAACTTACATAGCATCGATGCTAACATAGCATCGATGCTATGTACTACGTGTGAACATAACTATTATTTTTGTACTTTTGTACCACAATTTAAAGTGTACTTGTTTACATTTTCTAGATTCAGACATGAACCAAGAAAGGAATGTGCGGACCAATACATCAAAACGAAAACACTCAAGTTAATAACCACAGTGCAAGTATCTATTGTGCGAAGTTTAATGAAAAGTGGTAGTGCTGAGACAATAATTAAAATGCACATGTTGTTAAGCGTTTTAAATTGTATATTCTCGATAGAATGGAACAATGTATAAATGAATCAAATTGAATGCAAGTATGGAAATAGCCATTTAATATTACATTCTTACTAATTGGGGGGAAGAGGACACATGGACAAATTTATCAAACCAACTTTGTAAACAGCCGCGTATTACATCATCCAAATCGATTCTTCTTTGTATGGATATGTAGAATATGTGCGTTAGGTAAGCGCATGTGCGTGTGTTTGAAGAGGGAGGGGGAGGGGACGGGTGTATCGGGTGACATTTGAATTTCTTGATGAACCAACTTGTGTACGTCTCGTGTACACGTATAGACGTACAGCCTTCAGGCGCATCGCCTTTTGCACTTTTCATTTTCTTTGTGGCTGGCTATGATATGTAGCCTACAATTTAACCCATGCTTTTAAATAGTTTTCTATATTCTACAGTTTTCTGTATGTCATTAAGATGAAATGCATAGATTCAAAATAAAATAAGATTTATTGAACATTAGCCTTTCTTCTTCTTTTTCTTCTTATAGTTTTAAATGTTGAGCATTCTGCAAATGTCAAAATTATCTATTCAAATACAATATTATTGGCAGAGAAACATTTTTAATGCACATGCAAATAGATAATTTTCTTGGATACAACTATTTTCATTTACATAATCTGTTGGTTTTATACGAATGAGTGCACTTTAATAGCGATATAATTATTGTAACTTAGCCATTACACAGAAAAATCCATCTATCTCTGATACTATATGATCCAGCGCCCTCTATAGTATATATGTACGGCTGCCATCTTCCATCTTTGTAAGTTCGCAGTTATTTTAACCAGCCCTAGAGGCATGTTTCTGTTGCCATTAATATAATGTAGCTAAGGTAGCTAATTTACAAATAGTATTTTATCCTAACCATACCCCTAACCCTTACATTGTTTTAGAGACAATCCTTTTCGACTGGTTGAATAATGTCTACCATCCACAAAATTAAGTTGGATAAAGCAACGCCCTCTACAATTAAAGCAACCGGTCGAAGTGAAAGGGCTCGCAGAAAAATATACCGCCGCTGTATACTATTTTTGTACAATGTTCTGGATTTTTAAAATTCAGCCATTATGCTCTGATAAGATTTTTCAGAAAAATAATTGCACACACATACAAAACAATTTTATTCTAACAAATTATAAGGTCATTTAAATCTGACAATAAGTATAAAGTCTTTTCCCCCTCAAATATTTAAGTACTTTTCTGCCGCTTAGGGGAGTCACGTTGTCCCACGCACTATGTTTGTGAGAAAGTGTTTGGTTTTGTTTAGTTTTACGCATGGCTCAATACATAAAGGAGCGAGAAGGGGGGGGGGGGGGGGGAGAATGATGATTAGAAATAAGGTGTAGTATGCCAAATTAATGAGAAATACGCTGGAGGAGACTACAATAAAGAAAGATTGGGCATGGGTTGAGAGAAAGGTATATACTTATATATTTTAACTGTAAGAGAAGCCTACGTTAGAAAGATAATTAATAAGGAGGACTTAGAAAGCCAAAATGAAAGTTAGAGGAATGAGGGGGGGGGGGGTGAATGTAGAGGGTGAATGATCCAAAAGCACCTAAGATGATAAAGACCGGGATGAAGATGGAGAAAGACAGACTGGGATTTCAAGAAGGACTGCGAGATATTACTAATAGGCCAATACATGAAGAAATACATACTAAAGTAAGGATATGCCTGCAATACAGGATAAAGAGGATAAAAACACACAAAACGAGAAAATATTTCGAAGCTATTGTTATTTCATTTAGCTTTACCAAGTCATTTACCCATTCAACTTATAGGATTGGGATCAATTCATTTTTCTGTTTATAAAACAGAAAAGGGGAAAACATTTGTAAGCGACTATTTTTCCTCATCTTCCTTTAAAATAAAATAGGCTGCAACCCGTACCTCCCAGCTCCCCTCTTTAAATAGAAACCCTCTGTCAAAACATTTTGTAGGAATTTAAAAGAGAAATGATGCTATATAATGAAATATTTAGATTGATGTATCTCAGTATATGCATTTGTTTTGTTTTGTCCCCCACCTCATTGGTATTTGTGAATCTAGTTATATATTGTAGTTTTATAGATGCAGGTATTTTGTATCCTCAAAGAACCTTCCCCCTTCCTTCTTTTATTGATGTTGATTGCGTGTGTGTATATGCCAATATTTATAGGGTTTTTTTTTACTAATCATTGGAAGACCTTATTAGTTAAAGCACATTGTATTTGTATTTTAATAAGTACTTACGTGTCTTAAGTAGTCTTTACTTATATCACATTTACACAATTTGTCATATTCATTAGCCATTTCAGCCATTTCCTGGTCTCCCATTACCATTCACATTTGGAAATTGTTTCAGAAATGGTAATAAATTTATTTATTCATTCATTCATTCTTTGTAAGGAAAAATAAAGGCAACCTGCATGCCTGAAGGGTATGGACTGAAGTGAGAAGCTTATCTTTTATTTCTTTCATCTAAAATGTCTTTTACGGGTACGAATATTTTCTTTCTATCGTTCTTTTGATTGGCATGTTTACCTGTAAAGTACAACCATTTCATTCATTCCATTGTGCATTGTACCTTATTCATATGACAGGATTTGATGTTATAAATCATTTCAAAGCTTTGCTTTATAATGAAAATAAGGCAAATCGAAACCATGCAGAGATTAGCCAGGAATGAGGCTATGACTAAATCCTATTGTGTCCCCGATTAACTGACTCCAAAGAGGGTAGAATTCACAGTGGCAAACCATACACAATACTACGCACGTGATGGAAAAACCGTCACTGCTCAAATACAATCATGATTAAATTGGAAATCCCAGAACTTTCCCTAAAGAATGCCAGACAAAATCATGTATATATGGGACTTGTGTGTTGAGACTGTGCAAAAATTCCTCGATGGCACAGTAAGGGTTAATTCCAATATCAGGAACTTGTGCTTGAAATGATATTTAACTATTCAAAACGACCCCGTCAACCAACAATAGGCGGGTGAGCTTGAAAGATGTGTTGCTATCTGTTCAAAACATGCACATAATTATTTTCCTTTTATGATGAAATTACATATAATAAAGTAACCTTTTCCCGAGATACAAGATCATTTGAATGGGAAATAGTCACGTGCAGGTTGATGTAGGCTGAATAAAACTGATCTCTGCTCGTTAAAGCATGGACCTAGAGATACATGGACCATGGTACATGCCTGGGACCCGCTATAGCTTCGTAATGGGGACCACGCATACCTATTCAGTCATGTCTCCTAAACCTTTATTAAGAATAAACGACTGAGAGAAAGCATGTTTAAGTATTTATATAATATATTATTGATGATTATACTGTCATTTAAGTGATGTGTTGTTGATAAACTCAAACTCAAACATATTGTCAGGCGTTTTAAAGTGTACATTCTCGATAAAAAGACTGTATACATGTATCAAATTGAATGCAAGTATGGAAATTGCCATGTAATATTACATTCATACTGATTGGGGGATAGAGGACACACTGACTAATTATGAAATCGACTTTGTAAACAGCCTCGTATTACATTATCCAAATTGATCCTTTATTTTTATGGATATATAAAGTGTGTCCCAGAAAAAACTAAACCCTAAAACAAGATGTTATTGTAACCAAACTATGTGCTGTGAGACCGTAGTTATCAACTTTCCATAATGTAGAATGATTCTGGTTCAAAATGATACATTGATGGCTTTCCTACGTACATGCTTTATTGAGCCGCATCGTGTTTATAATGACATGTAAAAACCCACTTGTGCCAAATTTGGGTGAAACCGTGAAAGTTTTGGGAGCACAGGCGAACATGAACCGAAGGAATCATACACTTTAAGCCTAATGAAAATATTGCTTTCATTTGCTTCTTTTGATAATTAGTGTAATGATGATAAAATAAAAGATGGTGGATTTTTTTGTTGATGGTGGGGGTAAAGAAAGGACTTAACTTTGTACTGAAATGGTACCTACAATCATTATGACAACTGATTTGTGCATTGTTCAGAACTGCAACTTATTTAAAGAACAAGCAGCTAGGATATTTTCATTAGAAATACTAAAGCAAGGGGCACCTTCTTTTGTTAAAAAAATATTTAAATATATCAAATCATGGCAATAAACCACCTCATGATGGGACTTTTCCCATCCCAAGACGGGCACTTTTTCATCCCTCGATGGATAATTATTGATTTTGAAAAATCAAGGGGTGTACGCCATGCTGCCCCCGGCATTTGGCATTATACCTTCTTTTATGTACATGTAAATTTCGATTGAATGCATATCATCTCACAATGGGAATCTTGTGTATCATTATGTTTAATAGCTTACATTTCACAGTGCCAGGTCATGTTGCCATGGGATAGTAAAGTTTTCCCTGATTTACCACAATTTGGCACAAGTGGATTTGTACATGGTATTTTCATTACAATAATGCTCTGTGAAGAATGTATCGATCAATGCCATAAAGGTATCATTCGAAAGCATATTAGTTCTAGTTCATGAAAAACAAAGAAATATGTTCATACAATTCATAGTTTGTTCACGATTATAAGCCTTTGTTGTAGGTTTTCGGGGTTTTTTTCTGGGACACACTGTATAATAAGTGCGCCAGTTGAGCGCATGTGCGTGCGCTTGAAGGGGGGAGGGGACCGGTGTATGGGGTGACATTTGAATTTCGTTCTAAACCAACTTTTGTACGTCGCATGTATACGTATAGAGGTACAGCTTTCAAGCGCATCGCCTTTTTTTTGTACTTTTTAATTTCCTTAGTGGCTATGATATGTAAAGTTTAACTCATGTTTTTAAATAGTTTCTATTCTACAAACGTCAAAATTATCTATTGAGATACAATATTCTTGGCAGAAAAAACATTTTAATGCACATGGAAATAGATAACTTTCTTGAATAAAACTATTTTCATTTACATGATCTGTTTGTTTTTTTATTGTTCAACACTTCAAGATTACAAATAAGTGTACTTACCGATATATTGCAACCTAGCCTTTAAATATGATAATCCATCTATTTCGACTAGATCAGAGCTATCCATATCAACGCACTCTGTAAATACTAGATGAATCAGGGCTCTCTATTGTTTACATGGACGGCAGCCATCTTTGTAGATTGGCATTATTTAACAAGCTGTAGAGGTATGTTTATAAAAAATAGCCATTAATGTAACGTAGCTAAGATAGCTGATTTGCATGCAGATACAAATATTTTTTAACTCTAACCCTAAGTACAAAAAACAATCAAAATGCATATTTTTAGAAACATGCCTTTCCGACTGGTTAAATTATGTCTACCATCCACAAAACGATGTGCCCATTGAAATCTAGCTATGTATCCTCTACGATTGAAGCAACCGGTCGCGATGATAGGGCTCACAGAAAATTATGTTCTGAATTTTAATCAATTAATTCAATCATTAACTACTGAGAAATCTTTTCCGAAAATAAGTACACAAATATGCAAAACAATTTAATTATAACGAATCATAAAGGTCATTTTATCTGACAATCAGTATGATGTGTCTTTTCCCCTCAAATATTCAATTACATTTCTGCCGCGTAGGAGTACACGGGATTCGACGGGAAGTCCATAGTAAGTATTGTCTCCGCACTGTGTTTGTGTGAAAGTTATTGATTTTGTTTGTTTTAGCCATGGCTCAATAAATAAAAGAGAGAGAAAGGGGAGGGGGAGAAAGAAGGTGTAGTAGGCCCAATGAATGAAACATACGCTGGATGACACTATAATAAAGGCTGTGCATGAATACAGAGAAAGGTAGGTATACTTAATATATCAACTGTAAGAAAAATGTCACTTTAGAAAGATGATCAAAAGGGGAATTATAAAACCAAAGTGAAATATAGAACGATGAGGGGGGGGGGGGGGGGGGTATGCAAATATAAAGGAGAAGGAGAATAATCCAAAATCACCTGAGATGAGAGAAACCGATATGAAGATGGGCAAAGAGAGACTGGGTCACAGGGATATAGGGCAAAGTGATATTATTGATAGGCCTATAAAGAAGAAAGACGCACTTAAGGAAGGATAGGCCTGCAATGATATATGATGAATAATACTGAAGACAGATCTTATGATAAGTTATGTACGTGAACTAAAAATGAAGATGACTATGATTTTTCATTTGTACTGAATGAATGCAATAGACAATACTACAAAACAGAACCCCCCCCCCCCAAAAAAAAAAGAACAATATTTTGCCTCTTTTGACTCAGATTATTCAACATTGTGGAGTATTTAACATGAATTCATTCAATAGATATTAGTTACAAGGGTATTTGAACAAATTATCATGTGGATTTAATCTGATAAGAAGTATCACCATGTGAATCAATGTGTTTTCCCCCTTTTTGGACCTTGGCTAATTGCGGCTGGGGGGGGGGGGGGGGGGAGGGGTGAAAATATTCGAGCAAAAGATGATCCACTTCATCAAGAAAACCACCTTTTCCAGGCTGTAATTTGAGCAGGGGAGGAGGGCCAGGGTGGCACAGAACAGTTAAAAGTATTTTGCAAGATATTTCAATATCTTTAAAGGTAGAGGTTTGCATGGTGGTACTGATAACGTGAAGATGTTTACGGTTGACCATGTGGTTAGTCCTGAAAAAGGACTATTGAGTAATGTTACTGTCACACTCTGACGGATTGAGCCGACGAACAATTGACGAGTATGAAAAATCGGCACCCGACAATATTCGCCCATATACGATACCTATCGACAACCGTAAGACAATTGACCGATTTATGATCGCTCGTATCCGTCGACATGTCCGCCAGCATTTGCTAACCCGTCGGAAAGTTTTGAAACTGCTCAAAACGTTTTCTGAAATCCCGAAGGATTGGACCGGAAGTGCTTGAAGAATAATTGTTCGTCTATAGTACGACTATTATTTAGTCGCTAACTATTCGTCATTGATCGATATAAATTATGTACGATACGCCTCGATACTTGCACGACTCTGTCCGCTGAATCGGCGGAGTATCGGTTTGTTATCGTATATATATATCGTATGTGTAACGATAAATCTTGGACATATTTCGAATATATATATCGAATTAATTGTCGGATATGACGGATACGAGTGATCAAAATCGAATAATTATCGGATAGATATCGTGAACTGTCGTATGTTATCGTATAATTACCGGTTCTAAACGTATATTATCTGATAGTTGTCGGATTTTTCCAAGAGTATATAAACTCCCGATTCCTGGTTCTTCGGGTCTTGGGTGGTCACTCCTTTTGGCATTTTTTAATAGAAAATGCAGAAATATATCCAAAATGTATCCAAAATATCTAACAAATCATGTCCTTTCAATTTGGAGACGAGCGTGAGAATGAAACCCGCCCGCCTCCGTCGGCTTTTTATAGCCAGTCCGAAGATGCCCGACAATAACCGCCAAATATTCAGCAATGTCCGTCAATACCCGATATCTATCAGACACCCGCTCGTCACTGTCCACTAATAGTTCGATACCGCTCGACAAGGGATCCGTCATGTTCGACACTATCCGTTGACGGAACACATTTTGCCACGCTCTTAACCCGTTATTTATTCGTCAGTACGAATACTCGCCAAGTATTCGAATATTGACCATCAATTGTTCGATAATTATGCGATAACAATACGATATAGATTTTAATTCTGTGCCAAAAGGTGATATATATTGGCGAACTGACCGACGGATACAAAATGCCCAAAACGTTAATACCTGTCCATTCAATCCGTCAGAGTGTGACAGTTCCATAAAAAGAAGAAAGTGGAGAAAAGTTGAGAGGAGAAGAAAAGGAAAGGCGAGATAGAAATCCAGAGAGTGTAGAAGTAATCTTTCTTGAAACTGAAGACAGAGGGATATAATAAAGTAGAAAGAGGTGATCATAAACGATAGAGAGAGAGAGAGAAAGAGAGAATGAAGAAGAAAAAGATACAGAAGAAGAATGAAGAAGAAAAAGTCCTGACTGTAATCCAAATGAGAAGGCTGAGAGTGGAGAAGACTCTAGGTTTAAGGTTCGCCATGTGGTTAGGCCTGAAGGACTATTGAGTAGGGCTTTTCCACTCTCAACCTTCTCATCTGGTTTACAGTCCTTTTCAGGACTTCACACTTTCAAGAAAGATTACTTCTATACTCTCTGAATTTCCATCTCGCCTTTCCTTTTCTTCTCCTCTCAACTTTTCTCCACTTTTTTCTTCTTACTCAAGAAGAAGAAAGAAAGGACTAACCACATGGTGAACCGTAAACCTTCCCCACGTTATTTCAATATCATTATGCAATAACAAAATCCTGCATCGATTTTAGTTAAATAGATTTGCAAGCGAATATTTTATATTATATCAAAATATTATCAAAAACCACCTCCCTGCCCAAATATATTCACGGGAGGGGGGGGGGGGGTGAGGAAACTGTAGCCCCAAAGTCCCTCCCTCTCCTCCTTGTACGCCTATACAAGGCAACTTACAGGCCTGCCAGGGTATGAAGTAAGGAGCTGATATTTCATTTACTTCATGGAAGACTTCTTTAACAAGCACTATTCTATGTAGGCACGGATATTCTATTTCTACATTCCTTTGATGGGCATGTTTGCCTGCAAAGTACATCAACCCGGTGTTTCATTCATTCCGTTGTGCATTGCATTCTATTCACATGACAAGATTTAATAGGTACGTCCACACGTAGAGCGATAGCATCGATGCTATCTAGGTTTCGATACTATTTTGGTGAAGACCAGATAGTCTTAAGACCAAACGCTGTCTGAACGCAGATAGTCACGAGACAGAAGCGAGTTTCCAAACTATTCTTGCAGCGAGTTTAGCAGGAGTAAATCTCAGGATCCAGCGACAAAGCATCGACGCTTTGTGGTAGACCACCCACCGCGCTTGTGACTATTTGTAATGTGAGCGCAATCGCTGCTATCTTCACTCGCTGCTATTATAATTCTGTCTGTTTCATGTGGTGCTATAATATAATGCAATGTATGTATTCATGTGATGTTCCCTCTTCCCTACTTTTTTTTCTATTATCATTCTATCTGTTTCATCTGGTACTGTAATGTAATGTATGTATTCATGTGATGAATATAGGGGTAAGTAGGCTAATGTGTATACTGTGTGGTAAGGAAGGGTTTTTTTTTGTTTTTGTTTTTTTTTGTTTGTTTGTTTTTTTTTTTGGGGGGGGGGGTCTTTCTTTTTATCTTTTTCTTTTTTATATATGTGACCAGGCACCACAAAACCACCCAAAAGTCGCACTGTGTGATTTTCAGTTAGAGCTCAATCAATGTGTTTTGGTTGGCATGCATGGTCAAATTTTAGTTTTGGGTATTTCCTGAAAGAGTATACTTTTTTCTAAGTAATCTAAAAATGTGGAGGCACCAAACAATCTAAAAGTGGTATTTTTGATAGTTTTTTTATCAGACTTCTGTGTGTCTTCTCTGGATTTTGTTGTATTACTTATCTTTTTCACGACCCTGAATACTTGTCTCATTTTAATCTCCCGGAGTAAGTTCTTGCATTGATACTTGTGCACTATGATAAACAGGATATGTCTAAAAAAGTAGCACTCCAAGTTTTAGGACAATCTGATAATCCCTTCATAGAAATTTTCATTGAGTTCTAATCCTCCTTTTGTCACCTTAGCACAACACTTTGCAAATCAGAGTGCTTCAATATAGACTGCAAACTTTAAACCCTTATTAAGAAGTAACATTATGGAAAGAAAGCACTGCTGACTCATAATTGCCGTTGCTTGCTGTTTAATTCTGCTCGGAGGCAGAATTAAAGCTTAATGCCATTTGAAAACAAGCCATAGTATAACAAACAATATGTTTAACACTTAAGGCTTAAATAGTCATATCTGACTGGCATAAGCCTTTAAACAAAATAAAACAAAAAAAAACAACAAAACTGAACAATCTGCTTTTAACAAAATTTTGCGTGAAGGCAGCGATAAAAACTTAGTGCCATTTGAATACAAGCAATAGTAAAACACACTCAATGATATGTTTAACGCTGAACGATCTGCTTTTAAAACAATTTTGCTCGAAGGCAGCGATTAAAACTTAGTGCCATTTGAATACAAGCAATAGTAAATCACACTGAATGATATGTTTAACACTGACCAATCTGCTTTTAACACAAGGCAGTATTCAACCCAGAACAATATGCTTAAAAACTTGACACTTTGTATTGTGTCAAACACATGATAACACGGCCAGTCATATAATAACTTAGTGTGTTAATAACTTCTTCACAACTGAGTAACTTGACTAACTTCCAGTGTGTTTAAAAATCTGGGAGCATTTCTATCCTAATGACAGTGGGGTGTGTGGTTGAATAGCTAAGCAGGTAAGTAAATAACGAAACAATTTGACTAGCTAGAGGAAAATATGCATATTTTCATTCCCGTAAAAGTACCGAGTAAAAAAATTAGAGCATTTTGACAGAGTGACTGAATGACTGGCGGAAATGTTTTGCCTCAAGTGTTTGGGATGTGCTGTAATTGCTGAGCGATGGTAACTCGACCCAGCAAGCAGTTTACCTGCCAACAGGATGGTACCTAGAGTGGTAATTCACATCCTTTTTCTGATGCTAAGGCCCCCAGACATCTTCCACCCATTTTTTTTTTTCGTTTGGGTGATAGTAGCCATTTCTCTCTGATATGTGCCATCTATTTGACTTAATTGCCCCAGCTTCTACCAGGGCAATTGGCGGACAATTGCCACTGAAGTACGGGAGGTGATAAGGGCGAAAACCAGCAAGGTGCAATGGCAAGGCTCACATATTTATGAGTGATATGCTGGAGAAAATTCCCTTATGGCCCACTTGGGTATTATGCGCAGTGCGACCGAGATTACCTCTCCACTACCCGACCACAGTGGCAATGTCCTGGGCAGCGCAGGGCGAAGCACAGCTTCCAATAGTGCTTGTGGACTTATGGTTATGTCTCTACATTCACCATGGTTATGTTTCGTCTATTCATTTAAAAGAATGAGGCCTATTTTGAAATTTTATTTGATGCTTTGTATTTAACAACTTTGACTGGTTTGTCTGATCCGTGGGCAGGATCTAACCTCTTGTGTTGGGAATTATACGACCTCAAATGTATTTTGTCACTTTATAAGATTAACCTCCAATCAGGCTTAAGATTATGCGTATGCAGCAACCTGGTCTGTGGATACATCAGGGTTTACAATGTGAGGTTACTGGGCTGCCACTTCCCTTATAATAATGCTACTGTGCCTTGATAGCCTCCGTTTTTCTGCCCATGCTTGTGAGGGCATCAGAACAGAGCAAAGACCTGCATACATCAATTTTCCTTTGTGTTAGGCCACTATAGCTTCCTTCACGGCGTCTTTGAAGTTCCCAATTAGGATATCCAACCCCCGGTCTGATAGGTGAATACCGTCTCTAACAAAGAGATTGTGATTGGCCCTCTCTATGTCGTGTTGTATTACCGAAGCATTGCCCACATGTTTCGTTTGTCGCCTCGCATACCTGTTAAGGGACAAACGTACACCTTCCAGGGTCTCTTGAGATGTAGAGCCAGATGATCGCTTTCCATAGTAGAATATGCAGGGAAGTATCATTGACCAAAGGATTCGAGCTTGTGGCATCCTGGTCCTGAGTAGGCTATATAAGGGCTGTTTTGATGCCCATCCTACATACAAAAGCGTCGGTTTGGCCGATGTTGTTGGAGCCTAGGTGGAGTATGACCAATGATGGGGGAGCCGCAAACCTTAGCCTGTTGTCTACCAGCCTCTCCATGTCATCCAGTCTTGCACCACATTGGCCATGCCACTGGATGCTTTATGGCGTGCCCAGCTGGGGACGGTTTGTCGCCGCGGCTCTCTCCTTAGCTCGGCGTACGATGCTATCCCCTACTATCCATACCTGGGGTTGCCCTGAAATGACAAAAACGAAAAAATTCCGGCAGTATCTCTTGCTACAACCCAATGAGTATCACCTTCGAATTGCAGTGGGATGTTATTTATTTATTTTATTTATTTATTTATTTTTTTTTTTAAACAGGTTAATGCAGTCAGTGAATTTGATGGTCTGTGCCCTATAAAATGTAGCTGTCTGGCGAGTACGAGGGCTGTGCCTGGGGGTTGGTATGGCCTCTTGCAGTACCTTGGTTGTTGGGATACTAAGCGACCATGCATAATTCCCCCATGTGGATAGTATGGCTTAGCCCCTGTTCTGTGGCACTTGGATGTGATTTAATTGCATTGTTCATTTATTTGCTGTTCATCAATCACCATTTTTAAATTTATATCATTTACTGTTATTTATCACTTTATTACTGTTGCTGTGATGTTTATTTATCATTTCGTCCAATATGCTTATTTTACCATATATGTGTATATATATACTTTCTTTGTAATTTGTATCCTTATTGTTATGTTTTGTTTTTGCAACTGCTCCTTTCATGTTAGACTCATTATTTCTATCTTGGTATGCCTTGCATGCCTATCTTATGTACCTTTTGTAGACTTCGCTGCACCACCTGCCCATGACCATTATTTCCTCTCCTGTAACCCCTTCCATGGCTGCTGTGGTTGCCGCCCCTATGCGGAATGAATGTGTGATCATAGGGGTTGTGCCCGCATAAGCCAAAGCTTTCTGCAAAACTGCACTGAATTGGTACCTGGATAGGGGGGAGCTGTCTATGTGACACAATAAGGGCCCTTTAACGGAGGGCCTTACCTGTAGGAAGGCTGCAATAGCCTTTACTGCAAGCAGCATGGAATAGCTGAGCGGAATAGGTGCAAAAAATTTTCTTCTCGCCAGCCGTCCGAAAGTCGCTCAGTGGAGGGGTGTAGGGTATCAGATTTATGAGTCCAGTTTTCCTCCATAATTCTCTGACAAGCAAAAAAAGTTATCAGTTCTAAAAGGGGGATACAATTTTATTTAAAAGCCTCCTAAATCCGCCACTGATCCATGACCGGACTGTCACGTCAGTCTTTTTTACAAGTTGTTTTTCGGAGGGTTAATAGAACGACATTGTTAGCCTCTTGGGCTTCCAAACTAAATTTGGTGCTCGATCCAGGTTTTTCACAATTTAGGCAAGAGCCCGTATATGCCAACTTGGGTTTCAAGAAGGGGGCCGCGGCCGATTCGCTCCCTCTTGATCCGCCCCTGCTATTCTGTCATGGATGTGAAGAATATGATTGCATAGTGTTGGTTGTCGATCTCATTAAATTGAAAGATTGGGGGGGGGGGGGGGGAGCAATAAGAGATCATTTTTATTATTTGTTTTAAAATTTGTTCCAATTGCTTTATTTTTACTGTTTTTTTTTGTTTTTTTTTTGTTCTTTTTTTTTTTTTTGCTCAGTGATTTTGTTTTTAATCATGTAAATCACTTGTTATTGTTGTGATTTCTGTTGATTTCCTAATAAAAACACAAATAAAACAAATAGGAGATCATTATTTTTTCCTCAATTCTATTGGAGTCATTTTTTACAGACCGGTTGTAAGAGAGACAAGAGAGTATGAGAAAAATGAGAGGGGGAGGAGAGAGAGACAAAGAGAGCTGGCGCAAAAGTAATGGGATATTTCTACAAAGACAGAATAGGACTGGTAATAAATAAATTATATCATCAGCTGCTTTATTGTTGGTTACTAGTACAGTTAATTCAATTCAAAACACGGAGGCCATCCCCCTTTTCGTATAATCGGTAAAGGCCCTATTGCGTTGGTGATGGCTTCGGAGCAAGCCCCTATACTGTTTTCTTCGCCTGTCGTCTCACATTTCTACAGCAGAATATTACAAATAACTTACCGTAAGTATATTGGTGGCGTATCCAGGAATGCAGGGAGAGGGGGGAGGCTCACGCCTGACGAACAAAAAAAAATCATCAAATGCAAGCAAGGAAAAGAAATTATCACAGTTTTCAGATTCTTTCTGTGCGGGGGGGGGGGGGTACACATTTCATTTCATTCGATGTGTAACTAAGATATGTCAGATTTGGTTTGGGCTGGCACATAGGGGCACGTACATTCCTGGATATTATAATTTTTGATATGCCACTCTTAATGTAATCTTGATATTTATATAAGGAATTGCTCGCACGCAATCTCATTTTATTAAAGCCTTTTCTGTCTTGAATTTTAAAAGAATAAGGCTAATAAAATTACATTGCAGGTCTATAATCCCCATAATTTCCATAAATCATATCAAATGAAATATTCTGATTTAATAGAAAAATAAAGATAGCACATTATTATTTTTAAATAACTTTTCTCGACATTCCCGTCAGATATCGCAGTGTTTGCTCATATAGAGCTTAATATCAGGGAACATATTTGGACCCCCCCCCATCATCACATAAATATTAATAGAAATTTCATAGCAAATAACTTTAACAAAATACAAACATCTAGTCCGAGGGCTCCCCTCCCAACTCTCTCCCTCTCCTCCCTGGTGCAGTTAGAGTTGATTCCTATCTGTTTTGGGACATAAGTTTGTATTTGAAGGGACAATATCAAGATTATGCCCTTTAGTTACGGCTTTACCAAAAGGCAAAAGCGCTGTCCAGAAAAAGAAGAAAAAAAAAATAAAGAAAATTAAAAATACAAACATCTTGATTAAGACTATAACCTTTCCCGCTGGGCCGATCGCGCGTTTACGTTTTACAACCTTGCCTAGGCAGATTTTTCCAAAATCGCAACGAAACGGCTTGAGCTCAACCCTATGCATTGTAGCGACCCTACACATACGTAGCGAGCGCATAACTTAACGTAGAGAAATCGAGACGCGGGTTCTTTGAATGAATTAATGTGCACGTTTTGTCGTTCATATCATTCTGCGTCGGGGGTGTCAGCCCCCCTCCCCCATATGCCCCCTTAATGGCTGGACTAGACCATGCCACTGTTTTCTTGTCAGCCCCCCCCATATGCCCCCTTAATGGCTGGGCTAGACTATGCCACTGTTTTCTTGTCAGCCCCCCATATGCCCCCTTAATGGCTGGGCTAGACTATGCCATTGTTTTCTTGTCAGCCCCCCATATGCCCCCTTAATGGCTGGGCTAGACTATGCCATTGTTTTCTTGTCAGCCCCCCCCCCCCATATGCCCCCTTAATGGCTGGGCTAGACTATGCCACTGTTTTCTTGTCAGCCCCCCCCCCCCCCCATATGCCCCCTTAATTGCTGGGCTAGACTATGCCACTGTTTTCTTGTCAGCCCCCCCCCCCCCTCATATGTTTTTATTGTGGACTTATGTTGGTATATATATATATATATATATATATATATAAGAGCAAGACAGAAGAGAATAAACAAGAAGACATGACAAAATCAAAGTCATGTCTATTTACATCACACAGATCAGTGATTTACATATGCTTTAGTCATTCATTAATACTTTGATTACATAATCAGTATTTGTGATATAGTGCTCACTCGCCACAAGCTTTATATGCTTTTTGAGTTATTGCCTTCCATTATATTTTGACTCAAACTTGATATTTTTGTGTGCATTTTTTGGGGTAAATAAATGTCATTTTGAACTGAACTGAACTGATGCCAACTGATTGTCAACCCCCCCCCCCTTCCCCCTGCATAAATGTGAATGTGCCCTTGTTCGTTTATCTCATCCCCTCATCACGCTTCACGTCTGTCAAATACACAAGTCTGTCAAATACACACGTCTGTGCTTCAATGCGTAGCTGCCTACATCAGTGTATGGAGTGTACATGTACAGGTGACAAAACGGAATATTATACGCATTCGATCCAACGCCACAGTCAATACTTAGAGTGAGCTCGAGCCGTTTCGTTGCAATATTTGGAAAATATGCCTAGGCTAGGTTGTAAAACGTAAACGCGCGGGCCGATCGACATGTACCACAATATTATACGCTTGCTTTATTTCGGTACTGAGCACTCTTCGTATTTAAACTCTTTGCTACTATTAACTGCTGCTACTACTACTACTACTACCACTACTTGGAATATTACTAACTACTACTACTACTACTAATATAGGTTTTCCCGTCCAATTGCGCACTTAGTGCATGCAAAAGTAAAGATAGGCCATTCAATCTTGCCCATAGTGCATGAGAAAAAGTAAATAGGTCATGCAATTTCGCGGATAGGGCAGCCAACACCACCAATCGCCATTCAAATTCGCTATAGTGCAGCCAATTGTCATACAAATTCATACATAGTGCAACCAAGTTCGTCCGTGAAACCCCCTCGTGTTATTTTGCATCATCTCATCAGCATTGATTAGAGACATAAATCATAGGATGTGTACGATATCAGGATTTTCTTCTTTCATATGGTTAACATATTTACCTTTTTCTGTTTTTATCTCATATTAAGGCTTTCATCATGTAAAAGAATGTTTTCATGAAAATGTTAAATTCAAAGTTCAAAACTCAGTCTCTTTTTCAGCCATTGATGATTTCACAGGCCAGACAGCGGGCCATCTAACGGTGGGAGAACGCGCAAAGAATGTTTGAAAAAATCTCGCAGATAGAAAATAGAACGGTAACAATAAAGTGTAAATGTTGTGCAAACAGACCTTTCAAACATAAATAATGAAGAAACTCGACAAGCAAAATAATTATGAGTCAGAGGACATTCCTAAAGAAGTTAATCTTTAAATGTTTAACAAACAGTGTACATAATTATAATTATTCTTATATGTATTACTGTTTACAAATCATGTGAATACAGAGCTAAATTGGATGCATGAATACCCTATGGCGAAATTGTCACGTGATCTTCCGTGCTAATTTGAATGCACTATGTCGAATTTGAATAATATTTTTACACTTTTGCTTGCTCTATGGCGAATCTGACTGCCCATTACGAAGTTTTGGCTGCCCTATGGCGATTGTGAATGACTAGTTTGAATTTTTGAATGACCTATAACGAAATTGAATGAACTATTTATAGTCTTGCATGTACTAATTGCGAAACTGGACGGGAAAACCTATATTACTACTACTAACTGCTGCTGCTACTACTTCTAGATACTACTACTACTACTAGTACTACTACTACTAACTAATACTACTACTACTACAACTTTATAGTTAAGTAGATCCAGCTTTATGGCAACTGCGTATCTGATGGTTACAAAAATATCGAAAATAAAGGCACTTCTCAGCATCTGGAATATCTGGAGCGATTGGCCAGAAATATAGCGATGTTTTGATGACGTCACGCCGGAGACCAATCCGGTCTGAGCAGACGACGTCCTATAACGAATGAACGTAATTGCAATTATGCAATTATTTTCAAATTATAAAGAGTTTGTTATATTTAAACATGATCTCATTTTACATCATTCTAAAATGGAAGTCACGGAAACCGATTCTGAAAAATAAAATCTTTTGATTGTAAATATACACGATAAGGGTCAGTGATCAATGAAATAAACCACACTCTCAAACTGAAAATCCCTCCGGATAACAGCATGGGCGGTATTCGTTCTCTCTTGAAACGCCGAACATGCCCCGGTGCAAGCAGCTGAAAATACAATGGCGTCTTATTTCGTTTACAAGTGACTGATTTCTTTATTTTTTTAGCGCTGAATTTTTTATCAAAATAATACCATACACGAAGTTAAGAGTGAGGCAAAAGACTAAAATTAAGAGTGACGCTAATGAAATAAGAGAAATAAGGGAAGAGGAGAAAACAAAACAGGCACTGAAAATTGTGTAAGATGTTACGGGACATACTATGCTTAGACAGGATCGGTCTCCGGTGTGACGCCACACATCTCAGCAGCGTTCGAAGAGCTCTTGAGGTGCTATACCGTGGATGTATTTTGTCGTTTTATAACTGATGATAATCATTATTTCAGATGTTTCCAAGCGTTGAATATTGCTAACCTTGTTTGATTTAAGCTTCATCTATGTAATAATTGATTAACGCTCTCTTCAAAATTTTACCAAAATGTGATCAATGATTACTTTTCAAATGTCTGCACTTCATTAACCATCTATTATTTCACAAAATATTGTGTACAAAAATTGTAGGAAATTTACTACCATTTCTTATGACACCAAACATTATTCCTTTACTCATGACAACTTTATGCATAAGAATTATTGAAAATTACATTTGAGTTTCTTTTTAGTCCATTATTTTTTGGTTTCTCATTTGTTTACTATTGTTGAATGTTGAAATAAGGTAATATCTTTTTAAAAGCCTGTTTTTTTCTTTTTAAATTTCTATGGTAGCATAATTATAATTATAATCATATATTTAGAATGCTTGATTTATGCTCAAAATGTTGATATACATTGACCACCATGAACCTTTTTCGAGCACTAAATGGTGAATGAAATGACAAGTCTATCTGTCAAAATATGTGACATCGGCACTGAAAGAGTATAACCAATATTCAAAATCAATTAAGTTCTACTTTCAGGCCCATGGACCATATTTTGTCAGAAGGAAGATGTAAGCGTGTGCATTACAAAAAATATAAAAACTGATCAAAATTTCCATCGGGAAAGTGGTGTAACAGACCCCTGGAAGATACACCAAATTGCCCCTAAAGCTTTTCTGACCAAAATGCTCTGGATGTAGAGAAAAAAACGTTAATAACTCCAAAGTGTCTCATTCAATTCAGATAAAATTTACATAATAAAACCTTGAGTATTGTAACTTTATTAGGGTGCAATTTGGTGTCGCGTAATCATTTCGATAACAGTTTATTAAATTGCCATACAGTCTAGGTTTTCCCGACCAATTTCGCAACTTTGTCAGTCAAATTCATTTTACGAGCATTCAATTTCAACGATTTTTGTAATGCCGTGCTTTTCGGCAGGTCAAACTCATGATTCGTGCATTCGAATTCAACTCGGAAGCATTCAAATTTGCATTTCAAGCAATCAAATTAACATAGGTAACGCACGCAATTCATAAAGCCCGAATTCATGCATTCAAATTCATTTTGGAGCATCCAATTTAGGGTTTTGAGCTTTCTATTTAAACAATTTCCCCAAGCAAGATTATTTATGATATTTTTCTATGGTCTTGTATTATATTTAACATCATATTTGCCATTCAAGGTAGAGACTACATTTCTTGGTTTGGCGAATTTTAAAGATCCCATCCTTTGAGCGAATAAAGGTCTATTTAATTTTTGTCGCGTGGTCGTTGATTGTATACATGTATATAAAAACATAAAACAAATGTAGTTAAAGAGAAAGAACTTACAAATATAATTATTTTCTTTGTAATTGAAGATTTTAGAAGACGTTTTACAAGACAAGAAGCCAATTTAAGCTATTTATTTCATCCAGGAGATTATTTAAGAAATCTTAACCTCATCTTATAAACAGATATAAAGAAGGGTTTTAAAAGTTATCCTATATGTATCCTGTATGTAGTTAGATGAAAATATATATTTTCAAATAAACCCTTCAGTTATAAATATTCCCCAACTTGGGTGGCTTTAGGAAATCTACAGAATACAATCCATCCTTTAAACTTTGCAAGTAGTAGGGGAATTATAAACAAAACAGGGGGTTAATAACTTGCTTGTAAAATTGAATGAACATATTCCGAATTTGACTGCCTATTTGCGAAGTTGAATGCACGGAAATGAATTTGAATGATAGAAACCGAAATACCTTGCTCGAAATGCTAACTTGAATGACTTAAATACACTTTTGAATGACAGAATATGCGGTAAACGATGTTTTTGCTAAAATTGAATGAGCGTTTTATTAAATTGACTGAAAAAAAGTTCGAAATTGGCCTGGAAAAGCTATATTATTTTACACCTGCCATATAGCATGACTGACTGCTTCTCAAAATCGAGGTAGATATGCAAGGAATTAAACTTCGAGTCCTATGGTACCAAACGAAACCTTCTCGTAAAAGACAGTATAGTCTTAAAATCTTTCCACTTATTCAGCATATAAATATATATGAACATCATTCTAAGGAACTAAGTCCTTCATAGAATCGTCCTACATAATGTTTAAAATCATTCAATGCATAGCGACAGGTGAACACATTATAATATATTGTTACTAGGCGAACGTGTATAAATGTCAATACATTACGAAAATGGTGAATTACTTTGTGACAATTTTTTTTGCGCCGACGCTTTAGTTGACTGCACATAAATGTAAAGCTCATTGAATATTACAAGAATGACAATTGCACAATGCACTTACATAAAAAAAACCCTCGTCACCATTCGGTTGCATACGTGTACAAATGCCTGTTACATGCAGAATGGAATCGGACTATCTGCTACAACACGAACTGGATTCTGAATCATGACATTTAAATGTGGAGCGTTATACAAGTTAGATAATTACAAGAAACGGTGCTAGAAACATGTGATTTTTAATACATGCAGTGACAATGATAATAATAACATTCCGTTCTTGTTTTATTGTTCCGGCTTTAGCTCCGGCACCAGTAGCGCTCAGTACATTCGAGAAAGAAATCCTACCAGGTACCCATCTATTACACCTGGGTCAGGAGTGTGGCACATGTAGATTAATATCTTGCCAGAGGAAATTAATGCTGCGGCAGGGATTCGAACCCCTACCTTGTGGTTTACAGTCCGGTGAATTATCCATTAGACCACAACACCTCTACATATCTCTTAAAAACTGAGCTCCTGCAAGAATGGATGACGATAATCAACAACTCAATGATGCAGCACTGAATGGTGATCTCAAAACCGTCAAAGCATTGCTAAAACGTGGTTCGAACGTAAACCAGACAAATAAAGTTGGAAACACACCTTTACACATTGCGGTGAAGAAAGACAACAAGACCATCGTGGAGTATTTCATAAAACACAGAGCTGATGTAGAGCAGAAAACCCCAGTTGGACAAACACCCTTACATCTTGCTGCATCCCTCGGACAACTTAAAGCAACGAAAGTTCTCCTCAGTCATGGAGCTAATTTGGACAAAGAAGATAATGTGGGCTATCCTGTACTGTACAGCGCGGTGAGGAATGGTCATCATAATGTCATGAAATATCTTATCAGTCACGGGGCAAATGTGAATCAGGTAAATAGTAAAGGTTGGACAGCATTACACATTGCAGCAGGACATGGCAAACTCAATGCAGTGAAATATCTGATCAGTCAAGGAGCTGAAATGAAAAAGGACAATAATGACGGTGGGACTGCATTACATACTTCTGCAGAAAATGGTCATCTTGATGTTATCAAATATCTTATCAATCAAGGAGCTGAGGTGAATAACGGCAAGAATGACGGTCGAACTGCATTACACATTGCTGTTATGTATAATCATCTAGATGTCACTGAATATCTGATCAGTCAAGGAGCTGATGTGAACAAAGGAGAGAAGGACGGATTTACTGCATTACACATTGCTTCACAAAATGGTCATCTTAATGTCACAACATATCTGATCGATCAAGGAGCTGATGTGAACAAGGGTAATAATGACGGTTGGACTGCATTACACAGTGCTGTTCAGAATGGTCATCTACTGTAGATATCACCAAATATTTCATCAGCAAAGGAGCATATGTGAACAAGGGAGATAAATCCGGCTGGACAGCATTATACAGTGCTGTTCAGAAAGGTCATCTTGATGTCACCAAATATCTCATTAGTCAAGGAGCTGCGGTGAACAAGGGCAATAAAAACTATTGGACTGCATTAAACGGTGCTGCTCAGAATGGTTGTCTTGATATCGTGAAATATCTGATCAGTCATCTTGATTTCACCAAAGATCTAATCATGCAAGGAGCTGAGGTGAACAAGGTCGTTAGAGACTACTGGATTCCATTACAAAGTGCTGCTAAAAATGGTCATCTTAATGTCGTGAAATATCTGAGAAGTCAAGGAGCTGAAGTTAATAATGGCAACAATGACGGTTTAATGGCAATACACTTTTCTGCAATTAATGGCCATCTAATTGATGTCACCAAATATCTGATCAGTCAAGGCGCTGATGTGAATAAGGGCAGTAATGACGGATACACTGCATTGCACACTGCTGTTATATATGATCATCTAGATGTCACTAAATATCTGATCACTCAAGGAGCTGATGTGAACAAAGGACAGAAGGGCGGATTTACTGCATTACACATTGCTTCAGAAAAGGGTCATCTAGCTGTCACGGAATACCTGATCAGTCAAGGAGCTGAGGTGAATAAGGGCAAGAAGAACGGATTTACTGCATTACACATTGCTTCACAAAATGGTCATCTAGCTGTCACCAAATATCTTGTCAGGCAAGGCGCTGATGTGAATAAGGGCAGGAATGACGGTTGGACTGCATTACACAGTGCTTCACAAAATGGTCATCTAGCTGTCACGGAATATCTGATCAGTCAAGGCGCTTATGAGAATAAAGGCACGAATGACGGTTTGACTTCATTACACATTGCTGCTAAAAATGGTCATCTTAATGTCACCAAACATCTGATAACGCAAGGTGCTAAGGTGACTAAAGGAGATAATGAGAGTTGGACTGTATTACATGCCGCTGCTAGTATGAATCATCTCGATATTACCAAATATCTGATCAGTCAAGGAGCTGAGGTGAATACACACGATAGTAAAGGTTGGACCGCCTTACACAGTGCTGCTCAGAATGGTCATCTTGATGTCACCAAATATCTAATCAGTCAAAGAGCTGATGTGAACACGGGAGATAATGACGGTAGGACTGCCTTACACTTTGCTTCTGATAATGGACATCTTAATGTTACCACATATCTAATACATCAAGGAGCTGATTTGAAAATGAGAGATAATCACGGTTCGACAGCATTACAGAGCGCTGCATATCACCTAGATGTCACAGAATACTTGGTAACTAGAGGAGCTGAGGTGAATCAACACAGAACGGATGGTAATGCAGCTTTACATTGGTCTGCCGGGAATGGTCATCTTGATGTCAGCAAATATCTGATCAGTCAAGGAGCTGAGGTGAATAAGCGAAGTATTGATGGTTGGACTGCACTACATCTTGCTGCTAAAAATGGTCATCTTGATGTTATCAAATATTTGGTCAGTCATGGAACTGATGTGAACATGGCAGACAACGACGGTACGACTGCAATACACTATGCAGCACAACATGGTCATCTAGATATCACCAAATATCTGAGGAGTCAAGGAGCCGAGGTAATTAAAATGTAACAGTGACGACCTGATTCGCAGTGAAGTTTATAGATAAATTATGTATTTTACTTACTTCAGTAAACTTTTAAATGACCTTGAACAAGATTCCATTTCACCGATTCCTGTCGGTTAACGAACTGATGATATGTAATACATGTAAAATCAAAAACAAAGGATGAATTATTAACTAAATGACGTTTTATCACAAATCTTCCCAAATTTATACATCATTATCCAGAAAAAAAACCTTTCGTATATCAATAAGCAACGACAGATTTAACTCACAATTGACTGGGCTAGATTTCAAATTTCTTCAGGTTGGGTATTGTATCATCCAGTATGACGAGTTAACGGACATCCATCTTGCCATACAACTTGGTCGTACATCAACTATTGAAAAGTTAATGTCTCAAGGAGCCGATCTCAATGTCCGGTCAAGTGACGGTCAGATGTGTCTCCATATGGCGATTGAACTCTGCTATAAGACCGATAGAAAAGTGCAAAATACAGATACCCTCAGGAAGGTGAGTTAACTTGGTGAAGTCATAATAAAATCATTAACATAGTTAGGGGGATACAGGCCTACAACTTACTTCTCATCCTTCAAGCAAACAACCGAACAATACTACATTAGAATAGCAGTTATTCATGTTAAATCTCTCAACTATGATTTTTTTTTTAATTAATTGAATGAGAATTGGGTGAATTTCAACATGAAGCATTGTCATTTATATCAATACTGGAACCAGTTATACAAGATACATCATTGTGGACATATCAGTGGAAAACCTATTGCAGCCTACTGTTCTTATATAACAACTGCGAAAAAGAAGAATAAGGAGAAGAAGAAGAAATATTTTAGCACTGCTACAGATGACCATGTAATTATAAAGTATAAACGTGTGGGATGAAAATAATATTGTGTAAGGTTCTGTAAAAGAAAGAGAAATTTTGTTTCTGGCCACTCTTCTGCCTGATGGTAACAGATGACCATGTAATTATAAAGTATAAACGTGTGGGATGAAAATAATATTGTATAAGGTTCTGTAAAAGAAAGAGAAATTTTGTTTCTGGCCACTCTTCTGCCTGATGGTAACTTGCATATGTATATACGCGTATATCATACAGTTTGGTCATCATGTTCATACACCAACATGAAACGTCAGTGTAAGCATGTGAATTAATATTGTCTTAATTTGATACTATGTTATACATTGAAGGAGAATTAAACCCCAAACCTGTATGCACTTTAACAGAAGCAGAAAAAATCTTATAACCATGTCGCTGAAAGCTTGAGGAAAAACAGATAAATAATAAAAAAGTTATGAAGATTTTAAAGTAGAACTTTAATGATTTTAAATATTGGCTTAATACTTATTATTGCAGAGATGGCATGAATTAAACAAGGTTATCCAAATTGAACGCTTGGAAACATTTGAAGTAATGACTATAATGACTATTATAAAACGGTAAAATACAGCCCCCGATATAGCAGCTGAAGAGCTTCTCGAACGCTGCTGAGATGTGTGACGACACACCAGGGACAAGTCCTGTCTAAGCAGACGATGTCCCATAACATCTTACACATTTTCAGTGCCTGTTTTGTCATCTCCTCTTCACTTATTTCTCTTACTTGACTAGCGTCAGTCTTAATGTTAGTCTGTTGCCTCACTCTTAACTTCGTGTATGGTATTATTTTGATGAAAATGCAGCGTTAAAAAAATAAATGAATCAGTCACTTGTAAACAAAATAAGACGCCGTTGTATTTTCAGCTGCTTCCACAGGGGCATGTTCGGCGTTTCAAGAGGGAACGAATACCATCCGTGCTATTATTCGGAGGGCTTTTCAATTTGAAAGTGGGGTTTATTTCATTGATCATTGACCCTTCTCCTGTGTATTTACAATCAAACGGTTTTAGTTATCAGAATCAGTTTCACTTTCCCTTTTAGAATGGTGTGAAATAAGGTCATGTTTAAATATACCAAACTCTTTATAATTTGATAAATAATTGCATTGTAATTACGTTCATTCATTAAAGGACGTCGTCTGCTTTAGCAGGATTGGTCTCTAGTGTGACGACATCAAAACATTGCTATATTTCTGGCGAATCCTCGGATATTCCAGATGCTGAGAAGAGCTTTTATTTATGTTGTTTTTATAATCATCAGCTACGCAGTTGACATAAAACTTATACGATTGCCATCTGTAAGCTTTCCAGTTTCTAGTGATACATTAATTGCCATATTTGTGATTTTATTTGAGTAGCTACTTTAAGAACCTAAAATCGCTAAATGAAATTGGCAACATATTCATTGTGTGAGATGTTTGACAATTTGTGCTCTCTTTATAGGCAATAAATAAGAAAAGTTATCAGATTTCAGCTTTTAGACAAAGAAATTGAATTATCAACATTGTGCTTGAAATATATTGTGAGGAATAAATTTATGAACACCACCAATAAAGCAGAAATCAAATTGTCTAAGATAATAATCAAGAAAGTGGATTTTTGCAACATTATTTGTATAAGGCAATTGTAAAGTATAGCACATTTACATTACAGCATTTCATTAGCATAATAAGGATATTACCAATTTCAGACCTCCATTCATTTACGATTTCAAATATTCATAACTTTTTTATTAGTTGTCCAGTTTTCCTCAACTTTTCACTGATATGCTTCAATCTTTGATGTTTCTGCTTCTATTAATATGCATTTATTTCGGGGGTTACATTCTCCTTTAATAACATTGGTGATTTCCGTATTATGCAAATTCTATAAGCTACGTCACAGCTAACATGTTTCTAAATTTTAGCGTGTTGTATATGAGACCACAATATGTAATGATAGAATTAGCTCCCTCCCCCACGCCCAATTTGACTATAGTTTTTACCAATTGCTTCCCCTTGTACATAGTGACGAGTCATCGCCATCTTCCTTTTCAAATCGCTGAATTATGATTTGCTTAACGAATGATTGAAGCAAAATTAAAACATTTAAGTTTTTTAAACTAAATTAGTAATTAAAAGAAGAAAAAAAGTATGGAAAACAATATTTACCAAATGATTCCGAACTTTTCTTTGCATAATTATACTATTATGAAATATGGAAAGTAGGGATTTAAAAGGAAAAATACACGATCGGTTCGTTGTTTCGGTATCTCAAAATTCTGTAACTCAATACCTAAATAAATTTATTCATGCATTTCTCTCACTCTCTTTAAAAGAAAGTTAGAACAGTATTTCACTTCCAAAAATTACTTTGGAAGCAACTCTGTTACTGTTAATCTTGGTGATATAATTATATTAATCTTTATTTTGTCACATCCAACCATCTGTAGTTCTTCTTCGGAATCCTTATCTTTTTACAGGTGTTAGTGTTTTGTACTTATTTTTTTCAAATTTAATTTATATTTATACGGAATAAGGATTATGATTATTTACATATAGCCTCCAAACCAAAGTTGCAAAAAGGCTTCAGGCTTTATTTTAAGTTATCTTATTCCGGTTTTTTTTTTATAATAAGATCATGCAATACATGAATAGGCTAACTGACTGTAAGAATTTTATCCCAGGTGTGGAAAATTAGTACATAATACAGTAAGGGTTTTGTTAATAGGCAACCTGATGGACTGAAGTCATCCTCAGATTGTTTTCTTTCATGTGCAGAGTGAGCATAGTTGTAGCCTTTGTTTAGTATAACCAGGCAACCAAACAACCTGTATTATTTGCTAATAGCCTAGCCAGGCAATCTATAGGTTTGGAATGTGTATAGTCTTTATGGACAGCTGCTGTGTCTATTGTACTTTGTGCCATTTGAATACTTTCACTGGGTGTGTAAGCAAGGTAGCAAGGCTCAGGGCAGTCTTGATTTAGTTGCCAGACAAGTAGGACCATATTGAGGGTTCTGTCTCTGCAAGCAGGTTTTGCAGCCGGCATGAGTAGGCGCGGCCAGCAGCAGCCGCAGCTTTACTGTTTGCAGCCAGCACTATAGGGGCAGCCAGCAGTAAGGCCGAATTGTAAGTTCTTTTGCATAAGTGACAATTATTGTATATCACCCTTCCAATACCAAATGACATTTGTGTTAGTTTTCCTACAGGTATTTTCGATCACTTTCTGTTTGTAAATGTCACATTAATTATTCAATGTCTTTGAATTATAACAGGCAGTTAATGTACTGATCATATTAGATTATTTGAAGCTATATTAAAGTCAGTATAGTAGGTAATGGCTCACAGCACAGGTTGAAGTGCTGACTTAGATAGAATCACTATTGGTGATTATTATAGGGTAATTTTAATGAAAGACATTCGAATTAGAATGAATTATAATTAGTTTAATTAATACATTTGAATTTGAAGTATATATGGTAGGCCATATAGTTTTGGAGTGGTCATTCTCTTTAGACGGCGGTTACTCCAGGGTCGTTGTCAGTATCGTCGATGTCATGGAACTGGTCAGGGCCATATTCATGGTTATCACTTCTTTACGGTCCTGTTCACCATCATGATCACGTCCCTTCAAGCGACTTCGGGTCTATACAGAGACATATCTTCACTACATACTTTGTCGCAGTGATGATATTCAGGTTTACGGTTTAGACAGTTTCATTTCTCACCGAGAGGTCTTCCTTCCCGTTTCTTCACGTCTGGACACTGGTAGTCTACACCGGGTGTCGTCGCGACATATTTCCTTTAGTTAGTCGTCCTTCGACAGACCATCTTTCCCAGCATCATGTTATGTAATACGTTTTCTTCTTCAATTCAACTATTCATAGACTTTGAACTGTAATGAACTGTCGGATGTTTCCTTCATTATATTTTATTTCATTGAAAAACTCATTAAGTATACACTTTAGAATTATATATTTTCCAGAAGTATTTTATATAATTTATAATAAAAACATACCAATTATACTGAATTTGTTCCTGGTAATTTATTGGGTGGCTAAATAGCCCGTAGATTTAACAGTCAGTTTCACTTTTACATTTATGGGGGCTTGTCCGGGAGTGATATTTAGCTGTAACAATTCCAATATTTTGCAGGGACCCTCGCAAATCTGTTAAATCGTTAGGAATAAAGTTCCTTATAGCACTCATACTTATTTTGTGGGAGAATCATATTGAGACTGTCAATTGTTGCTCATCATTGCAGGAATACATGTTTACTGCTTCTCTTTGTCATTCCATTTCAGGAAAGTAGTGTGGCCACTTCTGTAAAGGAGACAGGACTGTTTGCCGAGGCACTGACAGGTTGATGCACGGTCGCAGTCAGGATTGGCAAGCAAAGCAATCGAGAGAAGTAAGCAAGCATATAGGGACGTCGGTGAGTTGAGGTAATTGTAAGGCCATAGCTACACACCCAGAAACTGGTACAAAGATACAATTGATTTTTTTTAACAGGTTGCGCATAATTTGATAAATTATTAAAATGGATACTAAATTGTTTGATTTAGGGAATGAGTTAGGATATTCAGGTGAAGCTCTGGTAGCTTTTGTAGAAAAAAGAAGTTAGCCAGAGATGAACGTAAGGCAGCTAGGGAAGATAGAAAACAAGAGTTAGAGTTATGGGAAAAGAAATTGGAGATGGCTCATCTCCAGAAGGAGCAAGAGTCAAATGGTAATGAGAATGTAGGTGACCGTCGTTTTTTGTCCCCATCCCCTAAACTCCCTCCATTCAATGAAGGAAAGGACAGTATGGACGCATATTTGAATAGATTTGAGCGTTATGCTGAGAACCAAGGTTGGCCTCAATCTATTTGGGCCGGGGTAACCTCGCTAGTCATAAGGACCGCTAGTCATAAGGATCAGTGGCTCATAAGGACCGCTAGTCATAACGTGTAATTTCCTATACCTGTAGGGTCGCTATTCATAAAGCGAAAAGGGGGTCACTATTCATAAACTCATCGGGAGCATTATTCATAAGGATTGCTATTCATAATATGAGAAGAGGGTTGCTATTCATAATCGAAGAAAAGGGTCATTACTCATAAGGGCCGCTATTCATAACAAGTCATCAGGGTCGCTAACATAATACAGATACAGGGTTGCTATTTATAAAACCAAATCGGGGTCGTTAATCATAAGGGTCGCTACTCATAATCGAAGAAGAGGGTCGCTATTCATAAAGGTCAATATTCATAATGGTCGCTATTCATAATGAAAGAAGAGGGTCGCTATTCATAATCAAAAAAGAGGGTCGCTATTCATAATCGGAGATGAGGGTCGCTATTCATAATCACAGAAGAGGGTCGCTATTAATCGAAGATGAAGGTCACTATTCATAATCAAAGAAGAGGGTTGCTATTCATAATCGGAGAAGAGGGTTGCTATTCATAATCGGAACAGAGGGTTGCTATTCATAATCGGAACAGAGGGTCGCTATTCATAATCGGAACAGAGGGTCGCTATTCATAATCGGAACAGAGGGTCGCTATTCATAATCGGAACAGAGGGTCGCTATTCATAATCGGAACAGAGGGTCGCTATTCATAATCGGAGAAGAGGGTCGCTATTCATAATCGGAGAAGAGGGTCGCTATTCATAATCGGAGAAGAGGGTCGCTATTCATAATCAAAGAAGAGGGTCACTATTCATAATCGGAGAAGAGGGTCGCTATTCATAATCACAACAGAGGGTTGCTATTCATAATCAAAGAAGAGGGTCACTATTCATAATCAAAGAAGAGGGTCGCTATTCATAATCGGAGAAGAGGGTCGCTATTAATAATCGGAGAAGAGGGTCGCTATTAATAATCGGAGAAGAAGGTCGCTATTCATAATCGAAGAAGAGGGTCGCTATTCATAATCGAAGAAGAAGGTCGCTATTCATAATCGAAGAAGAGGGTCGCTATTCATAATCGAAGAAGAGGGTCGCTATTCATAATCGAAAAAGAGGGTCGCTATTCATAATCAAAGAAGAGGGTCGCTATTCATAATCACAGAAGAGGGTCGCTATTCATAATCACAGAAGAGGGTCGCTATTCATAATCACAGAAGAGGGTCGCTATTCATAATCGAAGAGGTTAAAAGAAGACACCAGTGACAAAAAAAAATATGTTCTGCATGTCCCTAGGAACTAATCAGTATCGAAATTGTAATTTTTGAACAGCCTACAAGTGCGTATATTTTGATATAAAAAGTATGTTTTTGCCACTGTCGATACGCAAATTGGCTCGTGTCGGCCAAAGCTGTGACGTCATTGCAGCACTTTGAGTTTCCACCACAATGCGTGTGCGTTACGTGTCCGTAAAAGCAGACGATATTCGCATGCATACAGCTCTATAGTATTCGTGGAGTTGCAAAAATGCCGTTGTGCCAGGCAATTTACTGTTTGAATCGTCGTGAAAATTGTCTGGGAAAATCTTTTTTTGTCATCCCTGATCCGAAGAAGGATAGAGAAAGGTGTGCTGTATGGATAAGGAACATTGGAACAACCAAATTCAACGTCAAAACGTACATTTATTCCCGTTTTTGAGTGGTCTGTGAAGACCATTTTGACGGCGAAGACGAGGAGCAAAGTCATATGCCACTGGACCATTTCTTCGCCCAGAAAATCCCTCATTCATCTCCTTAGATTAGATTACAAGCTTATTGAAGAATGTGATCAGATTTTACTTGAAGATTAACCAGGAATTTATGTTAATGTCGTACTTGCTATCTATATCGCGAACGTAAGAACGTAAACAATGCAGCTTGCTGCATTAGCTTTCCGCGCGTGCCTTAAAGTACACGCGTTAATACTGGGAAGCACGTACGAACGATGACAAACAGTAGTGCCAATTTTAATTTTATTAATTCGATCAACAGTAAAAAACTTTTGCTAGAGCACTTTATTTTTTCAGCAGATAATCAAAAATACAAAAAAAAAATGAAAAAATAATATGTTCTTTTTGTCATGCATAATTGTCTCACAAATAGCATTTTTATAGGCGCTGTGAAAGCGATCTGTGTATTGCTCCATATCGGCATTACCGTGATTTGCCGTGGTTTTTGCAGTAGTGCTCCAGTGACGTAACGGATTTTTGCGGCTCGTACTAGTAGATATTGTAATATTTATTTTTTTTAAATCGAGATCTATGATTTTATCCACCTGAGCGATGAGTTTTTTGGTCAATCTGACTAGTTTTATAACATTACAAATTGTGAAAGTGCTTTAAGGTTAGGATTATTTGTAATATATTGTAATATGATTTTCATTGTTCAATGATATAATATCCTTATCAATGATATAATATCCTTATCCGCAAAATGATCGATCTTGATGTACGACCGTGTCTAATTCAGTGGATTGTTAGTTTCCTAGAAGGCCGTCGACAGTGTGTTAGGTATCAGGGTAAAATATCCGAAGCTATGAATAACAATGCTGGAGTACCACAGGGTTCAAAACTAGGTCCCTTGCTATTTTTGATTATGATCAACGATGCAAGTAATCCTTCCACTATCCCATATTTCAAATACGTTGATGACCTAACTCTAGCTGAGTGTAGAATAACTTCATCACCTCCCAAAATGCAAGAATGTCTTGATGAACTACAAAACTGGTCAGTCAATAATCATATGAAGCTGAATCCCTCCAAATGCTTTGGTATGAATGTAACCTTCATGAAAACACCACCTATTGGTGAATCTGTTCTACCTTTCGTCTCTTCGGCTAAGATACTGGGAGTAATAATACAGTCAAACCTGAAATGGGATAACCATGTAGGTGAAATTCTCAAGAAGTGTAACAGAAAATTATATATGTTCAGACTGCTCAAGCAGTTTGGTATGCCTGTTGAAGACCTGAAAACTGTCTTTGTTGGATACATCCGTCCCTTACTAGAATATTGCACACCAGTCTATAACGGAGCCCTAACCAAACAACAAATCACAGACCTCGAAAGAGTACAAAAAAGGGTCTGCAAAATAATACTAGGACGTAATTACTTATCATATCAAGAAGCTTGCCAAACTATCAATCTGGAAACTTTGGAATCTAGAAGGAAAAGTCTTGCCCTAAAATTTGCAAAATCTCTAACAACCAACCCAAAGTGCAAAAACTGGCCCCCTCCTCCTAAACGGCTAGATATTTCTCTAAGGAAAATACCCAGGTTTGACCAACTCAAATGTAAGACCAGCCGATTCCGAAATAGCCCCCTACCTTACCTTATAGACTTACTTAATGAGGATTAGGTGAACTTCATTTATCAAGTGGCTATTATTAGTTAGAACTGATCTCCTTGAAGTTTTGTTAGTTTCATTGGTCAATTTATTTAATCTTTAGGACATAACTCCTCATTGCTTTATATTGCCTCGTCCCACTCGATGTATTAGCTGTTCTATTTTTATTATGCAATTTCATTGATTTTATGCAATTATTAATTTCTGAATGATTACTATTTATGACCTATTTATGTACTGTGCAATAATATCCACTACTCCTTTCTTCCTCCACCCCTCTCTTTCTCTTCTACAGTTCTTGAAGTTAGATCTTCTTTGATTATATCTTCGTATCTCCTCTCTTGCTTCTTTCTCTATACTCATTCTTTCCTTATGTTAATCTCACGTACATTGTTTACACAAACTAGTTGGTATCTTGAGCTACCCATTAATTTTCTATATTCAAACTCAAATTTCTCGCAAATTACCCATGGAATATCTAAGTAGAAATTTCTTTGTATATATATAATATAATTTTGAAATATTATTTGTCAATGTATTTTTATCTCCACTTACACCTTCCCTCTCTTTCTCTCTCTCTCTCTCTACCATTACTTCGTTTGTCACCATGCCTCACCCTTCTTCCTTTGTATCCCTCCTTTCACCCCTTCTCTTTATCTGTTAGTCTTCCAAAGCCAGTGCCCACTGTCTTTCCTATCTCATCTATTTCCACTCTTATCCTTTCCTCACACCATCTCATTACCTCATTGTCTCATTGTCATTACCTGGCTCTATACCTCTTTTCATGAAGACATTATGATTGTTAATCTGTTATTAGATGCATGTAAGTACATGTAAAATCTGTGTGACGAATATACTGTAATTTGTGTACTTTTCGATTTTCTTTAATGTTTAACGTATTTCAATGAAGTATCTTATAATTTGCTTACTTCTTTGATTGACTTTCATTTACTGTATTTATACCTTGTACTACCGGTAGTAGTTTTTCGCTCTTGTTAATCTTTGTAATTGATAATTTATATTGTACACATGTTTTATTCAGCTTTTGGCTGCGACACATGTTTCTTCCAATAAACCATTTTTGAATTGAATTGAACACTCAAATATGAAAGAATTAATTTAGCAAACCAAAATAATATTGGATTGGAGCAATACGGGGACGGGCGATGAAACAAATACACCCTTAAAAACAGGCGAGAGCGAAAAAGCGGAGGAAGCGGAGGAAGAGAAAGATAAAAGCCTAAAAAGGCGTCAGTTTTCGCGCTTCCCGCGGGGAGGGGGAAGTAACTCCCCATCTATGCATCCACCCCTGATACATACAGTGCAGCATTGCGTCCAATAATTGAAAAGCAGTGATTCTAACTGACTTTCCACCTAAAAAAAAAGGTCCTACATGTACGAGCCGCTATCTTTTTTTAAAATTTGCTATAAAACGTCACAGGTTTCGCGTTTCACGTGGCAAGGGGACAAATTGTAAAGTACATGTAGTCTGTGCATCGAACTATGCCTATAACTTTCCGCCTAAAAAGAACTGTTTGCTACGGGCCTTTATCTTTCTCTCAAATTTGCTACAAAACGTCAGAGGGACCCCCCCCCCCCCCTCTCCATGCACCCACCCCTGTTACATATAGTGCAGTATTGCAACGAGCCATTATCTTCATCTCAGATTTGCTATAAAATGTCAGAGCTTTCGCACTTCATAACCCATAACCCATAACCCATAACAACTCTATGGGGAAAACTCCCCTCCCTGCATCCACCCCCCTGGGGAGCACACAAAGAGTGCTCATCACCAAATTGGCACGCTTCGCGGGCTCACAAACGCCCCATCTTAAAAGTCCTGGCTACGCCTGTGTCACCCCCCCCCCCCCATTAGTCCGATCACGTTGCGCTATTCGGTTCAGTTCAGTTTATTTCATTCAGTAAAATTCACAATAACAACAGAATACATAGTAACATTTTAAAAATTATACAAATATTAATATTACTGAATAGGGCAGCAGCCAAGAAGGAAAATGTTATCCTTATACTGAGGCCGACCCATCTTGTCTCGGTACAAGCACATAGTACTGACAATTTTCGTCAAAGCAATTCATAAATGGCATAGTCTGTGGGGTGGGGGGGGGGGGGGGGGGGGTGCTGTAGTAGGTGTTGCCACCAGGTGTTCTATCATGTCCTTAATTCTCAGAGATAGGCGAGATAGCTCAGTGGTCGAACAGTGGCCTTGTAACTGAAGGATGTGGGTTAAGAATAAGAGAGGAAAGATCAAAACAGCAGATGAAAGGAGAACGATGAATAAATGCACGGGGTAGGGTACAAGAAAAGATGAAAGAGATAAAAGAAGGAAAAAATTAAGGAAAACATAAGGAGAAAAAAAAACAAAATGCTGGAAGGATAAAACAAAGGATAACATTTATAAGGGAAAGACGGCAAGAGAAGATAAAGAAAGGGAACAAAGAACAATATATGGAAAGACAGAAAGAGAAGATCCAAGAATGATCAAAATACAGAAAGATAAGAACAAAGAAAGATCAAAACAAAAAAGAACATAAGAGAAGATGACAAGAAAAGATAAAGAAAGATCAAAACAAAGAATAACATAAGAAAGGACAGAAAGAGAAGAGAAAGAAGAAAATAAAGAGAGGCGAAGGGAAGTGATATATTCCCCAAATAATGCGGAGGGGGGGTGCCTGTAGGATTGGCTTGTATCATCCCCCGCCATAATTCACCTTCAATAAATGACATGCTCAAATAATTGATCAGGAGGAGGAGGGGAACATGATGAATTATTATTCATAGGATCAACATGGTCATAATTTTTGTCATGATTTTGTTAAGATTATGATAAGAAGACCGAAATAAAGATTTCAAAGAATATAATGAAATTAAGCAAGTTAGTAATTACCATGAAAGCACATGCACTCAAATGCTCTGAAAGGTGATTTAACTCAGGGAAATTTGAAAGTCCCAACCGTGGGAGGGCATACTTCATTCCCATCCATGCCCATAAACAGGGTCACACTGTGAAAACGGTAGATGCCAATTAATTGTACGTTACTAAAATCACGTATTATGAAAATATTTCTAAACCCGTATCCGGACAACTACCCTCTACAACTAATCTCCAGGACAACTACCCCCTACGAGAATCCCACCCCCCCCCCCCCTCCCGCCCAATTTTTCCTATCTCCCCCCAAATGGACGATTGTTGGAACTTGAGATAAAGGCTAAGGATTAGGTCTCCACAGAAGTTGAGAAACGGGAGGATCTGGATGATTCAATGATTCATTTATTGTCATGCAACAAGGATAAAAAATGTGTTACAATCTGATTTCCCAATTTCAAGCATAAAATATTCAAAACAAAGTAGGCCTACATGTCTGCGTGTATGTGGGTCTGTGGAGGGGGGGGGGGGGTCTTCTCCTCCCACGTAGATAAATGGATTAGACATCGTTTTTTAATTAAGGCACTGGCAAAGCGCCTTTCAAAGTGTGGGGAGCATTGATAAATATAGTTCACTTTTTTAGAAAATAGGGATATATTTGACAAAAATCGGAAATGCATTCTTGGGCCTTGGGTTGTCCTTTATCCATATCCCTTTCTTATTTGATTTAAATGACGACCTTCTTCGATTATGAATAGCGACCCTTTTCTTTGATTATGAATAGCGACCCTCTTCTCTGATTACGAATAAGGACCCTCTTCTTCGATTATGAATCGATTATGAATAGCGACCCTCTTCTGTGACTATGAATAACGACCCTCTTCTCTGATTATGAATAGCGACCCTCTTCTCTGATTACGAATAAGGACCCTCTTCTTCGATTATGAATCGATTATGAATAGCGACCCTCTTCTCTGATTATGAATAGCGACCCTCTTCTCTAATTATGAATAGCGACGCTCTTCTCTGATTATGAATAGCGACCCTCTTCTCTGATAATGAATAGCGACCCTCTTCTCTGATTATGAATAGCGACCCTCTTCTCTGATTATGAATAGCAACCCTCTTCTCTGATTATGAATAGCGACCCTCTTCTCTGATTATGGATAGCGACCCTCTGCTCTGATTATGAATAGCGACCCTCTGCTCTGATTATGAATAGCGACCCTCTGCTCTGATTATGAATAGCGACCCTCTGCTCTGATTATGAATAGCGACCCTCTTCTTCGATTATGAATAGCCACCCTTATGAATATTGACCTTTATGAATAGCGACCTTTATGAATAGCGACCCTATTTTCGTATTAAGAATAGGGACCCTTATGATTATCGACCCTGATTTGGTATTATGAATAGCGACCCTCTTTCCGTATTATGAATAGCGATCCTTATGTCTAATTATGGATAGCGGTCCTTATGAATAATTTTTTAATGAATAGCAGTCCTTATGACTAGCGAGCAGACCCTGACGAACGTATCCCCCCCCCCCCCCCGAGTCTTTTTAACACATCAATTTACACCTGCCAAATTGTACTACGGAAGTAGGTTAGAGTAATCTGTATTGATACTATTAAAAGTCCTTGTTACAATATGTGTAATTAACACATGAACGGTAGATTTCAGCACGGCAGCCACACAGCAAGCTCCAATATGTCCTGTCAAATATAGGAGCAGATGAACAATGGGTGTTTACAAAATCCTAACAAGAATTGGGGATTTCATTTTGACTTATATTAATAAAAAAATTGTTTGGCATCAGTTACACTGGAAGTTTTGCCCTTTTAGTTTACTTTCAGTTTAGTTTATTGCTTCATAAATTTCACATTTACAGTGCTTTTATAGTATGGTACAAACAATATATCATGTTATTGTACAAACAAGATACATACGAACAGTATATTGTCAGAGAAAATGAAAGAAGGTGAGTACCTCATATCTATACGTTTGCATGCAGTATTAATTGAAAAGACTGGGACAGAATAAAAGTGAAATATCTTGAGCCTTATATGAAAAATCTACACTTTTGAATTATAGGCTCCAAAGAGTAATAATATTTTTAAAAAGTTTATAAAAACAGTGGTAATGAGCAATGCACTTAAGCTGTTCCTCGTCATTTTTTGAATATAAGGGCATCTGAAGAGCAACCCTTTTCGGGGGACAATTCTGCTATGATGTCCTTCCAGACTGAAATAAACGGAATGAGAAAGCCCACAAATTATTTTTTTAGTTTCCCAGAACTCAACCTTCTCTCAGAAAAGGAATCAATACACCGACATAATGCCAGCGAGATATAACGCAGAAATTGTTGCAAGGGAGTTGGATGGCCGGGCAGTAAAATACTGATTAAAATTTCCTAGACTGATATTTACAATGCAGCGGCTATTCCAATGCTATATGAACATAATGCATTCGTTATTGGACTTAACCCTTCCAGATACAGTGTGGTCACCACCTTCGATTAGCGAGACAATTTAAGCATTATAATAATAATTTTACACTGAAAACGCATAATAGAATATGCATCAATACTTTTACGCTCAAATTGGGAATTTCTGGTTGTATTTTGGATTATATGCATTCATTTGATACATTCTGTTATGAGATATGAGAGTTAAAGAAAATATAAATGGTGCCAACTTGAGGGGCCAAAGCTGACTCACTCATATCAGATAATTTGGTACGTTTAGCGGTTAAGCCATCTTGAAGAGAGGAAAAAATACGTTGCCTTCAAATGGAGAAACTTGACCAGCAACGCTGCATGTTCTTTTGGTATTGGTATGAGTAGGCGGCTGTGTGGATATGTCTATTGTGTGTGAGTGTGTGTGTACATTCAAACCGATGACACTGAACAAAGAACAATTGGTCACCGGTTGTCAAGAATTTGTGAGGTTTATTCCGTCAATGAATTTTGTGACGCAGTTCAATAGTGGAGTCATTGGTTGGAATTCGAGCAATAGAAAACATGTGTGTGTGGGTGTGTGTATGTGTTTTGTCTCTCTCTCTCTCTCTTTCTTTTGTCTGTTTAACCCTCGATACCTATAAAACATCTGTCATAAAAATATCACGGATAACAAAAGGAACCATTGTCCCTTTAAATACCTCTTGACACTCAACTAAATGCGGCAGATAAACAGATCGAAATTTCCTGTCAATTTTGCTGACGCGTGGCAAAACCTTGGGAGCCCGGGATAACCTCGCTAGTCATAAGGACCGCTAGTCATAAGGACCAGTGGCTCATAAGGACCGCTAATCATAACGTGTAATTTCCTATACCTGTAGGCTCGCTATTCATAAAGCGAAAAGGGGGTCACTATTCATAAACTCATAAGGAGCATTATTCATAAGGGTTGCTATTCATAATAGAAGAGGGTTGCTATTCATAATTGAAGAAAAGGGTCATTACTGATAAGGGCCGCTATTCATAATTAGGCATAAGGGTCGCTATACATAATACGGATACAGGGTCGCTATTCATAATACAATATCTGGGTCGTTAATCATAAGGATCGCTACTCATAATCGAGGAAGAGGGTCGCTTTTCATAATAGGAAAAGAGGGTCGCTATTCATAATCGAAGAAGCGGTTAAGGTTAGGATTATTTGTAAAATATTGTAATATGATTTTTATTGTTCAATGAACACTCAAATATGAAAATTAATTTAGCAAACCAAAATAATATTGGATGGGAGACACCCCACGGCTGAGTCGAAGCAATACGGGGACGGGCGATGAAACAAATACACCCCTTAAAAACAGGCGAGAGCGAAAAAGCGGAGGAAGCGGAGGAAGAGAAAGATAAAAGCCTAAAAAGGCGCTACGAAATGTGCGTCATTTTTCGCGCTTCCCGCGGGGAGGGGGAAGTAACTTCCCATCCATGCATCCACCCCTGATACACACAGTGCAGCATTGCGTCCAATAATTGAAAAGCAGTGATTTTAACTAACTTTCCGCCTGAAAGAAGGTGCCACATGTACGAGTCGCTATCTTTTTATTAAATTTGCTGTAAAACGTCTCAGGTTTCGCGTTTCACGTGGCAAGGGGACAAATATTGTAAAGTAGTCTGGGCGTCGTACTATGTCTTTATCTTTCTCTCAGATTTGCTTTAAAACGTCAGAGCTTTCGCACTTCGTGCTGGAGGGGAAAAACCATAGAGTTACATACCCCTAACAACTCTATGGGGAAAACTCCCCCTCCCTACATCCATCCCCCTGGGGAGCACGCAAAGAGTGCTCATCACCAAATTGGCACACTTCGAGGGCTCACAAACGCCCCATATTGAAAATCCTGGATACGCCTGTGTTACCCCCCCCCCCCCCCATCAGTCCGATCACGTTGCGCTATTTGGTTCAGTTCAGTTTATTTCATTCAGTAAAATTCACAATAACAACAGAATACATAGTAACATAAACAAAATGATACAAATATTAATATTACTGAATTGGGCAGCAGCCAGGAAGGAAAATGTCATCCTTATATGAGGCCGACCCATCTTGTCTCGGTACAAGCACATAGTACTGACAATTTTCGTCAAATCAATTAATAAATGGCATAGTCTGTGTGCGGGTGGACGGAGGGGGTGGGGGTGCTGTAGTAGGTGTTGCCACCAGGTGTTGTTCTATCATGTCCATAATTCTCAGAGATAGGCGAGATAGCTCAGTGGTCGAACAGTGGCCTTGTAACTGAAGGATGTGGGTTAAGAATAAGAGATAGAGGAAAGATCAAAACAGCAGATGAAAGGAGAACAATGAATAAATGCACGGGGTAGGGTACAATAAAAGATGAAAGAGATGAAAGAAGGAAAAAAATAAAGGAAAACATAAGGAGAAAAAAGACAAAATGCTGGAAGGATAAAACAAAGGGTAACATTTATAAGGGAAAGACAGCAAGAGAAGATAAAGAAAGAAGAAAGAACAATTTATTGAAAGACAGAAAGAGAAGATCCAAGAATGATCAAAATACAGAAAGAGAAGAACAAAGAAAGATCAAAACAAAGAATAACATAAGAAAGGACAGAAAGAGAAGAGAAAGAAGAAAATAAAGAGACGCGAAGGGAAGGATAGAAGTAAAGATGAAGCGAAATATAAAGTAAAGATAAGGATAAAATGATACTAAAAACAAAGAATAACATAAGAACAGTTAGGGAAAACAAATGCAAAAAGATAAAAGATAAAAAGATAAGTAATAAGTTTAGGACAGAATACAAGATAAAAGGCTGAAAATATGAACGAACATAGGAAGAGATGTCCTGGGGTAGTTGACCAAAGGGGGTAGTTGTCCAGATACGATATTATACATGACTGTATACCCTGCACTTCTTTTTCAAGGGGAGAGTTCATAAATGACGGTTCTAGTAGTAGAATTTATATTTTAAATGCTTTGGAAGCATGGATATCAAATTCCCAGGAGGGTGAGGATGTGTGATATATTCCTCAAATAATGCAGGAGGGGGGGGGGGGGGTGGCCTGTAGGATAGGCTTGTATCATCCCCCCGCAATAATTCACCTTCAATAAATGACATGATCAAATAATATGATCAGGAGGAGGAGGATGACGATGATTATTATTCACAGTATCACGATCGATGAACATGGTCATATTTTTTGTCATGATTTTTGTTAAGATTATGATAAGGAAGACCGAAATAAAGATTTCAAAGAATATAATGAAATTAAGCAAGTTAGTAATTACCTTGAAAGCACATGTACTCAAATGCTCTGAAGGTGATTTTAACTCGGGGAAATTTGAAAGTCCCAACCGTGGTAGGGCATACTTCATTCCCATCCATGCCCATCAACAGGGGCACACTGTAAAAACGGTAGATGCCAATTAATTGTACGCTACTAAAATCACGTATTATGAAAATAATACTATCCCACCCCAAAATAAAAACGAAAACAAAATTTTAGCGGCAATTTCTATATAAGCCCGTATCCGGAAAACTACCCCCTACAACTAATCTCCAGGACAACTACACCCTACGAGAATCCCACCCCCCCCCCCTCCCCGCCCAACTTTCCCCTCATCTCCCCCCCCCCAAATGGACGATTGTTGGAACTTGAGATAAAGGCTAAGGATTAGGTCTCCACAGGAGTTGAGAAACGGGAGGATCTGAATGATTCAATGATTCATTTATTGTCATGCAACAAGGATTAAAAATGTGTTACAATCTGATTTCCCAATTTTTTCCCAAAAATACATATCAGAAACTTGCACGTGATGGATAAGAATGAATACAGAAAAATATATTAATGCACATGTATCAAAAATATATTAACACATTGAGAATAAAGAGGCATGACAATATAATACCTCATTATTCCATGATAAATCTACGTAAACAGTATACAAAAGGAAATAAGAGTACAAGCAAGAGGTCCATGTCTTGCAGAAAACCATGCAGAAACAAAGAAACAAGAAGCTGGAAAATGAAGGAAAGAGGAAGAGAGAGAGAGAGAGATATAGAGAAAGGAGGAAAAAGAAAAAAGGAAAAAACGAAAAGGGTACATAAATAGACAACCAGTACTTCCTCTAACTCTAAAATAGATGTGGCAATGACACTCCAATATTCAGAACAAAGTACATGTCTGCGTGTATGTGGGTGTGTGGTGGGGAGGTCCTCTCCTCCCACGTAGATATATGGATTAGACATCGTTTTTTAATTATTAAGGCACTGGCAAAGCGCCTTTCAAAGTGTGGGGAGCATTAATAAATATAGTTCACTTTTTTTAGAAAATACGGATATATTTGACAAAAACCGGAAATGCATTCTTGGGCCTTGGGTTGTCCTTTATCCATATCCCTTTCTTATTTGATTTAAATAACGACCCTCTTCTTCGATTATGAATAGCGACCTTCTTCTCTGATTACAAATAACGACCCTCTTCTTCGATTATGAATCGATTATGAATAGCGACCCAGGACATGATTATGCAAGAGCCAAGACTGCTGGGATTCGCATTGTCTCAAAGATGGAAACATTTTTTTAATCTCTTTTGTCAACTTGACGAACAATGATAATTGTCCTAGGACGTTTGTGAAGAACTTTGTATCAATTAATTCTATGAGCTTGTATATAAGAGCCATAATTTGTAATGTTCGGGAATCCCACAGACTCTGGCGGCATTTTTGAGTAATTCATGCCATTATTGTTTGGCGACCTGGTCTCTTGCCTTTCGGGTTTTGGAAGGTTTTTTTTTTTTTTTTTTTTTTTTTTTTTTTTAATTTAATTTTTTTAACCACAATTCAAACAGAAAGTTTAATTTAAGTTTATTTTGAGGTGTCTGGAAACTTCTTAACATGACATAGTCCGTTTATATAAAGTGTAAGGAAACTTGCTGGTGTTCTTTTTTTCCGCTCAGGGTTGGTCATAAGCAGTTGTATTATGAAGGGCGCGAAGCTGTGTACATGTATATCTTTTTAACTTCTATTTGTTTCCAAAAGGGAAAAGGTTTTTTACCAATGGAATCTTTTATTCAGCCATAATTTATTAGCTGCAGAGTACAGGAAAACAAACCTGTTTTCTCTATTTATCAATTGCTTTAGATTTGTTTTGTAAAATGACAGTGAATGATATTATTAGTCAGTTCTTTATTCTTATCAATAGGAGAAGGGTCCGGGAAATCAAAGTCATGTTATCCCCCCTTTTCTTTCTTCCTGACAAGGAAGTGCTTACTCCTTGGGGATGGGAGGGAAGGAGGTTTGGGTTTTGGAATGGAGGGGTGGGAAGTTCTACTTGTGTGGGGGTACCGAAACACATGGAATGCATTAGTAGGAATGAAAGGGTCTTTCACTTCAATTGTTATCGCTATCCAAAGAAACAGAGTGCAAAGGAAAGTGTTTTTTATGCTGCATGTCTGGCTCTCCATATAGCAGCTCAATTGTATAAGAGAACGCTTGGTTCAGTTTTACCACTTTTACGAGAGCTATGATGGGTACGAATGTTAATTGTAAACTATGTTCGCTTAATGTAAGAGGAATTAGGGAAAGTACTAAAAGGAGTGGAGTTTTTTCATGGTGCAGAGAAAGGGGTGACGTTATTTTTCTTCAAGAAACGTTTAGTTCAAAGGATACAGAGGACAGGTGGAGCTCAATGTGGGATGGGTTATGCTTTTATAGTCACGGTTCTGTTCACAGTAGAGGCGTTCTTATTTTGATAAAAGATTCAGTGGACTTCAAACTCATAAAAATAGAGAGGGATGATAGTGGGCGTTTTATAATAATAGACTGTGAAATTCAAGGGTATAGAATTGTCTTATGTAATGTTTACTTTCCAACGAGAGGTAAAGAGAAAAAACAAATAGAAATGATTCAGGACTTACGGAAGAGGTTTAATAGAATTAACAACAAAAATCATATTATAATAGGAGGGGATTTCAATTTGATTATGAATAATAATTTAGACTATAGCGGAAGGGTACTGCAAACTATCAGTAAATTTAGTAAAGAAGTAACTGAGTTCATGGAAGAGTTTCATTTATCAGATATATGGCGAGAAAGAAATCCCTTGAAAAAACAATACACTTAAACAAAACAAAATCCATTTATGCAGAGTCGATTAGACTATTGGCTAATGTCTGAAAATATGCAAGGATTGGTTACAAAGTGTGAGATAGTTCATTCATTAGCACCTGACCACTCAGCAATACTCTTGACTCTTTATGACAAAACAGAAAATAGTATAGGGCAAAAATCAAAAGGATCTTATTGGAAATTCAACAACAGCCTTTGCACAAACGTAGATTTTGTCAAACAGTTGAAAGAAGAGATAATTAATTTGGAGAAAGATTTACAACTAGAAATTAAAGACAAGAGAGTCCTCTGGGACTTTATGAAAATGAAAATAAGAAGTTTTACACAAGCTTTTTCAAAGAAATTAGCTGTAGAAAGAAAACAAAAAAAGAGAGCTCCTTGACAAAGAAGTAGCGGATTTAGAAATAAGTCTTGCTGAAGGAGTTACAGAAAGAAAATTGGAAGCATTAAAAAAGAAAAAGGAAGAGTTAGTAGCTTGTTATAATTACATTAATGAAGGGATAAAAATACGTTCTAGGGCAACTTGGTATGAAAGTGGGGAAAGGGACACAAGATATTTTAGTCAATTGCTACAAACAAATAAAAGAAAGTGTGTCATAAAGAATTTAGTAACTGAGGATGGTCAAATGATTGATAAAGAAAGGGAAGTTCTGAATTTGATTAAGATATTTTATTCAAAACTTTACTCTAAAGAGATAAATGAAGACATAAATGTATCAGACACAGATTTTTTCAAAAATTTACCATCTTTATCAAGGGAGAGTATACAAAATTGTGAAGGAGGAATATTAGAAGGGGAATGCTATGCAGTGATAAAAGGAATGAAACAAAATAAGTCACCTGGAAATGATGGACTAACAGTCGAATTTTATATTACATTCTGGGCAGAAATAAAAGATATGTTATTAGGGGCCTTAAATTATGCTTTTAAGTCAGGTGAACTATCAGCTTCACAGAAATAAGCAGTAGTCATTCTGATTGCCAAAGATGGGAAAGATCCGCATTTACTAAAAAATTATCGGCCAATATCTTTATTAAATATTGATTATAAAATTGTTTCAAAAGTAATAGCTACAAGAATAAAAGGAGTTTTGGAAAATATAATTTCAACAGATCAAATAGGGTTTATGAATGGTAGAACTATAGGAGAAGCGATTCGAATAATAGACGATGTGATTTTCTTCACGTCTCAATATAAATTGCCAGGGTATTTAATTGCAGTTGACTTTCAAAAGGCATTTGATTCGGTGTCACATGTTTTTTTAAATAAAGTATTATGCTCTTATAACTTCGGCCCGGAATTTCGCAGATGGGTGGAAGTTCTATACAAAAATGCACAAAGTTGTATTTTTAATGGAGGGATGTCGACGGGGTATTTTGAAGTACAAAGAGGCGTAAGACAGGGAGATCCCCCTCTCTCCTTATTTATTTATCTTATGTATAGAAATATTAGCCCATAATATAAGACATGATAGGGAAATCAAAGGTATTTGTTTCGGAAAGGACGAGGTTAAGCAAGTCATGTATGCGGATGACATGACCCTCTTTGTTCAAGATAAAGTTTCCATTTTAAGAGTAATTAGATTATTAGAGAATTTCAGAATGCTCTCCGGACTTCAAATTAACAAGGAGAAAACAAAAATTCTTTTGTTGGGATCCTTGCATGGGAAGTCTTATGGAATGCCCCTAGGTCAAAAAGTTGATTTTGTAAAAATATTAGGTGTGGTATTTTCCTTAGATATAGAAGTAAAAGAAAGTTTGAACTACAAGGAGATATTAAGTAAAATTAAAAAGCTTTTGGGTTGGAAGCAAAGGGACCTAACAATGATGGGGAAAATACAGTTATTGAAGTTGTTTGTATATTCTAAATTTATTTATGCAGCATCCCTCACACCGGTCCCAAAATGGGTTTTTGAAGATTTAGATAAGATAACTTTTGAATTTTTGTGGAGAGGAAGAAATAAAATTCATAAAAACACAATGTATTTAGATTACCATTTCGGAGGTCTAAAAATGATGAATTTTGAATTACTGATTAAAGCCCAGAGGGTTATGTGGGTCAAGAAACTTATGGAAAAAAATGATATGAAATGGAAGCAGTATTTTAATTATGTTACAAAACATTTAGGAGGAAATCTCATTTTCTCATGTGATTATTTATTGGGTCTATTGAACGTAAAGCTGCCAAAATTTTATACTGATATATTGGAAGTATGGTTGGAAACCAGAAACTTCCGAATGAATTGTCAACCATACAAAGGAAATGAAATAAGTTTTAATAATAAATTCATAAGAATCAAAGGGAAGTGTATATTTGATAAAAATCTATTTGACAAAAAAATATTTCGGGTAAAACATATAATTGATCATAATGGGAACTTTCGATTATACTTGTACTTTAAAGTAGATATTCAAAGGAAATCACAAATATGGCAATTAATGTATCACTAGAAACTGGGAAGCTTACAGATGGCAATCGTATAAGTTTTATGTCAACTGCGTATCTGGTGATTATAAAAACAACACAAATAAAAGCTCTTCTCAGCATCTGGAATATCCGAGGATTCGCCAGAAATATAGCGATGTTTTGATGTCGTCACACTCGGGATCGATCCTGCTTAAGCAGACGACGTCCTATAATGAATGAACGTAATTGCAATGCAATTATTTATCAAATTATAAAGAGTTTGGTGTATTTAAACATGACCTTATTTCACACCATTATAAAGGGATAGTGAAACTGATTCTGATAGCTAAAACCGTTTGATTGTAAATACACAGGAGAAGGGTCAATGATCAATGAAATAAACCCCACTTTCAAATTGAAAAGCCCTCCGAATAATAGCAGGATGGTATTCGTTCCCTCTTGAAACGCCGAACATGCCCCGGTGCAAGCAGCTGAAAATACAATGGCGTCTTATTTTGTTTACAAGTGACTGATTCCTTTATTTTTTAACGCTGCATTTTTCATCAAAATAATACCATACACGAAGTTAAGAGTGAGGCAACAGACTAACATTAAGACTGACGCTAGTGAAGGAAGAGAAATAAGTGAAGAGGAGATGACAAAATAGGCTCTGAAAAATGTGTAAGATGTTATGGGACATCGTCTGCTTAGACAGGACTGGTCCAGGGTGTGTCGTCACATATCTCAGCAGCGTTCGAGGAGCTCTTCAGCTGCTATATCGGGGGCTGTATTTTACCGTTTTATAATTGATAATAATCATTACTTCAAATGTTTCCAAGCGTTGAATTTGGATAACCTTGTTTAATTTATGCCATCTATGCAATAATAAGTATTAAGCCAATATTTAAAATCATTAACGTTCTACTTTAAACAGCGAGGGTTAAACGTAAAGGATTTTGAATTGATACAGATGATTTATAAGACGCTTCCATTTAGCTGGAAAGGAAACATAAATAAAGATGGCGATACTGTTCCTGATGATAGGGGTATTGCTTTTCTAATCGGTAAAAAAAATGTATCAATAGCTAATATTAATTCAAAACAAATCTATAGGGAATTTCTCTCCAAGAAATCGGCCGCTCCCAGTGTTTTCACAAGAATAAGATGTAATTATGGACTTGCAGATAAAGATATAGAAATCCTTTTTAAAAGACCAAGACAGTATACACTCAATAGCCGACTTAGGGAGTTCCAATTCAAATTGTTGCACGGTATTATTTACACAAATCAACATTTACATTTATTCGGAATGGTTGATTCAAATTTATGTAGCTTCTGTAAAAAAGAAGAGGAGACTTACCGTCATTTATTTTTTGAATGCGAAAGAGTGAGATTAATATGGAGAAACTGTAATAATATTTTTAACTTCATATCTCTAACTAATTTAAGTTGGAAAGAAATATTATTTGGGATAAAATTACGGGAACAAGGAAAAGAACAATTGGTTAATCATTTTATAATTCTCGTAAAATAATTGGTTTTTAGGGGAAGAGAAAAAACGTCAGAAATAAATATAGATAAAATAAAATGCACGTTCAGAGAAGAAGAAAGAGAGGAAAGAAAATTGGCAATAGGAAGAAATAAATATCCCTTACATTTAAGAAAATGGGAAAATTTGGAAAATTGGGGGGAGAGCTAGATGGAGAGCTTGATATGGAGCAAAGTACAAAGGTTGAACCCTTATGTTAAACTTTTCACTTTCAGTTATTTTCACACTTTCTATAATGGAGTAGAATAGTTAGTAAAATTTAATGCTTTCATCCCCACACAGGTAGAACTTCAAGGGACGGGTGGGGAGGAGGAAAGGGGGAAGGGGAGGGGAGAAGGAAGGGATTGGGGATGAAGGACCTTGTTTGTCCGGTGGTTAGAGAGGAGGGAACTGAGGGGGGTGGGAGTCGAGGGTGAAGTGGGGAGTTTTAATAAAAGGATTACTCAGGGCTTCAATTTGTATATTCTGTTTTGTGTATTTTGGAAAGATTTGTCTTATTTAATTAGTTTTTCTATATTGATAGATGACAATTGAAAATTATAATATTATGTTTGAGAGGACATGTTTGTAAAAATATACATATATAATATGAGGTGGCATTGTATTTGTAAATTTGTTTATGAAATATTGAAGTTTTATAGGTATTTCATTTTGTTGAAAATTGAAGTTTTATATGTATTTCATTTTGTTGAAATTGAAGTTCTTGAGAAATAAAAACTACTGAATACAAAAAGACCCTCTTCTGTGATGATGAATCGACCCTCTTCTTTGATTGTGAATAGCGACCCTCTACTCCGATTATGAATAGCGACCTTCTTTCCTGATTACGAATAGCGACCCTCTTCTTTGATTATGAATAGCGACCCTCTTCTCTGATTATGAATAGCAACCCTCTTCTCTGATTATGAATAGCAAACCTCTTCTCTGATTATGAATAGCGACCCTCTTCTCCGATTATGAATAGCGACCCTCTTCTCTGATTATGAATAGCGACCCTCTTCTCTGATTACAAATAACGACCCTCTTCGATTATGAATCGATTATGAAGAGCGACCCTCTTCTGTGATGATGAATCGACCCTCTTCTTTGATTGTGAATAGCGACCCTCTACTCCGATTATGAATAGCGACCTTCTTTCCTGATTACGAATAGCGACCCTCTTCTTTGATTATGAATAGCGACCCTCTTCTCTGATTATGAATAGCAACCCTCTTCTCTGATTATGAATAGCAAACCTCTTCTCTGATTATGAATAGCAACCCTCTTCTCCGATTATGAATAGCGACCCTCTTCTCCGATTATGAATAGCGACCCTCTTCTCCGATTATGAATAGCGACCCTCTTCTCCGATTATGAATAGCGACCCTCTTCGATTATGAATAGCGACCTTTATGAATAGCGACCCTCTTTCCGTATTATGAATAGCGATCCTTATGTCTTATTATGAATAGCGGTCCTTATGTCTTATTATGAATAGCGGTCCTTATGAATAATATTTTTTTATGAATAGCGGTCCTTATGACTAGCGAGCAGACCCCTTTGGGCCATTAGTCTTAGTGCACTTTTACAGGGTAAGGCACTTGATGTGTTTTCCAGGCTTCCGAGTGATAAGGTTAAGGACTATGCATCACTCAAGGATGCATTGCTTAAGAGATTTGAACTTACTGCAGATGATTTCCGTAAGAAGTTCAGATTTTCGAATCCAGAGTCAGGAGAGACTCTTAGTCAGTTTGTGGTTAGATTAGACCATTATTTAGAGAGATGGATTGAGTTGTCAGAGTGTGAGCGCTCTTTCGATGGTTTGGTCGATATGCTCCTTAGGCAACAATTAATTGAAAAGGGAGGTCAAGCATTGGCATTGTTCCTTAAAGAAAGAAAGCCCAAAACTATAAGTGAGATGGGAAACATGGCTGACATGTATGTAGAAGCTCATGGTGGCTATTTTGGAGTTCCAAAAAAGAACCTCCAAGATAGTCGTAAAACTAGAGCCCAGTCTAGTGCATCTCCTCTCCCTCCAAATCATGAGAGTAAAAGTAGAAATGATCCAAAAGGTTCACCTACAGCCCATAGGCAGGTGGGTCCTTGTTATGTATGCAATAAGATGGGACATCTTGCATCAAAATGTAGAGTTAGGCTTCAAGCAGCTAGTCTGAGTGGTGTGAAGGATGCTAGTCCACCCGGCAGGCGTCGGCAGCGTATGAGTAGATCCAGGTCCAAAGAGAGTGGAAAGGAAAAGTCAGAGAGTGTGAAACAATCAGAAGGCTCATGCCCTACTTGTAATTGTAGTGTATCTTCCGACACTAATAAGATTGGCATGTTGTTATTGACTTTCCCCACCTTTAGTGTGACACCCTCCAAGGTAGATATGCAGATCGATAAGGCCAGGGACATTCTTATTATGTGTGCCGCATGTCAAAGGAGATGGCGTGACCAACTTCCAATTGTTGATGGTAAAATAGGATCCCATGATGTTAGTATCCTCCGTGATACAGGGTGTTCAGACATAGTTGTGAAGAAATCATTGGTGGAACCAGAACAGTTCACAGGTCGATATATACAGTGTGTGTTAATCGATGGGACAGTGCGTAGGTTTCCCACGGCTCGAGTGAGTATTAACTCGCCATTGTTTGTTGGTACTGCAGAGGCCTTGTGCGTGGAATCCCCAGTGTTTGATGTGATCCTTGGCAACGTTGAGAATGTTCGACCAATGGAAAATCCTCTTTCAAATTGGAAGCCAGGTAGTGTTGAGAATGAGGTACAGGAATGTGGGTATGGCAGTTCAGACTAGAGCCCAGACTGCGCAGGCTCATCGTCCCCCACGTCCCCATATAGTTCCATCAGCTATTCCTGATGTATCATCGGAAGATATAAAAGAGGTTCAGATGAGTGATCCTACTCTTAAGAGGGCTAGAGAGTTAGCTTGTGATAGTGTAACTGATGATCAGAGGCAGAACTCGTACTTTGTTATGGATCAGGGATTGCTGTATAGAGTGTATAAGCCAAAGTCTGTTTTAAGTGCAAATTCTGTTAGGCAATTAGTAGTTCCCAAACCATATAGGCAGTCAGTGTTAAAGCTTGCTCATGAGGGAATTCTAGGTGGTCATCAAGGTGTTCAGAAGGTCACACAGAAGATTTCAGCTAATTTTTATTGGCCTGGAGTGCAAGCTGATGTTGTTCGGTACTGTCGTTCTTGGATTCCTAGGGCGCCTCTTGGTAAGATGCCAGTTATTGACACCCCATTTCTTAGGGTCGCTGTTGATTTGATAGGCCCCATTAAGCCAGTTAATGCTAGGAAGAATACGTACGTTCTTACTTCTTTGTGGATTATGCGACGAGATATCCTGAGGCGGTGGCATTACCAAACATTGACACGGCTACGGTAGCCGAGGCATTGGTAGAAGTATTCTGTCGAGTGGGAGTACCACAAGAGATCCTATCAGACCGTGGTACTCAGTTTACTTCTGAAATGATGAGGGAGGTAGGCAGGTTATTGTCAATTAAACAATTAACTACTACACCTTAACGGGCTGGTTGAGAGATTCAACCAGACTCTTAAGCAGATTCTCAAGAGGGTTTGTGCGGATCGGCCAAGTGATTGGGATCGCTACCTAGCACCAGTTATGTTTGCATACAGGTCAGCACCCCAAGCTTCACTTCGTTTCTCACCCTTTGAGCTGCTTTATGGGAGGCAAGTTAGAGGACCGTTAGAGATTCTCAGGGAGCTGTGGAGTGGTAAGCCTCAAGATGCCGAGTTGAAGACGACTTGAAAGAGAGGCTCGAGACTACCATGGAAGCCGCACAGGAAGAGTTGCGGAAGGCTACGTCACGCAATGTAGGCTACTACAACGCAAAGAGTAGGCCGAGGAAGTTTGCCCCTGGAGACAAGGTCTTGATCCTCCGTCCAACAGATCACAACAAGCTGCTCCTACAATGGAAAGGTTCGTTTAAGGTACTGTACAAGCTCAGTGATCTTGATTATAGGGTAGATGTACATGGAAAGTCGAAAACCTTTCATGTAAATCTCTTGAAGAGATACATTGATCGAGTAGACAAAGACGTGATCTCTCAGTCATCAGGTGAAGAGGACAAATCTACTAGCGCTGGAGTTCTAGAGGTGGTCGCACTTGCTTCAATCATTGAGGGAGATGACAGTAATCAAGGTGAAAGTTCTCCAATTCCAGGTAACATGAAGGTGCATGTTCCAGTCTTGGAAGCTCAGGAGACCATGGCAGATGTCAAACTGGGTCCGGAGTTATCAGCCCAACAGAAAAGACAGGTACAGTGCATGCTTAGTCACTACCAAGATGTAATGACAGATGTTCCAGGCAAGACACAGTTAGGTACCCACTCGATCCGGCTGACTTCTGACGATCCAGTTAGACAGAAGCCTTATCCGGTCCCTCATGCTCTTCGTGATGTTATCAAGGAGGAAGTAGATACGATGGTCGAAATGGGGGTTATTGAGAAATCAAATTCTCCATACTCATCTCCAATAGTCATAGTGAAGAAGCCAGACGGCACCAGTCGCTTTTGTATAGACTTCAGACGGTTGAACCGCATCACAGTCTTTGATGCTGAACCTCTTCCCAATACTGATGAAATTTTCGCGGGTTTATCTGGGTCCCATTACTTTTCTAAGATAGATCTCAGTAAGGGATTCCTCTGTCAGAAGAATCTAAGAAGAAGACTGCTTTTCAAACTTCTAGTGGCTTGTATCATTACCGAGTTATGCCATTCGGATTAGTTAACGCGCCTGCCACATTTAGCAGAGTGATGCAGTTATTGCTAACAGGAATGAAGCACGTCACAAATTACTTGGATGACATCCTCGTCCACACAGCCACGTGGGAGGAACATCTTGCTATCCTGAACGAGTTGCTCCAGAGACTGCGTGCAGCTGGATTGACAGCGCGCCCCAGTAAGTGTCACTTAGGAGGCAAGCACGTGGAGTTCTTGGGCCATGTGATCCAAGCAGGCAAGATGCAGCCTATGGTGAACAAGGTTGAGAAGATCCAGAGTGCAGCTAGACCACAGACGAAGAAGCAGTTGTGTGCTTTCATCGGACTGGCTAGTTATTACAGAAGGTTCATCCCTAATTTCGCAACTGTTGCATCACCACTGACGGACAAGACAAGAAATCGAGAACCTAACCAAATTAAGTGGAGTGAGAGTGAAGAAGCAGCCTTCAAGTCTTTGAAGGAAAGCCTTGTCCATAGCCCCATCCTACGTCTTCCTGATGTACAGGAAAATTTCATTGTCCGAACAGACGCATTGGCTACAGGACTCGGTGCTGTTCTCCTCCAAGAACACAATGGAGAGAAACACCCCGTGGCTTATGCGAGTCGGAAACTCGTACCGAGAGAAGAGGCATATTCCACGATCGAACGCGAGTGTTTGGCATTGGTGTGGGGAATCAGTAAGTTTCAGGTGTACCTCGAGGGAAAGGAGTTCATCCTTGAGACTGATCACCAGCCCCTCCTATACCTTAACCGCACCAAATGCATCAACAGTAGGGTCATGAGGTGGGCTCTCTCCCTACAACCGTTTCGCTTCCGAATCGAGGCGATTCGTGGATCCGAGAATGTCGGAGCAGATTTTCTTAGAAGTGAAGTGTGAGGTATAAAACCCAGAATATTATCTTTTCCCCTATGTTTTTGAAGAAGTAAGAAACAAGCATTAAAACTCAACTTTTGGTTTTTTTTGGAAAAAAAAACAGAACAGACAATACACTTAAATTAATCCTTATATGGTTCCTGGTTTTAAAATTGGTACATTGATAGTTTACTTTTGTTTTAGATAGTATAAAATTCTTTCTTGAAAACGGGGGGCCATTGTAAGAATTTTATCCCAGGTGTGGAAAATTAGTACATAATACAGTAAGGGTTTTGTTAATAGGCAACCTGATGGACTGAAGTCATCCTTATATTGTTTTCTTTGATGTGCGTATAGTTGTAACCTTCTTTTAGTATAAACAGGCAACCAAACAACCTGTATTATTTACTAATAGCCTAGCCAGGCAATCTATAGGTTTGGAATGTGTATAGTCTTTATGGACAGCTGCTGTGTCTTTTGTACTTTGTGCCATTTGAATACTTTCACTGGGTGTGTAAGCAAGGTAGCAAGGCTCAGGGCAGTCTTGATTTAGTTGCCAGACAAGTAAGACCATATTGAGGGTTCTGTCTCTGCAAGCAGGTTTTGCAGCCGGCATGAGTAGGCGCGGCCAGCAGCAGCCGCAGCTTTCCTGTTAGCAGCCAGCACTATAGGGGCAGCCAGCAGCAGCCGTTTCAGTGCCAGGTTGAGGTTTTCTCTCCTCAAGGCCGATTTGTAAGTTATTTTGCATAAGTGACAATTATTTTATATCACCCTTCCAATACCAAATGACATTTGTATTAGTTTTCCTACAGGTATTTTCGATCACTTTCCATTTGTAAATGTCACATTAATTATTCAATGTCTTTGAATTATAACAGGCAGTTAATGTAATGATCATATTAGATTATTTGCAGCTATATTAAAGTCAGTATAGTAGGTAATGGCTCACAGCACAGGTTGAAAGTGCTGACTTAGATAGAATCACTATTGGTGATTATTATAGGGTAATTTTAATGAAAGACATTTGAATTAGAAGGAATTATATTTAGTTTAATTAATACATTTGAATTTGAAGTATATATGGTAGGCCATATAGTTTTGGAGTGGTCATTCTCTTTAGACGGCGGTTATTCCAGGGTCGTCCCCCATGGTCGTCCCCTTGGTCGTTGTCAGTATCGTCGATGTCATGGAACTGGTCAGGGCCATATTCATGGTTATCACTTCTTCACAGTCCTGTTCACCATAATGATCACGTCCCTTCAAGCGACTTCGGGTCTAGACAGAGACATATCTTCACTACATACATTGTCGCAGTGATGATATTCAGGGTTACGGTTTAGACAGCTTCATTTCTCACCGAGAGGTCTTCCTTCCCGTTTCTTCACGTCTGGACACTGGTAGTATACACCGGGTGTCGTCGCGACATATTTCCTTTAGTTAGTCGTCCTTCGACAGACCATCTTTCCCAGCATCATGTTATGTAATACGTTTTCTTCAATTCAACCATTCTTAGACTTTGAACTGTAATGAACTGTCGGATGTTTCCTTCATTATATTTTATTTCATTGAGAAACTCATTAAGTATATACTTTAGAATTATATAACTTCCAGAAGTATTTTATATAATTTATAATAAAAACATACCAATTATACTGAATTTGTTCCTGGTAATTTACTTGGTGGCTAAATAGCCCGTAGATTTAACAAAGTCAATTTAACTTTTACACTGACACTGACATCTGATGCTTGTTGTCACGCACAATGGTTTGTACTTTTTTAAAGGAATGAAATATATAAAATGAACAAAACTGAACTGAATTGCACTGAAGTGAAATGGAAAAAAATACATGAATCCACTCAATGTTATTTTGACCTAAAGTAAATCGTTCTTAATATGACTGCAGGAATCTGTTATTTCTGAATTACAAGAAGCTATAACAAATATTACTACTTATCATTCCGTCTAATTTGATCACTTTCATTTCTGTAGATCGAAACAAGCCGTCCAGCACCAACTCAGGTGCACCCCTTATATACCACTTATATACTTATATTCAAAGATGTAATCTATTTCTTCTTGTTGTCCTACGTAGTTTTGCATTAAAATATACGAGATGGGTATAAATCAAGATTTTCTCAGCAAAATTTATCGTCTGCTAGCAATACCTGGGGGCTACCATTTTCTTGATATGTACATGAAGATATTTTCAATCCGAATGCAAAATTGTCTTTCTTCCTGATACAACATTCCATTTGAGATTTAAAATATTTAACAGATATATACATATATTCTAAAAACGAAAATGTGTTTTATATTTCTTTGAAAATTACTATTTTACTAAATACGAATCTTTTCTTGATGCTATGACGTACGTGACGGAGCAAATTAATTCACATTTATGGATGATAACTTTCCCGAGCGTCAATAGTGACAAACTATGCATTCACCTGCTTTGAGATAATGGACTTCAATAGTCATAATGCGCGTTGTATAAATTATGTTCTGCTCTGCCAGGCAAGCTCAAGAAATCGATTTCTATTTAGCAAAACCAGAGAATTTAAAAAGAAATCTATAATTTTCAAATTTTAGAATATATGTATACACCTGTTATGTATTTTTAAGCAAGTTAGCTCAAGGATCAAAAATATGTTCCTGACAGGAACAGTTTCCACTGGTTCATGTACAACTCCATGTAAAGTGTTAGCAGATGACACCGTGTGCTAGAATGTCTTCATTTGAACCCTTTTCTGATATTTTAATTAATCTAAAGTGATACAGGCCAATGAATAAGAATATACATGTATTACACCTTTTAACATCAATACATTTGAGTTCTAATGTTAATTCTCCTTTAAGTTATACAGTTAGTATCATGGTGCGGGGGGCATCTCGTTTTTCCGAAGGTTCGTATTTCCGAAACAATAATTTCCAATGCCTGGGGATTCAAAATTCAGCCGGGTCTACGATCTGGAGTCCAGAGTCGAACAGTTCGACAAGAAAAACGCGGTCAAACCAAATAGTCTAAAAAGTAAAATACAATCAGATGTCAGGTCTGCTTCTTGACCTTCTTTATATTTCATCTCTTGATTTTTCACCTATATTCTCGTCGTATGCAGCTGGCATATTTTGCCTCTTTACTTTTTGTTCCTGACATCACCCATCGCGTGTCTATCTCTGTCATTTTACCTCTGGTATTTTTTGCTCTGGCATCTTTTTGCTCTGGCATCTTTTTGCTCTGGCATCTTTTTCCTCTGGCATCTTTTTCCTCTGGCATCTTTTTCCTCTGGCATTTTTACCTGGCACCAATTATTTATTCCCCCCTCATATTCTACCTTCAATTTCATGACATTTCTAATTTATTAACAAATTCGATGTGACATTTGCGAGTAAATTTCAGCAACATTTGACATTTTTTTTTTTTTTTTTTTTTTTTTTTTGGGGGGGGGGGTTAAATAATAAGTGGTAAATAATTGACGTAAAAATTACGTCAAGAACTAGTCATGGATAACACAACTCATAACTGGTTCATAAGTAGACCGTTCATAAGTAGGCGTAGTAAAAAATTCTGACTGATCCAAGCAAATTTACTATGTTGGGCTGTTTGCTACGTTGTGGTCCGTGCGACTTATTGTAGGTTTTGAGGCGGCGGGTCACATATTGGAAAATAATTGACGTCAAAATTACGTCATGAACTAGTCATGGATAGAGCAATTCGTAAATGGTCGTGAGTTGGCAATGAAGTGACGTCATAATTACGACTTTTTGTCTTGAATAATGGTTTATAAGTGGTAAATAATTGACGTCAAAATCACGTCATGAACTAGTCATGGATAGAGCAATTCTTAACTGGTCGTGAGTTGGCAATGAAGTGACGTCATAATTACGACTTTTTGTCTTGAATAATGGTTTATAAGTGGTAAATAATTGACGTCAAAATCACGTCATGAACTAGTCATGGATAGAGCAATTCTTAACTGGTCGTGAGTTGGCAATGAAGTGACATAATAATTACGTCGTCTTTTGGCCTTGAAAAATCGTTTATAAATGGTAAATTATTGGCGTAAACATCACACTAAGAATTGGTCATGGATGGTGCAATAACTGGTCGTCAGTTTGCAATGAAGTGATGTAATATAATTACGTCGGTTTTGGTCTTGAATTGTTCATTAAGTGGAATATCACTGACGTCAAAATCACGTCATGAACTAGTCATGGATAGAGCAATTCTTAACTGATCGTGAGTTGGCAATGAAGTGACGTCATAATTACAACTTTTTTTGTTTTGAATAATGGTTTATAAGTGGTAAATAATTGGCGTCAAAATTATGTCATTCGTAGCTGGTCGGGAGTTTTGGCAATGAAGTCATGTAATAATTACGTGTTTTGGGGGTCTTGAATTGTTCATATATTGGAGAATAATGGACTTCAAAGTCACGTCTGGGTGGGAATTGACCATGTAGTCACGTAATAATTACGTGTTTTTTTTTTCTTGAATTGTTCACATAAGTGGAAAATAATTGACGTCAAAATCACTTCATGAACTAGTCATGGATAGCACAATTCGTAGATGGTCGTGAGTTGGCAATGAAGTGACGTAAAAATCACGTCATGCACTAGTCATTCGTAGCTGGTCGGGAGTTGGCAATGTAGTCACGTAATAATTACGTGGGTTTTTTTTGGTCTTGAATTGTTCATATATTCGAAAATAATTGACGTCAAAATCACGTCTGGTCGGGAGTTGGCAATGTAGTCACGTAATAATTACGCGGTTTTTTTTTGGTCTTGAATTGTTCATAAATTATATTGGAAAATAATTGACGTCCAAATCACGTCATGAACTAGTCATGGATAGTGCGATTCTTAACTGGTCGGAAGTTGGTAATGAAGTGACGTAAAAATCACGTCTTGCACTAGTCATTCGTAACTGGTCGGGAGTTGGCAATGAAGTCACGTCATAATTACGTGTTTTGGGTGTCTTGAATTGTTTATATATTGGAAAATAATTGACGTCAAAATCACGTCAGGAACTAGTCATGGATAGTGCAATTGTTAAATGGTCGTGAGTTGGCAATGAAGTGACGTCGTTTTTTTGGTCTTGAATAATCGTTCATAAGTGGTAAATAATTGGCGTAAACATCACACCAAGAATTAGTCATGGATGGTGCAATAACTGGTCGTCAGTTTGCAATGAAGTGATGCAATATAATTACGTCGGTTTTGGTCTTGAATTGTTCATATAAGTGGAAAATCACTGACGTCAAAATCACTTCATGAACTAGTCATGGATTGCACAATTCGTAAATGGTCGTGATTTGGCAATGAAGTGACATAATAATTACATCGTCTTTTCGTCTTCAATAATCGTTCATAAGTGGTAAATAATTGGCGTAAATATAAATGTAATATAATTACGCCGGTTTCGGTCTTGAATTGTTCATATAAGTGGAAAATCACTGACGTCAAAATCACCTCATGCACTTCTCATTCGTAGCTGGTTGGGAGTTGGCAATGAAGTCACGTAATAATTACATCGTTTGGGAGTCTTGAATAATCGTTTATAAGTGGAAAATAATTGATGTCAAAATCACGTCATGAACTAGTCATGGACAGTGCAATTCTTAACTGGTCGTGAGTTGGGAATGAAGTGACGTAATAATTACATCGTTTGGGGGGGGGGGGGGGGTGGGGTCTTGAATAATCGTTTATAAGTGGAACAAATTTGACGTCAACATCACGTCATGCACTAGTCATTCGTAGCTGGTCGGGAGTTGGCAATGAAGTCACGTATTAATTACGTCGGTTTTTGGTCTTGAATAATCGTTCATATAAGTGGTAAATAATTGACGTCAACATCACGTCATGCACTAGTCATTCGTAGCTGGTCGTGAGTTGAAGTGACGTGATAATTACGTCGTTTCGGGGGTCTTGAATAATCGTTTATAAGTGGTAAATAATTGACGTCTACAGCACGTCAAGAATTAGTCGTGATAGTAGCTGGTCGTGAGTGGTCAATGAAGTGAAGTAATAATTACGTCGTTCTTTGGTCTTGAATAATCAATCATATAAATGGTAATTAATTGACGTCAAAATCACGTCATAAACTTATCATCCAAATATGACAATACATACTCGTCTTAACGTTGTTCATACGACGCATGACCAGTTGACCAGAATACGACCAATATACGACGTCTTTAATACGTCCGTCTGCTATCAGGGCAGATGCGGACTGGGAGTAAAATCCGAATGGGAAGTTTTGGTTGTTGACAGGTCTACAATTTTTTGCACAACCGGGCCTTTTTCAACCAAAATATTGACCGGCCGTGGGGGAAACTCCCAAACCTCCCCATATCCAGTCCGCCAGTGGGAGTAAAAAATAAAGATAATTGTACACATTTCTATTCAGTTACTATTGAAGGAGAGCTTGATGAACTTCAAAATTACCAAAATTATTCATCCTGTCTTCTAACAATGCCATGAGATACCCAAAAGACGGAAGGGGGGGGGGGGGATTGCACGTGGGGTCATTCCTATGAGTTGAGAACTATAGGCCCCTACCTACAGAAGTATCATGGATTTTTTTAAAATGTTGGGACAGTATAAAAGATCATGTGAAAGAGACTGTGACGATATTCACCTTATTGAAATTCGTTTGGTATATAGATTTTATGTATTTGTACACAACTCAATTTTAATTCTATTTATGATGTGAGAATGCCCATTTAATACAAACTAGAACTCACTGTACCCGAGTAATTCATGAAATGTAAACAAAGAAAAACAAACAATCGAACAAACAAAATAAAACAAAACAGAACCAACAACAAAAATTATCAAAACTTTCTGCAAAATAATTATTGAAATAAGTGATAGAGCTAAATACCAACTTACGAAGTTTATAGTCCACATGTATAATGTATAAGTAATTGTCTTACTTAATAGGCCTATTCATTTTTTTTTGGAGCTAATATTGAGAAAGAAAATAACGCCGGATATCATCCATTATACAGTGCTGGTAGGAATGGTCATCTTGATGTCGTTGAATATCTGATTAGTCAAGGAGCTGATGTGAACAAGGTAGATAATTACTGCATTACACAGTGCTGTTAAGAGTGGCCATCTTAACCCCTACCGTGCCACCCATTCTGTACATTCCCCCTTGTCTGGCCACCCCAAAAGGGCAAAGTCAGACTTTAACCTTCATGCATGTTTATCACCATTTTATCATACCTTCTCTTCATCCTACACAATTCATTTCTACACAAAATATATTCTCTAATATATCCTTTCAATGAAAAAATTAAAAGTAATTTATTTTCCACCCCTAAATTCACAAACTAAATGATTAAAAAATCTTACTTTTTGGGGTCAAAACTCTCATTTTCTTCTCCGTTCATACATGTAAAACCTATTGACCCATTTCAGAGCACGAATAATAGGAATGTTCCATTTAGGAAAAATAGGAGTGTTTCATTAGCAAGTTCATTGGACCAATCCAAGTGAAAAAAGGGGTTCTGTCAGAAATGTATAGAGGGGCTAGCATTACAATAACTATGAAAAATAAATTAGGATGATACCATGTATCCCTACAAAATATATTGTACGGTTTTACAGTCCATTTTGAAAATGCATTCATATTGATAACCATTCAGGGAGGTATTACAGGGAGATAATCTCAGCTGAGAGCTTTCTATTCATAGTGTCTGGACTGTCTTTTCTTTAACAAAAAGTCTTTGCTGCACCCTGCCTCTTTGTCCTATTACATAACGATCCTTTGTCCCATTTCCTGTCGTAGAAATGCCTATAGGATGGAGTTTTTGTATTATAAGCCCAGGATACTTTCTGTTATGTATTTACTACATCGTGATCACAGCTTGTCTACAAGTAGGAGAGTGCGATGTACATGTGCATTCCAAGTAATATGTAAAGGACCTTTACTGGGCCCAGCGACGTGTAATGCAATTTACGGCAGTAAATCATATATACCTACCTATTATGCCAGTAGTCTTGACTACGGGACCCCTTCGAGAATTTAACACAAATGAGTCACAATATTGTGCGCACCCCCCGTAATCCTATTGTCCCCTTCGCCACTCACGCGCGTCAACACGCCACGGCCATCTTCCTCTTTCTTGCTCGCCCCCGACGAGTTAGGATGTCGAGTTACGGCGCTCCTGAAATCAGGTCTTTTTGTATCTTTTCAGCGCGCTTTTTCGCATCGTAAAAGCACTTTTCGGTACTTATATTTGTTTACATTATAGTACTCTTGTGTTTTGTTAGTCACTTTTGCCGATTGCAAGGGATTTTGATTCCTTTTCTTGGCAATTAGTTTTCATTTTCACGGTTAGCCCCACGTAGTTATATCTGTGTGTTTGAGGGTGTTTCCGTTTGGCACCGAGCCTTTGGGTTCGGTGTTTGTTCTTACGGTTTTTTGCTGTGAAAATTTGTTGTGCGTATCTCCCAAATTTTTGATATTTTTATCTGCACTCAGTTAAAGTATTTCATATTTTGGTTTACTTTATTGTCTGTTTTATTGCAGTGTTATGTATTCGGAAGTCTAGCAAGACGACTCGGCCCTCCAGAACTCTCCCGAGTACTTCGGTACATGGGGGAGGGAGGAGGGCTGCAGGTAAGTTGCCTAGTGGTGTTTCCCTGCAGAGTTTGCCAGTCTCGGAGCTTGCGGCTTCGGGATGGGTGGCGTTAACTGTTCCTGGGACGTCAACTCCGAGGCCCGTGGCTTCGGGGTGGGTGGCGTCAGGCTCTAGTGGTTTGGATATCTCGAATCCAACCCCCCGGTCGTTAAGACCAGAGGGGGGGGGGGGGGGGGGGGCGGCCGTTTCCCGCACGGTAGCGTTCACTCGCTTAAATCCGTTAGGGGAGACTCGTCCCACTACTGCCGTCAGGTTCAGGTGGTTTGGATATCTCGAATCCAATCCCCCGGTCGTCAAGACCAGAAGGGGGGGGGGGGGGCTGCTGTTTCCCGCACGGTAGCGTTCACTCGCTTAAAACCGTTGGGGGAGACGCGTCCCAAACCTAGCCCCCGGCCGATGCCATATGGGGGAACGAGTACTTCCCGGGCTGTCTACATTGCCAGCTGATGGGAATGCTCGAGCTAACAATTATGGACGCTCTTCGGAGCAACAGGTGTTTTCACCCGAGTATGTGACTACTAGTGCTCTCCTATTGCCGCTCCCTAGCGGTTCAATAGCGGGTTCACACGCCTTTAGTAGTCAACGGGCACATACCGAGTCATCTCGGTCCGCCCCCGCACTGGGTTTTTCAGCACCCAGCCCATGGCTATCGCATCTTTTTGCTCAGCCAATATGGGTAATTTGTGCGAGACTTTGGGTTCATACCCTCAGCGCACTACTCCCTTTGAGGGAGGTGAGCGTCCCTCCACGGAGGGTTCGGGGATCCGAACGAATCCGAATAAGCGCTCGAAGAAAAGGGTTTCGGCTACGACTCTTGTCGAGCCAGCCAAGAAGAAGGCCAAGAAAAAGGCAAAAAGGGGCAATGTTTTGCCGGCCTCTTGCCCGTCTGGCCTGGCTAACCCGGCTAGTTCCTCTCAAGCCGAAATGTTCAGCATGATGTGGGCTTTCGCTCAGAATCAGGGTTGGTCCCTTGTACCGGGTACTTCAATCCTTGCTTCTGCCCCTATTCCGGGGTCTGACTTTAAGACTATTCAACCTTTTGTGATTGAGTCTTCTTTGTCTGAGTCGGGTTCGCATGCGCCTCCTATTCCCGCGGCCCTCGGGGCTCCGCCGGGCGAGGAGACTTATGTTGATCCATGGGAGGGTCCGCCTGCTGCGTCCTTTGTTGGCGGTCCTTTGTTCCATTCCACTCGGGTGGAACCAGAGTTTGAGGCGGCCTCTCCAGCTTCGGTTTCTGAATCGCTTGGGCAGGCGGCGCCTCAATCGCTCGCCCTGTGCGGGGTGGAAGCAATTGCTTTGTTGTCTGAATATCTCCCTGAATTTCAGTCAACCCGCGCGCAGGGTTCGACTTCGCGTTTGTTCAGGCAGCAGGATTCCTCCGAGGGTATTTCTCTCGAGGAGGATTTTATGCTGGAGTATGACCGCATCGAGGCTGCGCTTTTGGTTAAGCGCCCTGTTACGGTTAAGGGTAAGGCTTTTACCTTCGGTTCCCAAGATCAAGACAGCTTTTTCAAAGCTAAATCTCTTTCTCCGGAGATTTTAGCGGTGAGTCGCCGTTTACGGGCGGTCAATCCGCTGACCTCCGTCGCCTTCAGGTCGGAGGATAAGCGTTGGAGCGGTGTTGAAAACCAGGTCAGAGCGGGTATGCGTCTGGCTGCTTTTTCAGGTTTTCTCTCCGACCTCGGGTCTAGGGCGGAGGAGTTGAATGTCACTGATGGTGACAAGCTGGTTATTGATGACCTGTTGCATACTCTCTTTAGTTTGCAGTGGTCACAGCTTTCTTCTGCGGCCGCTTCGGTTACGTACCGTCGCAGAGTCTTGGCTCTTTCGGCCCTTGGGGTTAAGGAGTCGCGCAGCTTCTCCGGGATGTTCCGTCTCGGGGTCCCTCGCTTTTTGGTGGTCAATTTGCTACGGTTTTTCAGAGAGATTGATGCGCGTAAGCAGGTCTCTGACATGACTACGCAGTTTCACACTCACTCTAAGCCGACGCGGGCCCCTGTCCGTCGGAGGCCTGCTGGTCCTGCTTCGGGTCAACACAGCCGTGTTTCTGGGGTCCCGCCTACTGAGTCTCAGCCAGCTCCTTCTCGCGGGAGAGGTGGACGTGGCAGAGGCTCTTCGAGAGGTTCTCGTGGCAAGGCGACGGCTTCGCATAAGGCCAAGCCTAGGCTTTGATGTTCTTCCCCGAGCGCTTGTTCTTTCCGACATGGTAGGTGGCCGACTTCGTTTCTTTCTCCAATCTTTGTCATTCCCAAGCGCTAGGGAAAACTTCGTTTGATACTGAATTTGAAAAGAATAAACAAATTCATTCCTTCGGTACATTTTCGGATGGAGACTCTCGCCTCCATTCTCCCTGGCGGCTTATGTCAATCGGCAGGGAGGCACTCGTTCTGCTATCCTGAATGCCCTAGCAGCACAGCTGTGGAGGTGGTGTCGTCGCATGGCGATCACACCCGTGGCCTCTTTCATCCCCGGTCAGGAAAACCTCATTGCGGATTTTCTGTCTCGGGGCAGGTGTCTTCCATCGGAATGGATGCTCCATCCAGAGGTCTTTCGCCGCATTCGCAGTTGCCTGGGTCCACTGGAAGTGGATCTTTTTGCGTCGGTTCTAAACCACCTACTTCCGATATATTGCTCCTGTGCGCGCGATCGGGGAGCTTGGGCTCTCGATGCTTTCTCTCTCAGTTGGGAGAATCTTCGAGGATTTGCCTTTCCTCCCTTCCAGCTGATTCCGCGAGTCTTGCGGAAGATCAGGGAAGATCGGGCTCGGGTGCTTGTGATAGCTCCCTTTTGGCCCAGGAGGAGTTGGTTTCCGGAGCTAATGAGCCTTCTGGCGGCTCAACCGTTCCTTCTTCCGTTAAGAGCGGATCTGGTGTTGCAGCCCCTCTCGGGGATTCTTCACCACAATCCAGAGTCCCTTCATTTGACTGCTTGGCCCCTGTCGGGGAATCTGCAAGACAGTCGGGTCTCTGTGATAGAGCCGCGGAATTTTTAATGTCCAGTCGTAGAGTTTCTACTAGGGAAATTTATAATTCCCGTCTTTCGGTCTTTTTCCTTTGGTGTAAAGAGCGAAATCAAACCCCGTCTAAGGCTCCTATTGGTTCAATTGCGGATTTTCTAATCTCGCTATTTGACAAAGGGAGATCCATCTCTACTATCCGAGGTTACCGATCGGCGATCGGGGCCATTCACTCGGGTTTCTCAGATGGTTCGGGGATTTCTAATTCCCCTCTGTTGAGTGGTTTGATTCGGTCGTTCTTTCTGAAACGTCCTCCGCGTTCTAAGTTAGTACCGTCTTGGAGCCTGCCTAAGGTCTTAGAAGCCCTGGCGAAGCCTCCTTTTGAGCCATTAGGTGAAGCTTCGCTTCACCATCTTACGGTTAAGACGCTCTTTTTGGTAGCCATTGCCTCTGGGCAGAGGCGCAGTACTCTTCATGCCCTCTGTCTTACTCCCGGTCATGTTCGCTGGGAGAGAAAAGGTGTTAGATTGATTCCTAAGGCTTCTTTCATTGCCAAGAATCAAACGGCTTCCTCTGGCCCTGTTGAGATTTTTCTTTGTCCGCTTTCTGGGTTTTCGTCAGTGCGCGAGGACAAAGTTTGGTGTCCTGTTAGGGCTCTCAAATGGTATATAAGTCTTATCATAAGGATGACCAGTTGTTCCTGTTCACTAGAGAGCCTTTTTCTCCTCCTTCTCTTGATTCCATTTCTAGATGGATTGTCGAGGCTTTTAGGGCTGCTGGCACAGAGGCTCTTTTATCTGACAGTAAGCCTCATGCTCATGACACTCGTAGTGTCAGCACTTCTTGGGCTCTGTTTCAAGGTGTGGCGCTTGATGATATTTTGAAGGCTGCTTATTGGCGTTCGCCCAATTCCTTCATTTCTTGCTACCTTAGGGATGTTCCCGCAGGTTAGGCTCTGTTTGCGTCAGCCACCTTGAAGGCCGCTGTGTCTTCTTTGTAATCTTCGGTGTAATCCTATTCCCTTCTGCTTGAAACATGCCTCCCGGTCTTTGAGTTGGCGCTGGTCTGGCATAATAGGTAGGTATATATGATTTATTGCCGTAAATTTGTAAAATCAGCACTGATTTTCTTATTTACTACAATAAATCAATGTACCTACCTATTTGCTAGTCTTCCGACTACGCAAGCCATTCGAGTAATTAAAGTCACGACAGTGCATATACCCCCCTAGGATCACGCCTTCCTCTGTGCACGTACGCATGACGCGCGCACACAATCCTCCTCTTTCCTTCTCGCAGCCTAAAGAGTTGCAGCTAAGTCACTATCTTGCGCAAAAATTCAGAGTTTGCTACTCTTTTAGCGCGGTTTTGGGTGACTTTTGCCAATTTTTCCGTCCTAGACTTGTTTATTATCTGTTTAGTGTCGGTTTATGTCTGTCACGTATTTATTTTGGTGATATTTGAGCTTATATTCATACCTCACTTTTCACCTCTTTCGTATAGTAGCCCAGGGCATTCGCTTTGGCGTTTTGCCGGGCGCTCAGCCCTGTAACGTTTCGTTGGTGTTTCGTGTGTGTGGCTGTTGTGTGCATATACCCTTACGAGAGTGTTCTTTTGTTCGTAGTGCGTGAATGGAATTTTCCACACATTGCGCGGGAAAATTCCATTCCGTTTCACTCTCGCTTTGTACGCCCTTTTCTTTATAATTGTTTATTGTTGACTCTTTTATATCTCCTTAAAGGTGATAATGAGTTCTTCGGAGGAAGAGCAATCGAGGTCTTGGTTACCTCCAGGCTCTTCCAATTCTTCTTCCCTCCCGTCCACTACTCTCACTTATAAGGGCGTCAGCCCAGTGAGTGTGTTGGAGACCTCTGTGTTTCGCTCGCCTACCAGCGAGTCAAACACGATGGTTAGGGGAGGTAAGGGCGTCAGTCTGTCTGCTCGCTCTGGTATTTTTGTACCGGGAGCGTCGAGCAAGACAGGCTGTATAGGTAAGTTAGGTGTTCATAAGTCTTCGGACCGAACACCCGTCATTAGCAATTCTAGCTCCCTCCAACTCACGACCACCGCGTCTGCAGTTGGGGGGGGCGGTAGCTAGTATTACCGGGTCCTCTCGACCCCCGACCACCGTCGGGAGCCTGGAGGGGGCATTAACTGGTAAGACCGCTAAGCGGTCAGCTAATGATGTTACTGGGTCTTGCCGACCCCCGACCACCGTCGGGGTGCCTAGCGAGATTTCACCCAGTGTTACTGGCTTCCCCCGACATCCGACCACCGTCGGTGTGTCTGGGGGAATTACAGCCGGTAACGTAAATCCGCATCCCGCTAAGAAGACCTCCTCCTCGAGCAGGTTCTCGCAGCGGAAGACTGCTGGTTCCCGCCAGCCACTGACCAACGTCAGTGCTCCGGGTGCTATTTCCAGCAGTGCTGCAATGCAGCAGCCCGTCCACTCCCCGGCAGTCAATGCGAATCGGGGCTCTGGTCGGGGAAGCACAGTCCCTAGAGTTGCGGCCGAATTACTTCTCCCCACTGGGGAGCCCGGCCCGGACAATTTCGGTAGTGAGGCTTTTATACTGCAGCCTAACACTTCCCGTGCTTCTAAACGGCCTTCTATTACGGTGGCTCACACCCCCGCTAAGAAGCCTAAAGCCAAGAAGGGTAAATCCAAGGATAAACCCAAGTCGGGTAAGAAGGCTCAGCCCTCTCTTCCCCCCGACTCTCAATCTGAGCTGCTCAGATTAATGAGACTCTTTGCTGAGCAGCATGGTTGGGATACTAATCCCCCGACGCTGCCGGCTACTGAGACGGGTTCTCCCCAGTCAGTTGTCACTGTGATGGAGGATGTTCCCGAGTCGGACCCCGGTGTTTTCCCGGTCTCCGATATTCATGAGAACCTGGGACAATTTTGTCCGAATGCGGTTTCTCGACCTACTCCTCCCGTGCCTGCGGCTCTCGGAGCCCCGCCGGGGGAGGAGTCTGTCATTGGTCCGTGGGCATATCCACCCCCATGGGAATTTCCCCACCGGACTACTTCTCCCGAAATTGATTCTGTCTCGCAGGTTTCTACCCCGTCTGTTTCAGAATCTCAGGCCGGCTACGACCCCCAGCCTTGTCAGGCTATGGCGGCAGATGCCAAGGCCCTGTTAGAGAAGTATATGCCAGAAATTTTCCCCCAAGTCCAGTCGGACAGTGATCAGCCATCGCTGTTATTCAGACAGCATGGCCCGTCTCCTGGTATTCCTCTTACAGAGGACTTCAAACAGGAGTATGGGGATAGGGAGGCACTCGCCGATGCGGGTCGGGCTACCCGACGCCCCTTTGGTAGTGCCTTCTCTTTCTATCGGGATGATACCCAGGGCTTCTTTTCAGCCAAGGGTTTATCCCAGGAAATTATGGGTATGGGACAACGTTTGAATATCAATTTCAAGTCTCAGTCCTATAGATCCGCCGAGAAGCCCCTAGTGAACTTTGAAACCAAAGTCAGGTCGGGCTTAAGGCTTTCGGCGTACCTGGGTTCACTGTTACGCCTTCGGGCCAGATCAGTTGAACAGAATGTGACCGAGGGGGACTCCAATTTGTTGGATGAACTCCTGCTTTTGTTAGCTGGACTTCAGTGGTCTCAGCTCTCATCAGCGGCGATTGACATTACGCATCAACGCCGCAAGCTGGCGCTCTCCACACTGGGAGTGCTAGAGAAAGACATCCCGCCTCTCTTGCGGGGTATCCCTTCCTCTCATCCCAAACTCTTTGGGGGCCAGTTTAACGAGGTCTTCCTCAAAGAGATAGAGGGTCGCAAACAGGCAAAAGAGATGGCCAGACAATTCTTGCCCACTCAGCCTGCTCGGTCCTTTCCGAAGTCTAAGTCGGTCTCGACAGGCGCTAACCGCTCAAATCGTCGAGTGACTGTGACTATCCCTCGGGTTGAGACCCCTACCCTGAGCAACCGTGGTAGAGGCTCGGCGAGAGGAAGAGGGGGGCGTAAGACCGCCGCCAAGGGCACGGTCAGGCCCAAGTCGGCCTTTTGATACCTTACCCCGAGTGCTTGTGGACAGTGTAGGCGGGCGGCTCCAGAGATTCCTCCCAGTTTGGGAGGCAATCTCCGGCGACGCCTTCGTACTATCCGTCGTGCGCGACGGCTTTTACATAGATCTGATAAAGCCGATTCCAAACGGCGCCATCAGAATCCGCCCGCCTCCAATGTCAGCCCTTTTCCAGCAGCACATCTCCTCAGAGATCACCACGCTGCTGGGAAAGGGCGCTGTAGAAAGGGCGAGAGATCATCCTCATCTCTGTCTCTCCCCAATTTTTGTCATTCCCAAGCGCTCGGGAAGTTTACGTATGATTCTAAACATGAAAAGAATCAACAGGTTTATACCTCCAGTGCATTTTCGCATGGAGACCTTGGCATCTATTCTGCCCTTGATCAAGCGGGACGACCTTGCGATCTCCCTCGATCTCAAAGACGCGTACTTTCACATTCCCATTCACTCTCTGTCGAGAAATTTGCTGGGATTCGCGTTCCAGGGCGAAACGTTTCGATTTCGTGCCCTGCCCTTTGGGCTGAGGCCGGCCCCTCGAGTCTTTACTCGAATAGTGTCGGCCCTGGCCGCGTTTCTACGGAATCGCGGCCTCCGATTATTCGTCTATCTAGACGATTGGCTCCTAGTTGCAAACTCAGAGTCCCTCCTGTTGGATCAGTTATGCCTTTTACTGCGACTAACGCAAGACTTAGGCTTTCTGATAAACTGGGAAAAATCGGAATTATCTCCCACACGTACCCCGGTGTACTTGGGTGCGGAGATAGATATCCCGAATCAGCTTGCCCGCCCCAGTCGGGACAGAATTCGGACTATCACCATGACCGCACGGTCGTTGCGAGTAGCCCGCAGGGTCAGAGCCAGACAATGGCTTCAATTCCTGGGCTATCTGGCCAGTCTAGTCGACGTCTTACCAGACTGCAGGCTGTTGATGAGGCCCTTTCAGAGGCACCTCCTCAAGTTTTACAGACCGGGCAAAGATTCTCTTTTGGGGTGGATTCCACTCCCAAGAGATATCAAGCTCCTTCTCGCCCCCTGGTCGAACAGTTCGTTTCTTGCCCAAGGCAAGCCTCTCTGTACACCTCTTCCGTCAGTTTCTCTGACGACAGACGCCTCCCTTCTCGGTTGGGGCGGTCATTGCCGGGGCGAGATGATTTCAGGGGACTGGTCTCACTTGAGAGTTATGCCCCATATCAATGTTTTGGAAATGATGGCGGTCAGCCTGTCTCTTCATCATTTCAGGCCCGGTCTTGTTGGTCGCACTGTACTCGTTCTTACGGACAATGTCACAGTAGCTGCCTATATCAATCGCCAAGGCGGCACTCGGTCTTCCTCTCTGAACACCTTAGCTGCCCAGTTGTGGAGGTGGTGCCGGTCTATGAACATTATTCCGGTAGCCTCCTACATTCCCGGTCAGGAAAATCTGATCGCGGATTTTCTGTCGCGGGGCAAATGCCTCCCGTCAGAGTGGACTCTTCATCCGGAGGTGTTTGCTCTTCTCCAAGAGGTGTGGGGTCCTCTGGAGATCGATCTGTTCGCCTCCACCCTCAATCACCGACTCCCGAGGTATTGCTCGCGGGTTCGGGATCAGGAGGCGTGGGCGATGGATGCCTTTTCCCTCCATTGGGGAGCTATCCGGGGGTACGCTTTTTCCCCCATTCCTCTGATCCCTCAGGTCTTGAGGAAGGTCAAGGAGGACAGGGCTTGGCTCTTGCTGATAGCTCCACATTGGCCAGCGAGACATTGGTTTCCAGACCTGCTGAGTCTCCTGGCCGGCCAGCCGTTTCCCCTTCCTCTCAGGGAGGATTTGATAATTCAACCCCTCTCGGGGATTGTTCATCAACGCCCAGCGGTCCTCCACTTGACTGCCTGGCCGTTGTTGGGGAAGACGCCAGAAACTCGGGGCTCTCCGATAGGGCCTCCCAGTTTGTAATGAGAAGCCGTGGAGACTCCACTAGAGATCTCTACAACTCTCGTCTAGGGGCCTTCTTTTCTTGGTGCGAGAATCAGGGTGTCTCGCCACGTGAAGCCCCTATCGGTGTTATTGCCGATTTTTTGATCTCCCTTTTCGATAAGGGTAGATCGATTTCAACCATACGTGGCTATCGTTCGGCTATTGCCGCCGTCCACGTTGGTTTTGCTGATGGTTCGGGAGTCTCCAACTCCCCTCTTTTGGCTAGGTTGACTCGCTCCTTCTTCTTGCAGCGTCCATCAACTCGTAGCCTGACTCCTTCTTGGAGTCTACCCAAGGTCCTTGACGTGCTTGCGAAGCCACCTTTTGAACCTTTGGGTAAAGCGTCCTTTCACCATTTAACGGTCAAGACGCTATTTTTAGTCGCTATTGCTTCGGCACAGAGGAGGAGTACTTTTCATGCTCTGTGTATAACACCGGGTCACATCCGTTGGGAAAACCATGGTGTGCGACTTATACCCAAGCCCTCCTTTATTGCCAAAAATCAGACTGCTTCCTCTGGACCAGTTGAGATTTTTCTTAGACCGCTGTCGGACCATTCCTCAGTGCAGGAGGATAAGGTCTGGTGTCCGGTGAGGGCCTTGAAATGGTATTTAGATAGGACTAAGACTCTTCGTAAGAGTGATCAGCTTTTTGTCATCACTCGAGAGCCCTTTTCCGCCGCTTCCAGAGAATCCATTTCTAGATGGATAGTCGAAGCGATCCAGGCAGCTGGGCCGGAGGCCCTATTGACTGATGGGAAGCCCCGTGCTCACGATACCAGGGGCATCAGTGCCTCTTGGGCTCTTTTCCAAGGGGTGCCCCTAGTGGACATTATGAGGGCAGCCTACTGGCGTTCCTCCACGTCCTTCACATCTTTTTATTTAAAAGATGTTCTGTCTGAAGAGTCTTTTTCTAACAAGACGTTGCAAGCTGCAACGTCATCCTTGGGTTCCTGTTGACCTTCCTCTTGGGACATGCCCCCCATTTGAATCTGTGCTGGTCTAGCAAATAGGTAGGTACATTGATTTATTGTAGTAAATCAGTAAAATCAGAATTGATTTTATTATTTGCTAGATAAATCTATGTACCTACCTATGTCCCACCCTCCTACCCCACTCCTTGCCTAGCAACATGTCAAAGTTTGTCTGAGGCTGCTCGTAAAGAGGAGGATTGTGTGCGCGCGTCATGCGTACGTGCACAGAGGAAGGCGTGATCCTAGGGGGGTATATGCACTGTCGTGACTTTAATTACTCGAATGGCTTGCGTAGTCGGAAGACTAGCAAATAGGTAGGTACATAGATTTATCTAGCAAATAATAAAATCAATTCTGATTTTACTGATTTACTATATAAATCTATATACCTACCTATGACCCTCCCTCCTTCCCCTCTCCTTGCAAGCAACGTGTTTCTACTTGGGGTTGCTCGCAAAAGAGGAAGATGGCCGTGGCGTGTTGACGCGCGTGAGTATTGTGACTCATTTGTGTTAAATTCTCGAAGGGGTCCCGTAGTCAAGACTACTGGCATAATAGGTAGGTATATAGATTTATATAGTAAATAAGAATCAGTGCTGATTTTACAATTCTGGGATATGTTTTCCGCGCACGCGAGCTCAAAAAAGTTATCTTAGTATATTATGCCTTCGTGATCCGACTTTCTGCCAAGAAATCATGTTTTCGCACTAAATTCGAACGTAACCCCATATCAAACTGACTCGAAATCGTAAGTTTATAAAACAATGAAGCTTTTCACGTATTTAGAAAACTACAATATTTTGGCAATAATTTGACATTTGATGTTAAATGATAGTTGGCGATGATAGTTGGCGGGCGGCAGATGCCGCCCACGGCTCGCTAGGGGTTAATGTCACCAAATATCTGATCAATATAAAAGCTAAGGTGAACACAGATGGACGTAAAGGTTGGACTGCTTTTTACATTGCAGCAGGATATGGCAAACTTGATGTACTAAAATATCTGGTCAATCAAGGAACTGAGGTGAATAAAGTTGTTGGTAATGGAAGCTCTGCATTGAAGAATGGCCCAAGGTAATGTCATATTCATGTCGTAAAATATCTGATCAGTCAAGGAGCCGAGGTGAAAATGGGAGATACCAATAATTGGACTGCTCAGGAAGGTTATCTCGATGTCACTAGATATCTCATCAACAATGGATCTGATGTGAACATGGGAGATAACAATGGTTGGACTGCATTACACAGTGCTGCCAGTAAGGGTCATCTTGATATCGTGGAATATCTGATTAGTCAAGGAGCTGAGGTAAATCAAAGTAGAACCGATGGTATGATAGCGTTACACTGGTCTGCACAGAAAGGTCATCTTGATGTCACCAGATATCTTATCAATAATGGAGCTGAGGTGAACATGGGAGATAATGATGGTGGGACTGCATTACACAGTGCTGCCAGTAAGGGTCATCTTGATGTCGTGGAATATCTGATCAGTCAAGGAGCTGAGGTGAACATGGGAGATAACAATGGTTGGACTGCATTACACAGTGCTGCCAGTAAGGGTCATCTTGATGTCGTGGAATATCTGATCAGTCAAGGAGCTGAGGTGAACATGGGAGATAACAATGGTTGGATTGCATTACACAGTGCTGCTGAGAAAGGTCATCTTGATGTCGTGGAATATCTGATCAGTCAAGGAGCTGAGGTGAACATGGGAGATAACAATGGTGGGACTGCATTACACTGTGCTGCTGAGAAAGGTCATCTTGATGTCGTGGAATATGTGATCAGTCAAGGAGCTGAGGTGAACATGGGAGATAACAATGGTTGGACTGCATTACACAGTGCTGCCAGTAACGGCCATCTTGATGTCGTGGAATATCTGATCAGTCAAGGAGCTGAGGTGAACATGGGAGATAACAATGGTTGGACTGCATTACACAGTGCTGCCGATAAGGGTCATCTTGATGTCGTGGAATATCTGATCAGTCAAGGAGCGGAGGTGAACATGGGAGATAATGATGGTTGGACTGCATTACACACTGCTGCCAATAAGGGTCATCTTGGTGTCGTGGAATATCTAATCAGTCACGGAGCAGAGGTAAATCAAAGTAGAACCGATGGTAGGATAGCGTTACACTGGTCTGCACAGAAAGGTTATCTTGATGTCACTAGATATCTCATCAATAAAGGAGCTAAGGTGAACATGGGAGATAACAATGGTTGGATTGCATTACACAGTGCTGCTGAGAAAGGTCATATTGATGTCGTGGAATATCTGATCAGTCAAGGAGCTGAGGTGAACATGGGAGGTAACAATGGTTGGACTGCATTACACAGTGCTGCCGGTAAGGGTCATCTTGATGTCGTGGAATATCTGATCAGTCAAGGAGCTGAGGTGAACATGGGAGATAATGAAGGTTGGACTGCATTACACAGTGCTGCTGATCAGGGTCATCTTGATGTCGTGGAATATCTGATCAGTCAAGGAGCTGAGGTGAACATGGGAGATAATGAAGGTTGGACTGCATTACACTGTGCTGCCAATATGGGTCATCTTGGTGTCGTGGAATATCTAATCAGTCACGGAGCTGAGGTAAATCAAAGTAAAACCGATGGCAGGACAGCGTTACACTGGTCTGCACAGAAAGGTTATCTTGATGTCACTAGATATCTCATCAATAATGGAGCTAAGGTGAACATGGGAGGTAACAATGGTTGGATTGCATTACACAGTGCTGCTGTGAAAGGTCATATTGATGTCGTGGAATATCTGATCAGTCAAGGAGCTGAGGTGAACATGGGAGGTAACAATGGTTGGACTGCATTACATAGGGCTGCCGGTAAGGGTCATCTTGATGTCGTGGAATATCTGATCAGTCAAGGAGCCGAGGTGAACATGGAAGGTAAAAATGGTTGGACTGCATTACATACGGCTGCCGGTAAGGGTCACCTCGATGTCGTGGAATATCTGATCAGTGAAGGAGCTGAGGTGAACAAGGGAGATAATGATGGGGGGACTGCATTACACTTTGCTGCCGAAAATGGTCATCATATTGTCACCAAATGCTTGATCAGTCAAGCAGCTGAGGTGAACATGGGAGATAATGAAGGTTGGACTGCATTACACAGTGCTGCTCATGAGGGTCATCTTGATGTCGTGGAATATCTGATCAGTCAAGCAGCTGAGGTGAACAAGGGAGATAATGTAGGTTGGACTGCATTACACAGTGCTGCTCAAGAGGGTCATCTTGATGTCGTGGAATATCTGATTAGTCACGGAGCTGAGGTGAACAAGGGAGATAATGATGTTTGGACTGCATTACACAGTGCTGCTCAGGAGGGTCATCTTGATGTCGTGGAATATCTGATTAGTCAAGGAGCTGAGGTGAACAAGGGAGGTAATGATTGGGGGACTGCATTACACAGTGCTGCTCAAGAGGGTCATCTTGATGTCGTGGAATATCTGATTAGTCAAGGAGCTGAGGTGAACAAGGGAGGTAATGATGGGGGGACTGCATTACACAGTGCTGCTAAGAGTGGTCATCTTGATATCACTAAATATCTCATCAATAATGGAGCTGATGTGAACATGGGAGATAACAATGGTTGGACTGCATTACATAGTGCTGCCAGTAAGGGTCATCTTGATATCGTGGAATATCTAATCAGTCAAGGAGCTGAGGTAAATCAAAGTAGAACCGATGGTATGATAGCGTTACACTGGTCTGCACAGAAAGGTCATCTTGATGTCACCAGATATCTTATCAATAATGGAGCTGAGGTGAACATGGGAGATAATGATGGTGGGACTGCATTACACAGTGCTGCCAGTAAGGGTCATCCTGATGTCGTGGAATATCTGATCAGTCAAGGAGCTGAGGTGAACATGGGAGATAACAATGGTTGGACTGCATTAAACAGTGCTGCCGAAAATGGTCATCATATTGTCACCAAATGCTTGATCAGTCAAGCAGCTGAGGTTAACATGGGAGGAGGTAACAATGGTTTGACTGCATTACACAGTGCTGCCAGTAACGGTCATCCTGATGTCGTGGAATATCTGATCAGTCAAGGAGCTGAGGTGAACATGGGAGATAACAATGGTTGGATTGCATTACACAGTGCTGCTGAGAAAGGTCATCCTGATGTCGTGGAATATCTGATCAGTCAAGGAGCTGAGGTGAACATGGGAGGTAACAATGGTTTGACTGCATTACATAAGGCTGCCAGTAAGGGTCATCTTGATGTCGTGGAATATCTAATCAGTCAAGGAGCTGAGGTGAACATGGGAGATAACAATGGTGGGACTGCATTACACTGTGCTGCTGAGAAAGGTCATCTTGATGTCGTGGAATATGTGATCAGTCAAGGAGCTGATGTGAACATGGGAGATAACAATGGCTGGACTGCATTACACAGTGCTGCCAGTAAGGGTCATCTTGATGTCGTGGAATATCTGATCAGTCAAGGAGCTGAGGTAAATCAAAGTAGAACCGATGGTATGACAGCGTTACACTGGTCTGCACAGAAAGGTTATCTTGATGTTACGAGATATCTTATCAATAATGGAGCTGAGGTGAACATGGGAGATAACGATGGTTGGACTGCATTATACACTGCTACCAGTGAGGGTCATCTTGATGTCGTGGAATATCTGATCAGTCAAGGAGCTGAGGTGAACAAGGGAGATAATGATGGGGGGACTGCATTACACTTTGCTGCCGAAAATGGTCATCATATTGTCACCAAATGCTTGATCAGTCACGCAGGTCCCTACTGAGGTGAACATGGGAGATAATGAAGGTTGGACTGCATTACACAGTGCTGCTCAAGAGGGTCATCCTGATGTCGTGGAATATCTGATTAGTCACGGAGCTGAGGTGAACAAGGGAGGTAATGATGGGGGGACTGCATTACACAGTGCTGCTCAGGAGGGTCATCTTGATGTCGTGCAATATCTGATCACTCAAGGAGCTGAGGTGAACAAGGGAGATAATGATGTTTGGACTGCATTACACAGTGCTGCTCAGGAGGGTCATCTTGATGTCGTGGAATATCTGATTAGTCAAGGAGCTGAGGTGAACAAGGGAGGTAATGATGGGGGGACTGCATTACACAGTGCTGCTAAGAGTGGTCATCTTGATATCACTAAATATCTCATCAATAATGGAGCTGATGTGAATAAAGGAGATAATGGCGGTTCTATTGCCTTAGTCCATGCTGCCGCTGATGGTCGTGCTCTTGTTACAAACTTTTTGTATGATATAGAATCTTACTCGGAGCCTGTTCATACTATCTGCTTTACAGATTTACAAGTTGCTTCAGAGAGAGGTGATCTTGATGTCGTACAAGATCTGATTAGTAGAGGAGCAGAGTTGGATAGTGCTAACACCTTCAGATGGACTGCCTTGCATATTGCTTCAATGAATGGGCATCATCATATCGTAGAGTATTTGCTTGTTCAAGGAGCGGATGTCAATATCACCAATGCCTTTGGTAGAAGTGCTTTGCATTATGCTGCACAGTATGAACACATGGATATCGTGAAATATCTAATCAGTCGAGGGGCTGGGGTAAGTAGGGGCGATTCTATGGGATGGACTGCCTTATGTCATGCTGTACAGCAGGGTCATTTAGATGTTGTCAAGTATTTAAATCAAAAAGATGAGGTAGATACATGCGATGTAAATGGAAGCACTGTCCTTCATCAGGCTGTATGCAGTAATCAACTTCATATCGTAACTTATCTGCTCAACAACGGCGCTGACGTAAATAAGAAGACTGTGAGTGATGTAATCATAGCACGGTTTGATGCACACAATGCTTACTGTGATATAGCGAATCGAGTTCGTGGAAAGGAAGCTCTTGCTTTTCGGGAAAACAGTTATAGGCCTCATGAATCCAGTGCAGATTATGAAAGTAAATTACGAAGAACGGAATACGCCCAAGCAGATAATACTAACCATGATGGAATGGTTCTCATGTATACGCCAACTATTAAATGGGTTCTTGATATTGAACACCATATCCTCAGTCAAGGTAGCAGAATCGGCGGATGCACTCCATTGCATTGGGCTGCAAATTGGGGCTGCTTTAGTGTCGCAAGATGCCTGATCAGTCACGGAGCTGATGCGAAAGAAGGTAATGCTTTAGGTTGGACACCACTTCATTTCGCTGCTGAAATGGGGTATCTAAATATCGTCGACTATCTCATCAGTGAAGGAGCTAAAGTCAATTGTGGGGATTCTGATGATATCACTGCCTTGCATGTCGCTGCATTTCTTGGTGATCTTGATGTTACAAATCGTCTGCTAAAGCAAGGAGCCGATTTGGATAGGGTTACCTATACCAAGAGATTAACAGCCTTGCATGTTGGCACACAGAATGGTAACATTGGTGTCATAAACTCTCTGGTCAGCCATGGTGCTGATGTTACTAAAGCAGATAAGGACGGCTGGACTGCCTTACACATTGCTGCACAGAATGGTCACCTTGATGTAATCAAGTTCCTATTTCTGCAACATGCTGATGTGAATAAGGTCACGAATAAAGGATCGACTGCCCTGCATATAGCCGCTGCAAATGGACATGTTGATGTCACAACGTATCTGCTAATACAAGGAATGGAAGTGAACATTGGCGACATTCATGGCTTCACTCCTTTGCACATTGCTGCGATGAAGGGTTATATGCACATAGTAAAGCTTTTGCTTGATGAAGGAGCAAGAGTTGATGAAAGGAATGCCAATGGACAGACGCCTCTCCATCTATCATCAAGGGAAGGAAACGTAAATGTCTCCGACATCTTAGCAGAACATGCAAAGGTATGTAGTAAATTCTTCCTACACATTGTGTGCAGCTACTATAAACAATCAGAAAGCTTCAAATTTTATTCTGAAAAAGATATAGTACTGAAATCAAACATAGTAAATTGGAGCTTATTTTGAACTCATGTTATTTTGCGTAGATAAGAGCAAAATGAAGTCTTCAAATTTCGTAATGAATTCCTCAAGCAAAAGTCACATCGTAAGATATTTAATGAGTATTGATTAGCCTCTGAAAACTAATTGAAAGTCCGTGTTTCAGTTAATAATGGGTCTTGGTACAAATGACTGGTCAAATGCAAGTTTCTTAATCTGTTTTATAATAGATCGCTGGAGCTCTAGATCAACGTGATGACAACGGATCGACAGCCATTCATCTCGCCACTCAAAATGGAGACACATCAGTTATCGAGACTTTGGTTTCTCATGGAGCCAACCTGAACATCCAATCGCACGACGGGAAGACCTGCCTTCATTTAGCCAACATACTCTCTGAAGGAACAGGAAGAGTGCAAACAGCCACACTCGAAGTAGTAAGATAAATCACACATCTAGCACGGGCACTGAGGCTGGATTGAAGTATATATATATATATATATATATTTGGCGCCCGGGGCAAACAATGAAGTCAGCCCCCCCCCCCCCCCCCCCCCCGTGCCCAAACTTATGTTATTGTACGAGCGAGGGAGCAAAGCGACCGAGCGGCAAAATTTAATTTTTAACCCTAAAGAACGCACTTTGTGCATTTTACCTATGAAATTTTGCAATACCACCGCAACACTGAGCGGTAGAGCAGCACGAATGTTATACATTCGTAAACGGTTTTCTATTCACTCGCATCTACAATCAGGAGCAAAACTAACAAAAAACCCATATGCTTGAGAAAGAGTCGATAAATTCAGCAACAATACCTGAAGTTCTTTCAAAAGTTTAACCTTTGCAAATGTCGTGTTGTACTCTATCCTATTTTGGGGGCAATATTTCGCAGGAGCACTGGCGTAGCCAAAATTTTTCAATAGGGGGGCAGACTTGAAGGATCCAACCGCGTAGTCCGATTTCATTTTGTGGTGCGGTTGTGAGAACGCGAAGCGTGCTCCCTAGCGGAGTGGGTACAGGGAGAGGGAGGGGGAGTCCCCCCCCCCCCCACTCCCCCTGCCGCGCGAAGCGTGAAAGCTCTTTGACATTTTATAGCACATTTGAGAGAAGACAACGGCTCGTAGAAATTTTTTAGGGAAAAGGTTAGTTCGACGTCCGGACTGCTTTTCAGTTATGTGGACGCAATACTGCACTGTTGTAACAGGGATGGGTGCAGGGGAGATTTTGAAAGCTCGGACGTTTTATAACAAATCCGAGAGAAAGATACGGCGCGTAGCACTTTAGGCGGATAGTTAGCTCGACACCCGGACTGCTTTAATATTTGGAGGTAATATACTGCACTATAAGTGCAGAGAGAGAGAGAGAGGGGAGTTACTTTCCCCTTCCCGCGCGAAGCGCGAATACTTTGACGTTTTAGCAAATTTTGATTGAAAGATAACGGCTCGTATCGCCTTTTTAGGCTCTTGTTCTTTCACTTCGCCCGCTTTTTCGCTCTCGCTTTTTTTAGGGGGATGAATAGGATGGCCATGGGCCCCTTGTGCCCCCTGGCTACGCCTATGAGCAGGAGTCATATGAAATCTACAAAGCAATTCCAATTACATCTTTATTTTTCAAATGTTTAACCCTTTAAGCTATTAGAACTATATACTGAGGGCGAGAAATTACGCGATCCTGAAAGAACAATTGTGCGAGGGAGCAAAGCTACAGAGCTTTGGAAAATGTTCGCATTTCAAACCTTCAACAACTAAATTTCTAGTGCATTTACCCAGCGGATATTGGGAACATAATCCATAAGGATAATTTCTCTTCTTTCCCTTCTTTGCGTTTTTGCGCCCTCTCCAAGTGCCGCCTGGGGATACCTGCCCCCTGCCCCCCTAGATAAACCATGAGTTTGGATGATTATTAGTTTTAAGTTAATGTATCATAATTCATGTTTTTTATCCAATTTTTTTTAATTTTTTTTATTTTTTATTTTTTATTTTTTTGGGGGGGGGGGGGGGAGGGGGGGGGGGTATATACCCCCATCCCCCGGGATCGACACCCATGCTCCCAGGCAATATTCCGACAGCCCCCCCCCCCCCTTTCATGCCTTTTGGAGACCTTTTGTCCCCAGATGCCATGCCAGTGGGTGGACCTCTCTTCCCGGGGCTCCTCACAGATAAAACACCCGTCGCAAAATCTTTTAGAAGTCACCTCAAGGACAATTTCTTATTGTACTCAATGGCGTAGACCGGGGGCACCGGGGGCCATGACCCCGTATTTAGCTGCTTAAAAAAAAGCGGGAACGAAAAAGCGGGGTAAGTGAGAGAAAAGGCCTAAAAAGGCGCTACATGCCCGCGCTTCGCTCCCCACGAAATAACTCTCCTCTCCCTGCACCTACCCCTGTTACAAACGATAAAATATTGCATCCAATTAACTGAAAAGCAGTCAGGGTGTGATGAATAAATTTCCGCCTAAAAGAATCATTTGCTACGAGCCGTTTATCTTTCTATTAAATTTGGTAAGCCGTCAGAGCTTTCTCGCTTCGAGCGCGAAGGGAAAACCCCCTCCCTTCATCCACCCCAGTTACATACAGTGTAGTACTGCCTCCAAATAACTGAAAAGCACCCAGGGTGTCGAACTATCTTTCACTCTAAAAAAGTGTTATATATAAAAAAAATACCATGGTAATGCGTATTTCATGGTATTACCGCCATAACACCACGAAAACATGGTAAATCCGTGGTACACATCGTATTGCCACAGTATTACGAAAAACATTGTATATTCATAGTATTTGCATCGTGTACCATGAAAAGCATGGTACATTCATAGCATTTTCATCTTGACAATGGGTAACGCGGTAAATTCACGGTACTTTCACAGTAATACCGTCCCAATTTACCGCGGTATACACGAGCCGTTATCTTTCTCTCGATTTTCTGTAAAATGTAAGAGCTTTCGCGCGGGAAGGGGGAAACTCCCACCCTTGTAAAGCCCCGGTCACACAGCGCTCCACGTTTAAATCACGTACAAAAAGTTATGAAAATCTGGTGGACGTGGTCGTAAGGGGTAATTTTTGGTCAATTTTGGTTTGGCCGTGCTTTGTACGGGGTATGGCCGTCGGCGGCTGTTCCACCGCTGAAGCACTGCCTAAGCACGGCTAACAACGTCCAGCCACGTGTTTGTTCGCGGAAAAATCTATTTGTCAGTGATAAGCCGCTAAACACACGCTATTTCCCGTGATACCACCGCGTAACACCCGTCCGATGACCGTGCTCTGCCCGTGACAGACCGCTAAACTTTCGCGTCTTACCGCGTCTAAGTTTTAATCACTGCCGGAACACGGATTATCACGTGTTTCACGTGTGTTGCACGTCTTTACCACGTGTGCCGCCCGTGGTTGTCCGCGGGCTAAAATTTTGAGCAGTTCAAATCTTTTTGCCGCGTCCGACGCCGTTCCGATTTTTCCCCGCGTCCTGCCACGTATATAAACCGACCGTAGCTCGTCTTAAACTCGACATCAACGCGAACATAGTCTGCTTCACGGGAGACCACTTTTGGCCGTGATTAAGCCGTAAAGCGCCGTGTGACCGAGGCTTACATACAGTACATTATTACGTCAAAATAACTGGCAAGCAGTCAGGGCGTCGAACTATAACTTTCCGCCGACAAAAACTATTTGCTACGAGCCGTTTATCTTTCTCTTAAATTTGATTAAACGTCAGAGCTTTCGAGCTTTCGCGCTTCGCGCGGGAAGGGGGGAACCCCCCCTCTCTGTAGCTGCCCCCGTTGCATACGCTGCAGTATTACTCCAAATATCTGAAAAGCAGTCAGGGTGTTTGTCACGAGTGATTTTTTTTTAAACCAACTGCCACTATGACTCGTACAAAATGAGATCTAAACGGTTCTGTAAATTCAAATTAGGTTTAACCTTTAAATCTTCAAATTATGATGTTCAACATGTAATAAAATATACAAATCTATGTACATAACTGAAATGGGTGGGGAGCTTCTATCTGGAGGGTCCCGCCTCAGCCCCGGTCGCTTGGCCAGTCTCTCTCCTCGACCATGGTTGACGTGCGGGTAGGCTGAGATCGAGCACCTTATTCGACGAGGATCCGTTAATTGTAACAAAGAGTTGCAGCTTAATTGGGCTCGCATCTCGCCTCGATGAGGAAAACCCTCCAGAAAAACGTTTTTGCTGCTAAACTAATCCTCGATGGTGCAGAGCTTCTGCATCCCATGCAGCTCTATCTTGAAGAGTTCTCCCTGAATTCCCCACAACAAGCCATATTTATACATTTCTCTTCCTACTAACAGGTTGCCGGAATCTTTTGATAAAAAGAAACATCCAGGAAGCAACCCATACCATACATTCCATTACATCTTTGAAGGTTTTGACTATGTATTATGCACACATTGAGAAAAACATTTCCTGTCGGTAAATTCCCGACTGTTAAAAATTCTTTTGTGTCGAACTATAACTTTCCGCCGACAAAAATTGTTTGCTGCGAGCTGTTTATCTTCCTATTAAATTTCATTAAACGTCAGAGCTTCGCGCTTCGCGCGGGCTGAAGGGGCAACTCCCCCTCCCTGCAGCTGCCCCTGCTGCATACAGTGCAGTATTACTCCAAATATCTGAAAAGCAGGTGGATACACACAGCCTGGATTATCAGTGGTTGTTCTTCCCCTAGCTTCCTCTCCCTTGAGGAGGGGCGATAGAAGGGGATGTGACTTAGGCTTCCATCGTAGCTTTGGGCTGCTGTCCGTTGTAATTCCTGGCTAGATGATCAGTGAATTCCTGGGAAGGGGAAAACTCCCCTCCCTGCACCCATCCCTGTCACAGTGTAGTATTACGTCTGCTAAAAAGCAGTCCCGACGTCGAAATAACTTTCTGCCTAAAAATGGTGCTGTACGAGCCGTTATCTTTCTCTCAAATTTGCTTTGCGTGTTCACAACCACCCCCTTAAAAAGAAATCATGGCTATGCGGTTGAATCATTGACGTTATCTATCCGTTTTTTATAATTGGTTTATTTCCCTACGCTGCTCTTTCTCTACACGCACACAGAGCGCGACTCTCCACTCATCGCGCAACCCCCAATTTCACCCGTCGAGGGTGGAATTGAAAGGACGGATCTTGTTTTAGCGTTGAGGGGTGTCGCATCGTGCGATACGGAGACATTCCAGGCAGTGAACTACTTTCACGTCTGCACCCCCCATTGAAAAAGCCTGGCTACGCCTGTGATTGTACTGTATTATCCACTATCATGTTCGGATAAATCATGTCATCGTAATGTCCGCACATTTCAAAAGGTGATGGACAAGGCCATTGAAATTAGCTTAGGTTGATTTTCTAAAAGTTGTATCATATATTTATTATATTTCAGGCAGAGCTTCTGAAGTTGGATTTATAATTTGCCTCTTTTTGTACAAATATTTCAAATACATACTGATAATGAAAAGCATCTAAGACTTTGAAGGATAAGCCATCAGTATTTTGGACACGTTCGTTACGGAACATTTAACCCACTTGCTAATAAACGATGAAAAGTGAACGACAGAGGATTGATTGTCAAAAGACTTTCATACAGGAAGTTAAAGACAGTTTTCATGAGCATATGAGGGATGTGTGGGATATGGGCTAGGGGCTGCGACCCCTAAGTCTTTTGAAATACATGTATTGCCACTTCTTTGGGGAAAAGGATGGTCTTTTGTTAAATCATACCTGTTATTTAGATCTCAGCTGAGTCCTGTCAGAGCGAACTCTCCCCAGAAAAGGCATTGGTCTTGTACCTGCTGGACAAGGGTGCGAAACTGGACATATGGGATGATGAAGGTAAACTACCAATACACTATGCCACAAGTGAAGTCGTCCGACAGATGATATTTTCAAGGTAAGCAAGTCTATCTTCATAATCTACTGCTTTTAATAATCATATCATGACAAAATGAATCCAAAGATAGTTAGTAAAAGGGGTAAATCCTTAGATATTAGGCATCTTCTACTGTAACGTCTAAATCACTTTTACATTCTCGGTTTTGATGCATTAATTGATTTCATTTGATTAAAACAATGTTTACTCTATTTTCATCAATACAGTGAGTATTCAATTTCAAACACTTCACTACTTATAATTTTCTTTGATATTTCTGTTTGAAACGTATAGGTTACCGTCGGAAGATATGGTCAGAAGTTATCGAGGTAAAACATAGATACTTATCAAAATTCACTTGGTAATATACCGCTCCACCTTTTTCTGTGATGTCTTACACTTCTTATAGTTATAATGTAAATTTTATGTGCGTTGATTTCATTCATGAAAATAGGCTAACCGCCATACTTAAATATATTTTCATTTACCTTGTATATTTTAACTTTTAATATTGTTTCGGAAATAATGATAATACAACAATGTCCAATACCTTTCATTCAAAGGAAATTACGAGTCTTAATCAAGGTTTTGTAATTCTGTCAAAAGAGCATTGACGGATACAAGCCTCATGAAATATATGCGAGACTATTTTTCAGCCCCGCAGTCTCATAATCTCTTTCGTATGTTTCCTCTGGAAAGTCCGTCTGACTATCGATTCATTAGCTTTATCTTTGAATTGGAACTCAGAACAGTAATATCAATACACCAATTCGCCTTAAATCCGATGTTCCCCCTTTTCATACTAAGTAATTTCTTATGCCTTGAAACATAAAGGCAACCATTTTTTGCTTTTCAACATTGGTTGGTAATTTCTTGATATAATCTTATGTACAGAAGAAGAAGAAGCAATAACCCTGGTACATACAATATCAACTCAAGTCGAGAATGAAGACGGGCAACACATAGAACTGGCAGACCATGGCCTATCAGTGTCTATCCCACCAGGGGCTGTTCAAAATAGTGACTCCCGCAAGATCATACTAACCCTTGTAAGAGACCATCCCAGTGTCGACATCCAAGATGACGAATCAATGGCCTGCTACGGGATCAGATGTGACCCTCCTAACATGATCTTCCACCACCCTGTCAAGATCAGGATACCACACTCTACCTCGGTCATCAACCCCGATCAAATAACACCGGACATTGTTTCCCAAACCTGGGATACAATAAAAGGTTGGTGTTTTTTCTTCAAACGCTGCAATCAACATGATTTAGTTACGATTTCGTTCTTACTGTGGGTATTTTTATGATTTAATAAAGTACGTTACCTTACAAGAACCACATGAATTAGAGATAAAAGAATGCTGAAACAAAATTCTTCCATGATTTCACTCGGTAAATGTTAAATCAAATATCTTGCTGCACAGAAAATTTTGAATGTTTTGGGGTCGCGTCATTTCACATTGAACAAGATTTTGTGTAAAGAAAATTGTATGAATTATTGTTTCCCCCACTTACATGACGAGAGTTGAAACTATCATGCTCCCAAACATCCAGCATATGTTGAGGCCACTTTTAAGCACATCCAACTACATGTAGATTTTGTGTCTGCATGACAATTCATTCTGCCACCTCCAAGTCATGTTATCGAAAGGACGGTTTTAGTTTTCAGTCAGTTTATAAACACCTTGAAGTAGTATAAATCGATTCCAACTTCACAATATTTCCTTTTATGTGTAAAAACTATTAGATTATTTTATTTTAATCAACACTAGGTCTTCCAATAATATGGAGAAAGACAGCAGCGTCACCGGACAAACCGCCATACTGCAGTGTCCATAAGAGACATCTTGAGCTCTACATTGACCACTCTGCTGAGTGGTGGGTTCTTATCCCTCTTAAGCAACATGTGGTCAGACACCAACTCCTGTGCACTCCATATATACCAGACAAAATAGAAAGAGGCAAAGAGATCGAGGTTCACTTTCACGTGCATGCAGACCTTCCTGGACTCAAAATGGTCAGTAAACAGCGCAAAAGGCCTGTTTAATTGATAAGATTTTTCTTTAATTAGTTAACCAAGATATTTGTTTAATATGGTAACCATTCCAATGATATTGTAAAGGTGATGTGTACTTTATTTTTTTACTTGTTATTCCCATCCACACATGTTCATGGTGCTTTCAACTGTTCCTTTAAAATAGGAAGTACAAGAGGAGGAGAAACGGCAGTCGTACCACAAGGTTCATCGCTCGATACCGTTTTATGTAGAATCAAAGTCTGGTGACGTAACAGTGACATGTGATCGTGAGGGTGAGATCATTGAAAGCAAGGTAATCTGAATTTAAGGGCATTTATTCGATGTATTCATTTTACACAATAATGTGCAAACATTCTACATAATTAATACTTAATTTCCATAGCGATGGATACTTTTTGTTGATATTGTTCTTCGTAGCTTCGCTTTTTTACTCAAGTACCCCCTTTCCGTACATGTCATTTTCCTCGATGTATTTATCCCTAACAAAGATCATCTTATATGCTTAGTGTGTATTATTTGGAAATCGCCGGTACAGCAGGAAGGGAGGGAGGGGGGGGGGGGGGGGGTTGTCAGCATTCAACAGTTTTGTATTTATTGTCAGTGTAACCTAAGCAATTTATGTTTTAGTTTGATGCCTTTGTCACTGCAACAGAATAGACCGATGTCAGGTGCATAGGCCTATATCACTAACCCATTGTATTTGTCTTCATTACAATAACTTTGTTTTGAGTTGTTATTATTCTATCCCACAGGTTCTGTCACTAAAGGATCTTCATAGCAAAATAACACACAAAGTATTGCTGTCGGTAACTTCGCTTGAAGATAATAAAGATTTCGAAATGATTAACATCGCAATTGAACAAGCTGGAAGGCTAGGAATGTCAAGCTCTCTGGCATTCGTCATCAGATACTCAGGTACGTGTACTGCTTTCGTGTTAGTGTTGTTATTGCAGATTATCCTTAGATCACGCTGCACAACTCTAGGGCATGGTGAGTTGAAAGGAATATTTAATGTGTCGACTTGAACGCCGTCCTAGCTACGAGCTGCAATGGACTGCTTTGTGCAAGAACGGCTCATCCGTCTACTGGGTTCTCCCTCGTCCACCAGTCAGATCGAGAACGCGTCAAACATGGTTTTGCCGTCTTCACTAAAACGTGAACCTCCTTCACCCATTGTGAGTTTCGTGCTTCACCTACTTTGTATGCAGTCAACATAAAGCAGTCCATTGTCGCTGGGAGGATCTAGGACGGTGTTCTCTTCTACAAATACGACAACTCGTTATTGATAATCTAAGACCAATTAGCCAGCCCAAGTCGTTCGGGGGGGGGGGGGGGGGGGGGGAGAAGGTTATCAGTCTAAAAGAAAGAAAGGCCACAATGTATACTTGTCTTCCAAAATCTTTTTTCTTGGTCAAAAATTGTTAGGGGCCTTGCCCCCACCCCTTTTGCGTACACTAGCGCTTATAACTTTAATTAGTATTACCATTATTTTTGTGTGACCACGAAAGTAGCTAGATGGAATTCAGTTTCAACAGAATGAATTTATCACCCCGATACGATGGGCAGTATATTATTTTTGACAGCTTGTTTTGGTGAATGTTAAAAAGTGTTCCTTAATGGCCATTTCCTTTCTTTTCTATTTGTTTCATCAATTTTGAAGGCTTATGCCCATAATGCATAGGTTCAGTTATGTGATATCGAGGTTGAGGTTGAACCAATCAACCAATTTGGGCCTTATCTGAGTATAGAAACAGAATATCAAGGAAATTGTGACCATTTATATTCTTATTTTTTTTTGTTCTTATCATTGCAGATAAACTAGAGTATTCAGAGTCTCCTTTATTCAGTCGGTAAGCTACATCTTTGATCAGTGTCGTTAATACTTTGCAGCTTTTTAAAAAAATCTAAATGTTAGGTAATTTTGGCCTATGAAATAGATATATCCAAATACATTCAGACCGGAGTCAATAGCTTCAAATAAACGTTCAACATCTTGCCAAAAGACATTAACGTTGGGCTGCTATTCAAACCATAAACCCCTCGGTTGCAAGTCAAATGAACGAACCACTTTACCACGACAACTCTCTCTTGCTTACAATGCAGGGCAGTGGAAGAAGTCTCGCAAAGTGACCTCCCGGACATTGATGTTCTTACAATAGCCCAAATGATGACAGTAGACCAGTTCTACGATCTGGGAGTAGCTCTTGGTTTCACCATACAGCAACTGGATGTCATAGAGTACCGCAGGTTCCGAGACAGACAGCAAGCCATCTATGACATGTTGGTGACTTGGCGAGAAAGACAAGCCTCCGGTCAAGAAGCAAAGGAGCAGTTTCTTTTGCGTCTGAAGTCTTTAGATTCACTAGCAGAAGAGATGGAGATGACAGGTTTTAATTTTGATCATTCTGTCATAACGTAATTTATAACTTTCTGCCATTTTCTCCACGATGACGTAAAAAAATAATTCACTATATTTTATGAATACGTTCAAAATATCCACTAACATATCAGTGTTGATAATACAATAGGCTTCACCTTTTCATGTAAGTTGTGGATGTTTGAAGAGACCAGTTTTCTCTAATAATCAGCTTCTATTTCAGTGTATGAATACGATACAATGAACATAGTGAAAAGGGAACCATCAATCAATTTCAGGATATGTCTTGTTTAAATGTTGAAAAGAATAGAAGATTTCGTAGTATTTTCTACATGACATTTTGAATAATTATCAGTGTTCATACATCAATGGAAAGAGGTGAGCTAGCATATGGCCGACCAGGTGCAGTTATTAAATTGTACTATTTAATTTTCTGTCCTTTATATTGCCTGCCTCTACCTGATCAACGTCCATCAGACACTGGTACTACTGGGTAAGAATATCCCCTCTATAATATTTTAATTGATATCCAACTATCTGATAAGAGCCATAACTATGTTTGAAATTATAGGGTTAACGCACTCGAGGTTGTCAGCAGACCTTTTATCGTTGGATCAACGATTTAATTCAGTGCCCTTCATTTTCCTGAAATTCCAAGTGTTTATTTGGGTATAGCGCACTATTCAATATTTGCAACCGTTTATTACTTATTAGGGAAAATAGCCTAGCTAGTGTGCTGAAAATGTTGAATATACTTGAAATACAATTGCACTAGTTACAATATGACTACCAATAAGATGAACATATACGAGACGACAATCGAAAATGACACTGAACGAGAGTGAGCAGAAAGTAAAGAATATAAAAGAAAGTAAAGAAATAAAAGGAGAAAATACCCCTCCCCCACAAAAACCCCGGAGGCACACAAAGAGAGAGAGAGAGAGTTACAGAGAGCGACCCGAAGTTTAATGTACATTGAAACGATTGATCAGAAATTTATTGTAAAGCATAAACTGAAAATTCTTTCTTATCGTTTGTATGTGACATTATTATTCCCACGATACAGTGAACTCCCGGACAAGACACTGCTTTCATTCGCCAGGCAGATCAAACCAGAGAAGTTCTTTGAGATTGGTGGGAAGCTAGGATTCACCAAGACGGAGCTACAGCACATCGAACACCGGACATTTTTTTAACAGGAAAGATGCTAACATCCAAATGCTCTCGAGTTGGAAAGCAGCTCAAACTCCAGGACCTGAAGCAATGCGGGCATTAAACCTGGTTTGGGAGTCTGTGCAGGCTGCATCGAAAGCAGAGAATGCCCAGAGTAATAGCTATGATCCTTTATATTATTTTACTACATTTAAGTGCAACATAATAAGGAATGATCGATATCAGTTTATTATAAAGAATATAATTTTGTCTAATATAATGGCCGAATGATGATAGAATCGAGAACATAATTGCTCTTTTAAATTGGATGGGTCTGTCAAACAGTTCCGTTTTCTACTTTTTATCAGATGCTATATTTTTGAGATTGGTCATTGAAAACTTAGTCATTATCTATCACATACGGTGATACCCTTTGCAGGGCGCCTTCTTTTTTGTCTTGAAAATATACTTAAAAATATAAGAAAACTAAAGCAATTATTCACCTTGTTCCCTTCAGCATCCTTTTAGGGCATATAAATTGCAGCAACCCAGGTTATGTCCTAAAATTATAAGAAACACAAAACATAATCACAAAGGATTCTGTGATGCAACGGCAATAACAACCCTTGTTGAAATGTTTAGCGGACATACACTTTTATCTTGTAGAAGGAGAAGCTTCTCAAGAATTAGAAGTGAACTCAGTTTCAGCGCCTGAGAAAACAATCGAGCATACTGTACCTACAGAGCCTGAAGATATGGAGATCGTCAGAACTTCATATTCGGGTAAGTCATACGTTGTAGCCATGGCAAAAAGTTGCCGTTCACAGTATGAATTTTATCTTTCGTTGCGTTGTGCCAAACTAGTACTGAGTGAACAACATGCGTTATTCATATTTAGCGGAGCCAAATACTAACAGGCAAACGCCACAAGAGAAAAATGTGTAAGAGTGTTATTTATTATGCTGCAGATGGAGAGGAGATTGTTGAAGACATCGACATGTGTGGAGGTACACCTACCATGGAGGAGCTTTGCACCGTCGCTCTGCCAGTGAAAAGTTTGTCGATGGCATGGGAACTGGGGAAGGCTCTTCGTCTGGAAGATGACGTCATCGTAGGATTCGTTGCTCCGTCTGATTCAGCAGCACTGAATAGAGTAGCACGACAACTCGTGAACAACTGGTGGAAACGTTTAGGAAGTCATGAGAAGAAAGATCAGATGACTGAGCTCCTACTGGTGTACAATATCCAGGATACCAATGCAGGTTTGATACAGTTTTAGGGCAATATTCTTCATAACTTTGCTAAAGTTATATTATTTACTACAAATCACGTGGGGGTGGGGTCTTTATTATGATAATATGCGAGTTATACTATAAGAGTGGAACAAGAAAAAGCAGATTTAGTAGTTATAATAGTCATCTTAAAAATTCCACTTGCAATTTATATTCTAATTCGAGGAGAATACTAATCGGGTCTTATTTACCCAGGGTAATAATATAATAATAATACTGGATATTGGATATTTGTATAGCGCTCATATCCACCATGAATGGTGCTCAAGGTTGGTTTGAAAGTTCGATGATTTATTTCACCTGACTGCTAAGAAAACATGTGTATGCTTGTAAGTAAGTAACTAGGGGACCGAGAGCATTAAGTCATCTCCCAGGGACTTCGTAATGATGATTAATGCCTTACAAAAGGGCACTAACGCATCCACTTGATTTCAAAGCCGGGTCCTCCCAGCTTCGAGACCACTGCTCTACCACCGAGCCATCGCGCCTCCACATCAGTATTAATACTGCTATTCCTGCTGGCCAAGCAATTACTGCATGAATATGGACGATTGAAGTTCTAATAATACCTAATTCATAATTTTCCCAGGCCGTGATGAAATCTCCAAAAAGATTTGCACAACCCCTGACCTCTTCTACCTCGCACAACGCCTTGATCTTGGAGCTTCTGACATCATGCGTGTCATATGCGCATCTTTGACCTTTCCCTCTATCTTGATACGTCACATGGTTCTACAAATGCTTAAAGAATGGTCACGCCATGGAGGAACAATGCAGAGGCTTCTCGAGGTTGGTCAAGCTTTCCATTTCAACGATGCAGCAGACAGAATAGCGACAGGTAATTGCAGCAAATCACATTTCATTGACGGTGTCATGAAAAACTCTGCAAATAAAATATTCGACATAATCTTTGGTTCGCTTTTTTTCAGCACAGAATATTGTATTCATATTGCAAATAGTTCTTAAACTTTCTCAATGAGATCTGGATCCTGTTTGCCATTCTAATAATGATGAACCTGCAGATAAATGCATCATGATTTTAAATATGTTACTTGTTTACTCTTTCTCCGGTATCCATCCGTATAGGCATGAAAGGCCATAGTGGTTTCGTGGACCTCATCTCTCATGGCATCATTGACCAAAATGGTGGAGAGATTGAGCTTGAGGAGCTGGGTATACGTGTGTCCATCCCCGAAGACGCTATGCCCAAAGGGATGAGATCTGTAGTTACTCTTAGAGTAGCAAGGCGTGACTCTGCTAGAATTCCCCTTCAGGAAGGAGAAGTGCTCATAACTCCGGTCGTGGAATGTTCTTTCACTCAAGAACTTCTCAAACATGCCACTGTATCTCTTCCAACCTGCATCAATCCTGAACAGTATGAAGATGACCCAAGTGTTATCGTGTACACCAAGACAAGACCGGGTACTAATCATTAATTTGTCTAAACATTAATTTATCTCTTTTTATCGTAATCTGCTTTGTAACCTGAATAAGAATAAGAAGGTATTTGCAATCTTAATCCTTCAGCACTTCCGAGTCGCAGGATCTACGTTAGTGTTGTTTTAAACGTTCACTATAAAGTGTAAATTAGTAAACAGGTGTTATCATGTACACGAAGACAAGACCGGGTACTAATCATTAAGTTGTCTAAACATTAATTCCTCTTTTTATGGTAATTTGCTTTGTAACCTGAATAAAGATAGGAAGGTATTTGCAATCTTAATCCTACAGCACTTCCAAGTCGCGGGATCTATGTTATTATTGTTTTAAACTTTCACTATAAACTGTAAAATTAGTAAAAAAAATGAACCCATCTAAAATAGTTTTCTAAACCATATACCTAAATTATCATTTTAGCAATTGATTATTAATAACCTGAATTGGTGGCCCAAATAATTTGGCTACCTACTAAAATATTTATTGCGCTTCACCTGTATTTAATATTGAATTTTAAATTTTCAGCTTGAGTTTTAGTAACCGTTCAGTTTATCTTATGTGCGATATTTCCCCCCATTTTGTGACAATTCCCAAGGTTCATTTGGTCGCAGGAGATTTCTTCCACATACATCAAGTGATGACCACATCTCAGAGGACAAGATTGATTTCCCCACGCGTCATCTTCAACTCTGGGCGTTAACATCAAGCAACGTTCATGGAGTTCACTTCACATGCCAAGCCTTCCAGCCTCTCGTCATGCCCCCTTCACAGAAACCGACGTTGCGTATCTACATAGCACATCCTTGTAACATATATCACACTGTATGTTTTACGCAGTCCCATTTCCCCCTACTTTCTATTCTACACCATCATGTTAACACTCGAATAATAATTATATTGACAACTGACTAATATGTCGCCAATACTGGCCTATAAGTAAGAAGTTGTAATTTTAATCCCAGTGTTATTCGTTTATCGTGCAATCCTATACGAATTTTTGTTGTACGGTGTTGAGATATGTACTGCAAGCCTAAAGAAGGCAAATGGACTGAAAACTTTCATATCCATTACTAATTGCCACCAAGATTTTATTATACGGTGACGGAATCATACAGGTTAAACAATTTTCCTGAACAAATATTCGATGGGAGTCGTGGAAATTGCTCCACAAGATTAGATAGCATGACAAAACAATGCCATAACAAAATACGTTCTGGATCCAATGACGTATTAAAGTTCATAACATTTAGTCGTGCATCCTTCATGTAAATGACAAACTGGTATTCCATTTCAAATCAAATATTTTGTATAGGCTAGACATATGTGTACAAGCATATAAACAATGTAACTGGAATCTGGAGAGAAAAAATGGAAATTATGTCTTTTTTCTAATTCAATACGGATATTTCTTTTAAAAAAAGTAATCCTCTCCAGTGGACACACTCACAGTAGTCTAAATATTTTGCCAAATGGAATTGTATACGTGTATTGAAATCTACTAAAAATTATGAAAATGCAACGAAGCAATATTACTCTTGAAGTCACGTGACCATTAAACATACGGACTACAGAAATAGAGAAAACGTGCCTGCGTTTTTTTCATTACTTTCTTACATTGCTTATATGGGTTGTAATCGAAGTAAAAAATCTGATTCTGTTTTCCATCACTTCTCATTGTCAGGAGATCGTGAGAGCAAAGGAGAGCGCGTTGGATCCATTTTGTCAGGTGACGGAAGCGATCAAGTTCACTCTAGAATCAAAGGAAGATGATCTCAAAGTTTGTTGTCTTTATGGCTCGGAAAAGGCTCAAAGAGAGGTAAGTAGATGAAGTAACTGTTATATACTTGTTATTTCAGTTAGGCGCACTAACACCATCATGGGGTAGTATGGTATATTGGTGCAGGTTCTTTAATATCATTCGAGAGGTCCTAGGTGAAGGATGGGTTCGATTCTTGCTCGATGCCAAAATCCCCGGACAAGGTCTTTTTTTTACCCATATTTCCCTCTTGACCAAGCTTCCTATATTAAATTGGGACCTGGCAATGCTCGGTTCTCTGGAAGTGCAGTGTTCAAACAGATATGACGACACTGGCAAACAAGTCCATTTTATTATTATTATTATTATTATTATTATTATTACTATTTATTATTATTGTTGTTGTTCTCGTTGTTTTCAGAATAATTCTGTCAAGGCTACAGTTGTCAGCTTCGACAAATCAATTTGTCGTACTGCATTATCTTTCTTGATTTTCAAGGTTCCTGTCCGTAGTCTTTTGAATGGAGAATGCAACATCCTAAACTTTGAGCTCCTATTCTCACCTGCTGAGGAAGGGAAGAAGACCATTTGTGTAGCTATTGAGCAGGGCACATCTGCACTCATAGAACACGAATTCACCACCTCATTAGAAGGTATGCCATTCCTTATTAAACCTAAGGATTACGGGGGAGGGGGGGGGGGGGACACACAAATGCAGGTTTGTCAACTTTTGGAAAAGGTAGACCCGTATTTTTTTTGGTCTTGCCAGCTTCTCCAAAATTCGCTCAGTGGGGGTTTCCCTCCATAACTCTCTGACAAGCCCCCCCCCCCCCCAACGTTTTTCATTCTAAAGGGGGGGGGGGGGCACAATCGATAAACGGGCGGATCCTTTATGGTCAAAATACCTACTTTTCTTCCAAGGGGGGGGGGGGGGGGCAAGAGTTGGAAGTGGCCCCCCCTGGATCCACCACTGCGTCCAAGCAAGGAGACGATTGTAATTTTTCAGTCTCCCGGATAGGACTTTAGATGGAAGCCTCTTGTGTAGGATAAGACAAACACACAATGATCACCCAATTATCATAGCCAGCCTGAAAATGCGTACAGTTCTGAAGGGCAGCATATAATTTGATGTTTGATGTCCACAATGCTTGTACAGTACGCAATTTGCAGGTTCTATTCGGTTTATTAAATGGTGCAGAAGAGATTGTACGAAATATACTTTCACTAATAAGCAAAGCAAAAAAAAAAAAAAAAAAAAAAAAGAGAGATTTCATGGATTGTATTTTCACGTCATGTTTTGGGGTCTTGATGGCATTAAAAATAAATTATGCTCTCTTATCAATTTTGTTAAGATTCAGACTAGAAATAATATTTTCTTCTCGTATATCAAATCCATAATGAATTAATGATAATAGTTCAATGCAAACAATAAGTCGAAATTAATATCTTATAATTAGATTTTGTGTGCCATAATGAGTTTATGCAGAAACGTTTCACTGCTTTTTTCTTCCATAACCCATTGAATCAGATGAACCAGATTACGGAGCCTCGCATACAAATGCGTAAGTATATTTTCTATGGTAAATGAGGACCATTAAAAAAATATTAAGTAACTTTAAAGAGATGAAATAAAAACTTGTAAATTGAAAGGTATACCAGTACAGTTCATTAACAAAGATTAATTACCAAGTAACTCTGATTTACGTATTTTGTTGAAATATGAGTAACGTCTTCAAAATAAAGTTAAACAACGGTTGTAAAAATGAAAGTAAAGAGGTTTGTCAAATGACTTATATACCTTCGTAACCATGGTTACATATGTCGTGTTTTCTTTGCACAAGTTGCCATTTAAAGTCGATAACATACATTTGACAGCATATATTTATTCGCAGTGTTTAAATTCTTTTGTGGAGAAGAGTTCCAGATCGAATCTGTCAATATTAGATATCAATAACCATGATAGCGGCATACCACTCCTTCATGGTGACATCCATGATATTTAATTTTTTTTTTCTGAGAATATCAACCGCGTTAATAAATACTGAAGACCCGTTCATAAATGCACAACAGTCATCTAATTTACAAATATCATGAAACCTAGATTTTGTAGGTTCAGCTAATTAAGCCTCATGAGATCGAATGCCACCTAGCTATTCGATCTCATCACCCTTCAATTTCGTGGACCTTCGATTTGCTGATCCTTCGTCAACATGGCTCAGTCCGAAATGATTAGTATGATTCACAAATCTTACTCTTGCAATTTCTTATGCATGTACTCAGAAATGGGCATTTTGATAAAAGACTTAAAATAGGTCACTGTTGACGCCGAGGTAGATGCATCTCATGCACTTCATTTTCATCTTGGTCCGTAAATTCTGTAAATACCATTGCCATACTCTACGTGTCATTTAATTTCACAGGCAAGGTCGACTACAGGTAGCATCAGACAACTTACTAAAAAGCTTGTCTGATTTAGTCTGTGCAACAAAGGATGCACAATACCTTGGCTATCAACTTGGCTTCTCACATTCAGCGGTAGAGAAATACCTGGACAGAGCAGACTCCTCTGCTAGCAGAGTCTCAAGTACGGGTTTCAAGGAGATGCTCCACGACTGGAGACGGCGGGTTCGACCTAGTGAACAGGTAGACAAACTTCGTCATGCCTTGGAGATGGCTGGGTTAGGATATGCAGCTATGGTCCTTCTGCACGTAGACTAGTTTTGCCGTATAAAGGACAAACCCCAACATGAATCGCACGACAAGACGAAAAAGCTAAAAAAAAAGAAGAAAAAAAGACATAAAACTACAACAAACACATTTAAAAACAAAAATGGTTTAGTCATACCGAACATCAAAAGGTGTAGAATCCTGTGCATTTACTAGCATTAAGCTTTTCATTGTCATTGCCTAGCACTTGCCCAAAAGAAAGGTTGACCTTAATAAAAGAAATGCAGATGAGTACAATTTTGTACAGAAATTATTAATGTAAAGTCGTTCATATAACATCTGAACAACCGTTGACATGCCCCATTGAGTCTCATTGAGACCTGCATCATCCGGCCGGGCGTAAATCACTTTCTGAAAAGCACACTAAACGGGGATTGATGTAAAAATTGGTGGACGACATATAAACACAATTTTTTAAAATATGAATTTTCACTTGTTGCATAATTTTTATGTGAATGCATTTATTATAAATGCTTTAATCAATAAGGATAAGTTATAATCATTTTATATTCAAATCAGACTTTGTCATTGTAATATGATGGACACGAGAGGAAATTTTATATCACTTCCATTATGAGCAACCGTTGAAGTATCATAAATGATTATTCATTAGGAATAATGTAATAACATGTTGAATTCGTATTTTGATATATCTGTACATGTATATGTACATCATTGGACATAATATGTGACGCATGGTGAATTGAGCTTTTTGTTGTCACATATATCCATTATGTATATGCCTCATCACTATATTATCATTTTAGTGTCATTTTAACATTTTAATCATAATTCGCTGGTATATATCGTGGAAAAAAGACACTTAAAAAGTCGTATGAATGACCATTAAAAAGTTTGTCCTTTGCTTTGGAAGATATGTATATGTAGTAGAATTGTATGATATTTTATATATTTTTATACAACACCTGAGTAGATCCTTGTAATTTGATTGGAGAATAATAGGTCACATGTTATTAAATATTTGTTCCATTCCATGGTTATTTATATTAATTAATATTTATCAGTAATCTTGCTATGACAGATATACATGTGTAAATAATGAGTCGGATGTGTTAATTGAGTGTACTTACATTTGCTGTAATTCCAAGTGATTCAGCAGTATACATCAAATACAATGAGTAGCATTCTAAAAACAACCTTTTTAAAGAAAAGGGGAGTTTTGGAATGGACTATTTAAGTTTTCAAAGTGACCTATAGGGCATGTAGGGAATAGCTTGCTCAGAAACCGTCCGATATAGATAGGCTAGGGGTGCGTCCAGGTTTTTGTAAAACTATTGATATGGAGCCCGATTTAGATAGTCAAAAAAGATGCAATTTTATTGCATATGAAGGTAATGATATATCATCACCACCACATATAATCTGTTGGGAGCCAGAAGGGCGTTAACTCGCATGTTTTAACACACAGTTAACGCCCTTCTGGCTCTCAACACAAGTCTTGCATGAAATAATATCATATGAAGATATCTTACAAGACGTTACCTGGATATAAAAAAATGCGCAGATTTATTTCCCATCCAATGTACGTGCATATTTGACGCAACATATATAAATTTGGATCACAGAGATACATATTATAATATAGTATGTATCTCTATGATTTGTATCTCTATAATATAGTATATGTATAGTATAATATAGTATAATATGTATAATATGTATACATATAATATGTGCACTGTACAAATAAGCTGTTATGAGTAAATTCAGAACTAATCTGTATTTTTACAGGGGAAAATTCGTTGGCATGGATTTGCTCGACTTTAGAGGGAAGACCTGTCTCATTGGTAGGCCATTATAGCGTACGCATGGAATTGGTATGGATGTACCCCCTACGCTCGATGGAAAGAGAGGGGCTATATGTGAGATTGTTACTTTGCTTCGACGGGAGCCCGGATAGCTCAGTTGGTAGAGCACTGGTCATGTAATCCAGGGTCCCGGGTTCGAATCCCGGTCGGGGCATTGTAATTTTCTCACATTTCTTTATGACTTATTCAATTTACTTCAATCCTATCAATTATGATATTTAATTACAAATTCAAATTGTCCTCTATAGAAATTCGTTGGCATGGATTTGCTCGACTTTAGAGGGAAGACCTGTCTCATTGGTAGGCCATTATAGCGTACGCATGGAATTGGTGTGGATGTACCCCCTACGCTCGATGGAAAGAGAGGGGCTATATGTGAGATTGTTACTTTGCTTCGACGGGAGCCCGGATAGCTCAGTTGGTAGAGCACTGGTCATGTAATCCATGGTCCCGGGTTCGAATCCCGGTCGGGGCATTGTAATTTTCTCACATTTCTTTATGACTTATTCAATATATATATATATATATATCTAAAACTTTACCATAACGATATATTCCAGTATTGTATGTTTTCATATGTGTTTGCTATTTCTTTGTAAATAATAAATATGAATTTATTAACACATGGCTTACATATGAAGGCATAAATATTAGCTATTAGCTTTTTGATACTGACCTTTCATCCATTTATATTTGTATTATATTTTTGTTTATAATCCTCTTGCTATTTACCATTACATTTTTTGTAGTTTATTCTATTACAAAACAATGTTCATTGAAATTTCATATACATTTATATTTGTATTATAGTTTTGTTTACAATCCTCTTCATATTTACCATTACATTTTTTTGTTGCTTATGCTGTTTCCAAACAAAGTTTTCCCACGCTTCAAGGTACTAGACTCGATTTGCATTCATGTTATTTTCTGGGTCCATTTATCCCTAACCCTGTTGTATCTAAATTTGTATACCGCTTGTTATATGATTTGTATTTGTTATTGGATATATAAATTGCAAGTTCAGTTTAGTTCAAGTTCATATAAAAATAATACAAAACCAAGTAAGTTTGATAGTGGTATATCGATTGGGCATCCTATTCAACGGTATATGCATGTGTATAATGTTGTTATGTAGCTATCAATATTTTTTACACATCAACTAATGACAGAAACATGGATACCCTAGAAGTAGGGCTTAGTCTGTTACGTTCCGTATAACACTTCATATTTTATTTCATTAATTTTTTTAGATCATTCGATATGACTACTTGACCACACAACAACATTCGTTTATATGCGTACAGTAAGTGCACCAGTTATGATATCTTATGACATAGACGGAATCGCCTTACAGGCGTCCATATGTTTTATTTTTGTTTGTTTTCCATTATCTTTCAATGTCTTATGTAATTACGACATTCATGATGTATATATATATATATAAAACCTTCACATAACGATATATTCCAATATTGTATGTTTTCATATGTGTTTGCTATTTCTTTGTAAATAATAAATATGAAATAATTACCACATGGCTTACGTATGAAGGCAAGTCTGATGCATAATAATTTGTAATATTCCCTTATAGTACAACGTTAGGTTTATGATTATATTTTTTACATGCACACACAAATAGCTTCTTTGTAATGCAGGAAGCAAGTGCACAAGACATTATAGCCATAATGCATATTTTGATTTTGCTACGTTTTTTACTCTTTGAAAAGTGTTTCAGTGTTGTTCCTACAATTATCATGGACAATTTAAATTACGATGAGTTTGAAGAAAGAATAGACTTTCAGATGTGCTGCAACCGTAAACACTGAATTCCTCGATACTTTAAACATACACTTCATGTATATGAGGCATTTCACAGTATGTGTCATATATAGCACAGAAAAGTGAACACAGACAAAGATATTGAGATATTGATATTGATGATGATGATGATGATGATGATGGCTTCTTCTGTGGCGCCGGTATCCGCCTCAATTGGGCGCTCATGGCGCTTGGTATTTAGATGTTGAGTACCTTTTAAATGAATGACTGATAAAAACTTATAAATATTATTTATCTGATTAAACAGTTCGCTATTTGATACTGACATTTCATCCATTTATATTTGTATATAATCCTCTTCCTATTTACAATCACCTTTTTTGTAGTTTATTCTATTACCAATGTTCATTGAACTTTCATACATTTATATTTGTATTATAGTTTTGTTTACAATCCTCTTCATATTTACAATTACATTTTGTGTTACTTATGCTGTTTTCAAACAAAGTTTCCCCACGTTTCAAGGTACCAGACTCGATTAGCATTCATGTTATTTTCTGGTTCCATTTATCCCTAACCCTGTTGTATCTAAATTTGTATACCGCTTGTTATGTGATTTTTAAAATTGTTATTGGATAGATAAATTTCAAGTTCAGTTTAGTTTAAGTTCATATCAAAATAATAAAAAATCCACACTGCATCACTAATTTTTTTCCCCACAGGTTTCCGTTGTGTTTTGTTTTACCTTTTTTTTACACTGCCAAATATATTTCAATAGTTATGATGGTATTGTTTTTAATAACATACAAGCATTTTGTTCTTGATGTTGTTGTGGGGTTGTAAATGATTGTAAATAAACAAATGTAAATAGTAAATATGCCTACATCAGAGCATCTACATGGAGTCTAAAAGTCCAATGTGCATTCACGTGACATTTTCTTGCTAGAATAATTCTCATGCACACATGGAGCTTTCCGTTGTCATTATCCAGCAAAAGAACGAGTCAACTGACCAATTTAATGTAAGCAAGTTTACGTGTAAAGATGATAACGTGTCATAATTATTGCATTAATTGTAATTGTATCAATTTTCAATTGTATCTTATTACTGCCGTACAGTATGTCAGCAAATATACGTATAAGAAGTCATGATTTTCCCCAACCAGTGCCTAAACATTTTGTATATGTATAACGTTATGTTTAGTCATTTGAAGGTTGTTTGCTTTCAGTAGTACCGAAGGTGCGCATCACAGACTAACATATCAGAAAATTTTGCTAACATTTATATTGCATGAAATCTCCAACCTTCAAATTACGTGCAATTTGATGAATATTAAATACCTGCTATTGATTTTGTACTATATATACTTTTGTACCATAATAGATTCAGACATGAAGTACGAAAGGGCGGTACTGACCAATGCATGAGAAGCAAAATCCATAATAATTATGATGATAAGTATACACTCATTTGTATAGGTATCAAGTGCTATATCTGTAAAGCGCTTAGAGATCCAAATCCAGGATTTTACATTATTGTTATCATAAATAGAACGTAACTGTGCTGATACAATAATCATGTACATGTATATAAAACAATTGTAACCTGTATTATTGAGCATTTCAAAGTGTATTAAAATAAAAATGAAATAATGTATACATGTATAGAATTGAACGGAACTATGGAAATAGCCATGTAATAACATTATATTACTTCTTATTCAACTTACGTTTTGTCAAGCGCGTAATGTAATATGTATCTTGTACGCAGGAGATTTAGTAGCGATATTTTGAGATAATGTACCCATAAACACTGTGACATCTGTATAGATTTCCAATTTCTCTCCTAATACATTGAGGTAATTATATAAATACATGGCTTATATTAGAACACAATTATGACGTACAATTTGTTGAATATCAAATACCTGTTATTACTTTTGTACATTTTGTAACATAATTTAAAGTGTATTGGTTTACATTTTCTAGATTCAGAATGAAACAAGAAAGGAATGTGAAGACCAATACATCAAAACGAAAACACTCAAGATAATAACGACAGTGCAAGTATCTATTGTGCGAAGTTTAATGCTGAGACAATAATTATAATGCACATGTTGTTAAACGTTTTAAATTGTATATTCTCTATAGAAGGGAACAATGTATAATATAAATGTATCAAATTGAATGAAAGCATGGAAATAGCCATGTAATATTACATTCTTACTAATTGGGAGACACAGGACACATGGACAAAGTTATCAAACCAACTTTGTAAACAGCCACGTATTATCATCCAAATCGATCCTTATTTGTAAGGATATGTATAATAATAGTTGTGTGCGTTAGGTGAGCGCATGTGCATGCGTTTGAAGAAGGAGCGGGAGGGGACGGGTGTATGGGGTGACTTTGAATTTCATGATGAAGCAACTTTTGTACGTCTCATGTACACGTAAAGACGTACAGCTTTTGTACTTTCCCTTTACTTTGTGGCTTTGATATGTACAGTTTAACTCATGTTTTTAAATAGTTCCTATTTTCTATAATTTTTCCTTCTTTTTGAAAGGGGGAAGGGGAGTGGGGAGGTTTTATTGGGGTGACATTTGACTTTCTTGATTATTTTATTATAAACACAATTTTGTACGTGTTATGTAGTCGTATAGAGGTACAGCTTTCAAGCGCATCGCTTTTTGTACTTTCCATTTTCTTTGTGGCTATGATATGTACATGTCTTAAATAGTTTTCTGTTTTCTATAGTTTTCTGTATATATGATGATGAACTGAATAAATTCAAAATAAATTGAGCTTTATTGAATGTTTGCCCCTTTTTCTTCTTATGGTTTTAAATGTTCAGCATTCTGCAAACGTCCAAATCTATTCAGATACAATATTTTTGGCAGGGATTTTTTTTTTTAATACACATGTAATTAATTATTTAATTCCTTATTGTAACCTAGCTTTTAAACATGATTATCCATCTATCTCTATTACAAGATGAACCAGCGCCCTCTATTGTTTATATGGACGGCCGTCATCTCTATAGGTTGGAATTATTTAAAGATCACATTACAAGAAAATCACAAATATGGCAATTAATGTATCACTAGAAACTGGGAAGCTTAGTTTTATGTCAACTGCGTATCTGATGATTATAGAAACAACATAAATAAAAGCTCTTCTAAGCATCTGGAATATCCGAGGATTCGCCAGAAATATAGCGATGTTTTGATGTCGTCACACTAGGGATCGATCCTGCTTAAGCAGACGACGTCCTATAATGAATGAACGTAATTGCAATGCAATTATTTATCAAATTATAAAGACTTTGGTATATTTAAACATGACCTTATTTCACACCATTCTAAAAGGGAAAGTGAAACTGATTCTGATAACTAAAACCGTTTGATTGCAAATACACAGGAGAAGGGTCAATGATCAATGAAATAAACCCCATTTTCAAATTGAAAAGCCCTCCGAACAATAGCACGGATGGTATTCGTTCCCTCTTGAAACGCCGAACATGCCCCGGTGCAAGCAGCTGAAAATACAATGGCGTCTTATTTTGTTTACAAGTGACTGATTCCTTTGTTTTTTTAACGCTGCATTTTTCATCAAAATAATACCATACACGAAGTTAAGACTGAGGCAACAGACTAACATATAAGACTGACGCTAGTCAAGTAAGAGAAATAAGTGAAGATGACAAAACAGGCACTGAAAAATGTGTAAGATGTTATGGGACATCGTCTGCTTAGACAGGACTGGCCCCTGGTGTGTCGTCACACATCTCAGCAGCGTTTGAGGAGCTCTTCAGCTGCTATATCGGGGGCTGTATTTTACCTTTTTATAATTGATAAAAATCATTACTTCAAATGTTTTCAAGTGTTGAATTTGGATAACCTTGTTTAATTTATGCCATATATGCAATCAAAAGTATTAAGCCAATATTTACTTTGATGGAATTTTCTTGTAATGCGATCTTTAAACAGTCATAGAGGCATGTTTTTAAAAATAGCTACTGACGTGATGTAGCTAAGGTAGCTAATTTAGATTTAATTACAGATACAAATAATATGTAACCCTCACCATAACCCTAACCCTAACCCTAAATAGAAAAAAAAAATGATAACGCTTATTTTTAGAAAAATCGATATCTACCTATGCAGAGCCCTTCATTCACTATCACATCTGTAACTATTTTTAGAAACATGACTCTACGACTGGTGAAATAATGCCAACCTACATAGATGGCGGTCGTCCATATAAACAATAGAGGGCGGTGGTTCATCTAGTACAGAGCTAGCTATCAACGCCCTCTGATCTAGTGATAGAGATAGATGGATTATCATGTGTAAAGGCTAGGTTACAAAAGCGCTCTGTACCTATGGATAAAGCAACGCCATCTATATAATGTTTTGTGTCAAGTTATCTGTTTCAGCTGTTTCTTTTGTTAAGCAGGATTTGGCATGTACAAGTTGTTGCTTGGTCTGACAAAGGTTTGTCAATTCTTCAAAGAAGTGACAAAGACCTATACAAAAGCTCTTAGATATCACCTGTGCGAGACAATGGGGGTACCAAGATGGCTGCCATTTTGCATGGGTGGCTTTAGTTGTACAATAGCTATTCATTATGCAACATCATATCCATTGTGTACAGGTAAATGGACATGTACTCATATGACATCACAGTTTGACAAAATGGCAGCCCCATGGGATAATATTTGACAAGGAATCTGCAAGATTTAGAGAGATTGTTCTCCTTACTGAGTAATCAAATCAAAGCATTTAAGATATTTTGAACAGGCTGACAATTTTCCACATGATTATCAGCTAATGTATAACTGAGTTTCATTCTCCGTTAAATATTTTAAATGTAAGAGAAGGCTACGTCAGAAAGATAATCAATAAGGAGGACTTAAAAATCAAAACATTTTGTAGGAAGTTAAGAGCAATGATGCTAATGGAATATCTAGAGTGATGTATCTCAGTATAAGAATTTGTTTTGTTTTGTTTTGTCCCCCACCCCCTTGGTATTTAATAATAATAATAATGGTGCCTTCTTGTATAGCGCTCATGTCCGTCACGTCGTGACGCTCCTGGTGCTTCAACAATAATACCCGGTCATAGCTTGGCGGCTATATGTAGCGCTCTAGCATATCGGGTACCCATTTACACCTGGGTGTAATCTAGTCCTATCATGTAGTTTTACCCATTCAACCAATTCAGCTTATATCATTTGTATGAATTCATTTTTCTGTTTCTCAAACGGAAAAGGGAAAAACATTTGTAAGCGACTATTTTTTTCTCCTCATCTTCCTTTAAAAAAATAGGCTGCAGCCCCTAGCTTGTTTGTTTTTGTCCCCCACCTCCTTGGTATTTGTGAATCTAGTTATATATTGTAGTTTTATACATACAGACATTTTGTTTATCCTCAATGAACATTCCCCGTTCTTTTATTGATGTTGATTGCGTGTGTGCTGATGTTAGTTATGTTTACACGTAGTACATAGCATCGATGCTTTGTAAGTCTCGAAATTATTTCCATTGAGTTCAGGCCATGATCAACTTGCTTCTATCACCCACTCGTTAATCGCTCACTCGCTGCCAAAACAATAATTACTGCGCCACACACGGTGACCCGAGTATAATTGGTATGGTCAAAACGCGCGCTCGCGCGGAAAATCAAAGTTATGCTCACAATACTCGAGTATACCGTCCGAAAGTTTATGCACAGGGGTCATATCATGCGAAGTTTTTTTTTGTATTTTTGTGTTTATTGAAAAAGAACACAAGAATATAACGTATTTACAATGATATCGTATGCATAAACTATTGAAAGACGTAAAGCAACTTAAGACAAGACAAGACAAAACAAAACCCAAGACACGCCACCACACATGACAAGACAAGACATACGGACAAACAAGAGATACCTGTGGTGTGGCGCAGTGTCATGTCATGTTACACCACAACACAACAAAAATGTCTCTCTGAAGATAAGGACAGCAGAGACCCACCATAACCATGGTAACCGGGATCATAAAAAAGACTATTGCCCAATACACTGATGGCATAATAAACTGCAAATGAAAAGTGCTCAAGTTTCATCAATAACACATCTAAAATCTTTACAATCCCTAAAAGGCAACGTTCTTTTCTAGGGGCCGGTGGGGCTCTGCTGTAAACCCATTATTCACAAAAATAGAAGTAAATCAACATAACTTGTCACTGACTGTAACTAAGTAACACTCACTGACTGTAACTAAGTATCACCATATCATTCGAAGTTTCGAGTGAAGATAGCAGCGAGTGAAGCAGCAATTGCGTTCACATTACAAATAGTCACAAGGGCGGTGGGTGGTCTACCGCAAAGCATCGATGCTTTGTCGCTGGATCCCGAGATTTACTCCTGCCAAACTCGCTGCAAGAATAGTTTCGACACCCACCTCCAACTTGCTTCTATCTCGTGACTATCTGCGTTCAGACAGCGTTTGGTCTTAAAACTATCTGGTCATGACCAAAATAGTCTCGAAACCTCGATAGCATCGATGCTATCGCTCTACGTGTGAACCCGCCTGTTGATTGCGTGTGTTATTATTGTAAGACCTTATTACTTATAGCACATTGTATTTGTATTTTAATAAGTACTTACGTGTCTTAAGTAGTCTTTACTTATATCACATTTACACAATTTGTCAGAGAACCCCCTTCCCGCTCTGACGTTTTAATTAACACTTTGTTTAGGCGGAATGTTAGTTCGACGCCCTGACTGCTTTCAGTTACTTGGACGCAATACTGCACTGTATGTTACAGGAGCAGGTGCAAGGATGGAGAGTTTCCCCCTTACTGCGAAAGCTCTGACGTTTTCGCAAACTGGAGAGAAAAATAACGGCTCATAGCAAACAATTTTTTTAGGCGGAAAGTTATAGTTCGACTCCAGACTGCTTGCCAATTATTTTGACGCAACATTTCACTGTATGTAACAGGGGTGGGTGCAGGTAGGAGAGGGGGGGGGGGGCATGGCCCCCTTTGGCCACCCCCTGTCTACGCAAGTGACCATGAAGTACTACTTCCAATCATGAGTTACTACTTCCAGAACTTTACCACTTACCAGTTACGTTTTTCAAAAACTCATTTCTAATTAATTTTGGTCAACACCACATGCCTTATTGTTTTTCAGTTTCTTAATCATCAAAATAACCTCGTCAGTAGTGATCGGAGCATTCAATTCATCATTTATGGCCAGCTCTGACACTATTTCAGATTGATGTGGTGCACCTGTTTCATCTTGAGCAACATTCAAACTACGAGAGTGACGTACAAAATCAATAAGTTGAACGTTATTATGTATTGCTTTCCCGAATAACCATTCAAAAATTTTTACTACTCTTGTGGTTTTGTCTTTTTTGTTGACCTGAGATTATCATTTAGAGATTTACTATATAAATTCATTTTTTTTTCGAAGCAGCCGTTTCTATTAATTCGCTGCTTTACGAATTTCGCCATTCATCCCTTCCATAGATGGCTCACCCTTTCTTTTACGCTTATTTCTGTTCTTATCTGAAAATACGAATGCCTTGCCTGTTTACATTCATTATCAAACCATGGCTTCTTTTCTTGTACACCAATATTTGCCTGAGATTTTTTCCGAACTTTCTTCTCACATATCCCGAACTCTAGGGCAGCATTTACAAAAGAATTACAGAGAAGAGTACACAAACCATCAACACTAAACTGGGATTTTGACCTTTCAGCATTACTCAGTTCACTTATCAAATTTTCCATGTAGTTATCTATATTTGATTTAAAGCTAGCCACTTTTTCAGTCGACCATTTAAAGGCCAAATACGTTGCTCGCTCAGAATATATAAATCTTTATCCATACTTGAGTTCTAAAAGTAATATCATGACATAGTGTTATAAAGATTGATAAATGCATGTCAGATGTACACTGCCCAAATACATCGATCTCAAAATTCAATTGCGTAATCAACTACACTCTGTCCCCCATTCTTATTATAGCAAGTATAATTGCCCACTCAGATGTAACCACCAATCCTTCCATTTACGGTGAAAAAAGTAGTATATAGTATCTGAAAACTGGTGTGTTTTTTCTCCCTCTCTCAATAAAAGCGACCGCCAGTCGCTTAGTAATTATGATTGACTTATCCTTTTAACAATGCCTATCATGACTAGAGGCCTATCCGTTAAAGATTAGCACCTTTCTTTAAAAAGGGAATACACAAGCCAAATGAAAAAGCGCTGGCTGAGCGACTCACTATTTTACATACACGTTAGTATATGGATCTACTATTTAAGATCTTTTCAATTAGTTTTCATCATCCTCATTGATAATCACGAGAAACTTTGTTACAATAGCCAAATTAATTAGTTATTTCTGGGACGATAACTGGCCACTTAATGTTCAGAATAACGAATTTGATCGCTCGCATTGACGAATAATCCTATCTTAGTGACTGGTGTAACACAATTTAGAGGCATATACCTATTCACGTCAAGGAAGTAAACTTGACCCAGTATGTGTGGGCGTGCATGTGGGCGTGTGCGGGTGTGGGGGATGATGAACTCAATGAACTAGTGAAGAGCAGTTAAAGCACATAACAGCGGCTGAATCGTTTCGATAAAATAATTGAAGCCTGTATGACGAGTATGATCAATATCATGAATTCATCTTTATCAATGGGGCAACTACTCAGAGAGAGAGAGGGTGGGGGGGGGGGGGGAGTGCCCCGCAGTCAAGTCGTGAAGAAAATGATAAATATGAAAAAAAGAAAAAGAAAAAGAGAGTTCAAACGTTAGAAGGAGATTTTGGAAAAAGGATCAAGGAGAGAATAACCATTTCCTGCACCATGAACTTGCCCCTCAGTGGCTGGACCCACGTACGTCACTGATCATCATCAAAAGCATTGAATACCAAGTGACTACGATGGTAAGATAAAGGGACAATAATTCGCCAGACGGCGAGCGATTTTGTTCCGTATAGAGAAAATTTGTGTAATACTGAGAACTCGTGCTCATGCTCTATCAATCTATTACCATATTACTATTTTCTCAATAGAGTGCCTGAGAAAATGATATGTCGGCTATGATAGTCATATAATCTACGAGCAAGATAAACAGCAGGGAGGTGGAAGAGATAAACAGTCACCTAAAATGACCGTGTTTATATAATGATCCTTTGAGGTTCTTGCTCTTTACTCTCCACTGCTGCATGCAGGGACTATAAAAATAAAACATAGATATCCTACGGGTCCGCTTGCTATTCATAAGGACCGCTATTCATAAAAACCGCTATTCCTTCAACACGCGTTATGAATAGCGGTCCTTATGAATAGTGGTCCTATTATGAATGGAGATCCTTATGAATAGTGAGGTTATTTGTCTATCGTTTGCTCGCTATTTAGAAGGACCGCTATTCATACAAAATCGCTATTCATTAAGTCACGCGTTATGGATAGCGGTCCTTATGACTAGCTAGGTATACCCCGATATCCAAGTGGTAAACTCCAGTTTTGATACTCCCTTATTCAGTTACATTGCTCATTATGCGTGTTGTTTACCCCTTTTCAATTACTTTTCCAATTTTTTTCAATTATTTTTCCTTATTTTTCCTTCAATTATGCTTGAATATCTTCAAACTCTTCTTCTTACAGTTAAATTCAAATTGTCCTTTCACTTTTCCTTTGTATTTTTAAACCCTCGAAAAGCATTTTCTTACGCATTTCACCCAGGAAATTTCGTAATTTACCACTGAGGTCGAGCCTAGAAATTCGAATTTCGAACATTTATAAGCGGTTATTTATTCTCTTCCTTCTCAAATGGGGCGCAAAATTAAAACCTTTGAGAAATAGTCCAAGACTTTAGCAAAGCAACCGAAAGTTGATTTTTTATTCTTCAAACGTTGAACCTTTGCAAATGTAAGTTTGTACACTTTATCCTATAACGAGGCGCAATATTTAACAAGGGCTAATGAAACTTACATGAGAGCGAGCAAAGCAAACAAAAATTACATTTTTTCCTTCAAATTTTAAACCCTTTATTAACTAAATCTTATACTGGGGCGTGAAATTACAAGATCCTGGAGCAACATATGTGAGGAGCAAAGCGACCAAGCTTTAGACAATTTTCGCATTTTAAACCCCCCAAAATGGATTTTAATGCAATAACCTTGCGAATTGGGGGCGAATAATCCTTAATGATCATAATATTTCTTCATTTTCTCCTCTTTTTGCTCTCTCTCTCTTGCGTTTTTGCGCCCCTTTAATTGCCACCCGGGGTACGTGCCCAGCGCACCCCCACCGTAGATACGCCACTGGTTACACTTCCCAGCCACTCTCCTTTCATTGCCTTTGTAATATTTAACTCTTATTCCTTTTCTGTTTGCACATTAAATTTTGAATGAGCTCATGTGATGTCAAACTTCCTGACTATACATGCTCATCAATGTTTTAGTTCCCGATGATGATCATGAATAAATAGTCGAAAATTTGTAACTCATCATGACTCTGATCGGAGTATTATTTCTAGCACTAGTAGCAAAAGACATGTGGAAAGTGGACTAGCGCATCGATCAAGCAGTTTTCACAGAGATGGAATATAAATTCCTATATGGGCTTATTGTTTTTCATCGTTTAAAGTCGTCTTTATTCTTTCGAGGGCTTCTTAAAGGTAGAGCATGCAGAGGATATACACTGTTGGTCATAATGTTAGCATAATTCGTATTTTCATAGTCATCCGTTGATTTAATCATATTTAAAAGCCTAAATAAATAATATTGACCAGGTTCATTGATTACATAATGATTTTGTATTGTCGAGGTAAAAGTCGGTCAAGTGAAACATTCCATAACGTGGCCTATCTTATTGTTCGGTGCTATGAAAGGCAGAGCCTCCTTTCTGCTGTTGTTTTGCTGTCCATTTCGTGCAGAAAGCCTACGTGTGTTAACAGCCCGTTTTCAGAGTTAGCTTGATCAATTCCTACCAAATTTGGTACATTGATTCCTTACACTATGCCTCGCCCAACGGCACTTGCAATTCGTCAGAGGGTCCTTGCACTCCGACGGAATGGACGGACACAGGCCCAGATTGCAGATATTCTTGGACTATTGCACAGAGTTGTGTGTGCCGCATCCTCAGAAGACATTGAGAGGCGGGTACTTTGAGTCCAGAGAGATCTACAGGTCGACCACGAAGAACATCCGCACGGGATGACCGTCAACTGCTTAACATGTGCCGTAGGAACCGGAGAATGCCAGCGAGTCGTCTTTGCCACTTGTGGAGGAGGCACTTCGGAGTGAACGTTTCACGGGAAGCCGTAAACATGAGACTTGTCCAACATGGCTACAGAGCTCGGCGAATGACCAAGGTTCCACGTCTCACTGTTCGCCACCGGGTTGCTCGACTCCAGTGGGCTAGGAGGCACAGGAGATGGCAGTTTGATCACTGGCGCCATGTAGTCTTCACTGATGAAAGCCGGTACATCCTTGACCGCACCGATGGGAGGCAGAGGGTTCGACGATTGTAGGGCGAGAACCTCCGTAATGACTGTGTCCAGGAAACCAATCAAGCAGGTGGAGGCTCAGTGATGGTATGGGTCGGAATACATTATGGTGGGAAAACGCCATTGGCTGCACCTGAAGGAAACGTCAACGCCGTCGTGTACCGCGATATCCTGGAACGCCATTGTCTTCCATACGCGAGAAGAGTATATGGCAATAACTTTCAGCTCCAAGACGACAACGGTCGATCACATAGGGCACGTCTGGTGAGGGAATTCCTTGACGCAGAGGACGTGCAGCAGATGCCTTGGCCTGCCTGTTCCCCCGACATGAACCCCCATTGAGCACGCCTCGGATGCATTGGGCCGTGCCATCAATTAGAGAAAAAATCATCCTCAATATGTGCAGGAGTTAGCCCAAGCACTGACCGAAGAGTGGGATGCACTACCCTTGAACACCATCAACAACCTTGTGGACAGTATACCACGGCGTGTGGAGGCATTGGTGCGTGCCAGAGGTGGCCATACCAAGTACTAAGTGACCCAACAAGATTAAAAAGAGGAACACTTCCCTTCAATCATCAAAAGATCCCAAGATTTTGTTTTTCACGATAAACTTATCATGGTTAAACATTTACCAAAAACGATACATTTTTTCAAGGAATCCAAGGTCTGGATGATTGTGTTTGTCAAAAGTGGTTTCAACCAGTGTATAAAGTTTGTATGAATTAATTTTTGTCTTATATTTTTTATTTCATATGTTGAGAACAGATTTATGAATAAAATCGGTGAAGATATAAGCTTTATTTTGCAAAAAAAAATGACTCGTATTGTTGTCAATAGTGTACGAAAGGTAGAAAAAAATTATCCTACCATTATGACCAACAGTGTATATGATGTTCAAAAAGAGTGTATATATTTTTTTCAATTTATGGAGAGAGAAAGAGTGAGAAAGAAAGAGGGAGAAAGACTACATTGCTAAATTGAAATTCCCCCCCAAATCGGTAGCTCTCATTATTCAAGGATTCTTTTGTTTTTGCCATTTCGTTGTCATAAATGTCCATAAAGGTTGTAAATAAAGGGGTTCTTTACTGTTTATAATCATACATGGTCGTATTCTTGGACAGTCTACTTTTTAAAATCTATTTTTGTTTTATACTTTAGCCATAGAGTGTTTGGTGGTGTGTATGTGGGTGTGTGGGTGTGGGGGGGGGGGGGCTGAAATTGTATTCCCCATAACTCCTACGGATGTACGCCAATGCCAAACGACAGTCCTTAGAGGTTTTTTGTTCTATTTTGGTATTGTTTTAAAAATCATGGATATACGATGTATTTTTACTATCGATAAAATTCATATCGTCTTAAAAGCATGATTTATATGATTGTACATGGCACCTTATTTAGCTTTCCAGCGTCATTTTTCACTGAACACTATTGTCCTGAAAAGTTTATTTGTTGATATTTGCTTACTGATGGCTAAGAAGTGCAATCATGCCAGTTCACAAAGCCATTCCACCAACATCATCATGTTATTTGACAAGAGAGTGATACCGGAATCTTGCATAAGAATTTAAGATAATGACTTTCAGTGGTATAATAACATATAATGTATAGCATATTTGCAGGCATTTTTTATTTTCGGAATTACGAACCTTTGGAAGAACGAACCTTCGGAGTAATGCATCAAATGTCCGAAATGATGAACCGTCGGTACGAGTACCACCCCCCCCCCCCCCCCCGGTCTGAGTACTGTACGTATATCTTTGATTACGTCTATTTATGTTGGTGGCCAATTTACCCTGATCCTCGTTTACTAATAATGAGTTAATAGTAATATTGATACATTACTGACAGAACATTATGAAAAAGAATCATTTTCATGGGGGGGGGGGGGGTGCTTTTGCCCCTTTAAGCTATCTCATTACAAACCCTGCTTTATGCATTAAAAGATAAATGATTACGCTTATAATAAACTCCACCAAAACCATTTTTACTCCTGGTATTTTTATCTCTTACATTTTACCTCAGACATTATAACCCGGCATTATTATCTACAAAGGTCTCACATGCACAACCTTGATAATGCTTGGGTAATAAATATTTTATAGAAATATCGATATAACTAGACAACACTAAAATAGCCGAAAACTTAAAAAAAATATTGATAAAAATCATTTTACGTAGGCCTACCTGGCAGATTTACGGACAGTATTTGCACACGATATTCTAATCATGGCACATGTACACTGATTAGACAGTGTTAATCAATTCTAAATACAATTTAAATGGTGACAGTTCAACGAGCATATTGCAGATAAACGTTCATAAACACTTTGAATCAGCTGATATAATTTCGGTATGTTCTCCCGGGGGGGGGGGGGGGGTGTTATTCGTTTTCCGAAGGTTCGTAAATCCGAAACACAAATTTACCATAGCAGAGGGTTTATAATTCCGAAAATGAAATATGGTTCATAATTCCAAACATTTGATGTATAACTTCGAAGGTTCGTAATTCCAAAAATTAAAAAGGGTATGTAGTTCCGAAAATGCAATAGAGCCTATGACCTTTCGGAATTACAAGCCTTTTTCAATTTTGGAAGTATTAACCCTATTCCATTTTCGGAATTACGAACCGTCGGAGTAACCTTCGGAAATTTGAACCTTCGGAAAATGACATATTAAACCGTTATCCTAACAGTCATAAACATGTTAATTTTTGCCCATAAACTTCATTATTCTTACGTTTGATAATTTTTTGTTTTGTTTTATATTTGAAATCATATTTCAAGACATGTAAATGACTAGGGGCAGACTGGGAGTAAAATCCGATTGGGGAATATTTTTATGACCGGCCCCTTTTCAACCAAAGTATTGACCGGCCCGTGGGGGAAACTCCCAAACCTCTCCATGGAGTCCTCAGCTGAGTGTAAAGTATTAAGATAATTGTGCATATTTTTATTCAGTTAATATTGAAGGAGAGCTTGAGACTTTATGGCCCGAATTCACAAAGGAGGTTTGGTTTAAACCATGGTTTAAACCCCCTCCTGGGTGTTTTAAGCGTATATCCGCACGGAAATCCGATCCAATCATATATTTTCTTTGAGCGCGTGCATGGGCAGTGTGCGCTTATTTGCGCTTATTTTAGTACGCTTACAGAGGTTTAAACCTTACCCATGGTTTAAACCTCCTTTGTGAATACGGGCCTATAAACTTCAAAATTACCAATATTATTCATCTTTTCTTTTAACGATACCATGGGATATCAAAAAGGCGGAAGGGTGGGGGGGGGGGGGATTGCACAAGGGGTAATTCCTATGAGTTAAGAACTACACATACGGAAGCATCATGGATTTTCTATTGTATGTTGGGACAGTGTAAAATATCATGTGAAAGGGACTATCACGATATTCACCTTCAATGAAATCGCCAAATTCGTTTGGCATAGATCTCATGTATTATTTGTATACAACTCAGTTTTAATTCCATTTGATGAGGTGAAAAGTCCCCCTTTAAGTCAATATTCGAACTCACTATACCCGAGCAACTAGTATGACATGTGAATTAAACCTTTAATGAGTAAACACACAAAAAAAATGAAACGCACACAAACAAACAACAGCAAGAACAACAGAAATATTAATACTTTTTGCGGAAATAATACTGAAATAAGTTGCCTATACCAACTAAAACTATTTTTTAGTGCACATGTATATCAAAAATTAATGTATAAGACTTGTCTTACTTAATTTTATTGATAAAAAGAAAACATCAGTGAACAAAGTATCTTGGTCGATGCTAATATGTACAGTACATCAAGGTATGAATCTAAAGTTCGATTCATTTATCAATTCTCCGCAGATTTGTCATTCATTATCAGTAAGTTTATGATTAACTTATTTGCTTAGTGCTGTACAGCTTTGATATTTTCAGCTTACGTTTGCAGAATGCAAACACGGCATTGGCGTCAATGATACACTATAAGGATTCAAACTGGGGCTGCTAATTCTTTGTGACGGGACATCTTTCTGATCTAGTTATTTAAGCTGCCTCGGTGCACTAACAAGTATGGATGACAGTGCTCATCAGCTCCATGATGCAGCATTAAGGGGTCAAATTAGAACAGATGAAAAATTGTTAAAACATGGTTTTTTCATAAACAAAAGAGATCGAGATGGAGACAGTCCCTTACATAGTGCAGTGAAGAAAGACAATGTGGCCGTCGTTGAGTATCTCATCAAACACGGAGCCGATGTGGAGCAGGAAACTCCAAATGGACTAACACCCTTACATCTCGCTGCATCCCTAGGACATCTCAAAGCAACGAAGTTTCTCCTCGGTCATGGAGCTAATATGGACAAAGAAAATAACGCCGGGTATCCTCCATTATACAGCCCTGTTAGAAATGGTCATCTTGATGTCATTAAATATCTGATTAGTCAAGGAGCTGATGTGAACAAGGGAGATAATGATGGTCATACTGCATTACACAGTGCTGTTAAGAGTGGTCATCTTAATGTCACCAAATATCTGATCAATATAAAAGCTAAGGTGAACACAGACGAACGTAAAGGTTTGACTGCTTTTTACATTGCAGCAGGATATGGCAAACTTGATGTACTAAAATATCTGGTCAATCAAGGAACTGAGGTGAATAAAGTTATTGGTAATGGAAGTTCTGCATTGAAGAATGGCGCAAGATATGGTCATATTCATGTCGTAAAATATCTGATCAGTAAAGGAGCGGAGGTGAACTTAGGAGATAATGATGGTTGGACTGCATTACACAGTGCTGCCAATAAGGGTCATCTTGATGTCGTGGAATATCTGATCAGTCAAGGAGCTGAGGTAAATCAAAGTAGAACCGATGGTAGGATAGCGTTACACTGGTCTGCACAGGAAGGTCATCTTGATGTCACTAAATATCTCATCAATAATGGGGCTGAGATGAACCTGGGAGATAATGATGGTTGGACTGCATTACACAGTGCTGCCAATAAAGGTCATCTTGATGTCGTGGAATATCTGATCAGGCAAGGAGCTAATATTGAAAAAGAAAATAACGCCGGCTATCCTCCATTATACAGTGCTGTGAGGAATGGTCATCTTGATGTCGTTGAATATCTGATTAGTCAAGGAGCTGATGTGAACAAGGGAGATAATGATGGTTGTACTGCATTACACAGTGCTGTTAAGAGTGGTCATCTTGATGTCACCAAATATCTGATCAATATAAAAGCTAAAGTAAACACAGACGAACGTAAAGGTTTGACTGCTTTTTACATTGCAGCAGGTTATGGCAAACTTGATGTACTAAAATATCTGGTCAGTCAAGGAACTGAGGTGAATAAAGTTGTTGGTGATGGAAGTTCTGCATTGAAGAATGGTGCAAGTTATGGTCACATTCAGGTCGTAAAATATCTGATCAGTAAAGGAGCGGAGGTGAACTTAGGAGATAATGATGGTTGGACTGCATTACACAGTGCTGCCTATAAGGGTCATCTTGATGTCGTGGAATATCTGATCAGTCAAGGAGCTGAGGTAAATCAAAGTAGAACCGATGGTAGGATAGCGTTACACTGGTCTGCACAGGAAGGTCATCTTGATGTCACTAAATATCTCATCAATAATGGAGCTAAGGTGGATAAGGGTGATGAGAAAGGCTGGGCTCCATTTCTCCTTGCTGCCGAAAAAGGTCATCTTGATGTTACGAAATATATGATCAGTGAAGGGGCCGAGGTGAACATGGGAAATAACAATGGTTGGACTGCATTACACAGTGCTGCCAATAAGGGTCATCTTGATGTCGTGGAATATCTGATCAGTCAAGGAGCTGAGGTAAATCAAAGTAGAACCGATGGTGCGATAGCGTTACACTGGTCTGCAAGGCAAGGTCATTTTGATGTCACTAGATATCTCATCAATAATGGAGCTAAGGTGAACATGGGAGATAACAATGGTTTGACTGCATTACACAGTGCTGCTCAGGAGGGTCATCTTGATGTCACTAGATATCTCATCAATAATGGAGCTGAGGTGAATATGGGAGATAATGATGGTGGTGGGACTGCATTATACAGTGCTGCTCAGGAGGGTCATCTTGATGTCACTAAATATCTGATCAGTCAAGGAGCTAAGGTGAACATGGAAAATAACGATGGTTGGACTGCATTACACAGTGCTGCCAATAAGGGTCATCTTAATGTCGTGGAATATCTGATCAGTCAAGGAGCTGAGGTAAATCAAAGTAGAACCGATGGTAGGATAGCGTTACACTGGTCTGCACAGGAAGGTCATCTTGATGTCACTAGATATCTCATCAATAATGGAGCTAAGGTGGATATGGGCGATGAAAAAGGCTGGACTCCATTTTTCCTTGCTGTCTTTCAGGGTCATCTTGATGTCACTAAATATCTGATCAGTCAAGGAGCTGAGGTGAATAAGGGAAAAAATGACGATTGGACTGCATTACACAGTGCTGCTCAGGAGGGTAATTTTGATGTCACGAAATATCTGATCAGTCATGGAGCTGAGGTGAATAAGGGAAATAATGACGATTGGACTTCATTACACAGTGCTGCTCAGGAGGGTCATCTTGATGTCACTAAATATCTGATCAATAATGGAGCTAAGGTGAACATGGGAGATAATGATGGTTTGACCGCATTACACAGTGCTGCTCAGGATGGTCATCTTGATGTCACTAGATATCTCATTAATAATGGAGCTGAGGTGAACATGGGAGATAATGATGGTTTGACCGCATTACACAGTGCTGCTCAGGAGGGTCATCTTGATGTCACTAGATATCTCACCAATAATGGAGCTAAGGTGAACATGGGAGATAATGATGGTTTGACTGCAGTACACAGTGCTGCTCAGGAAGGTCATCTTGATATCGTGGAATATCTGATCAGTCAAGGAGCTGAGGTAAATCAAAGTAGAACCGATGGTAGTATAGCGTTACACTTGTCTGCAAAGGAAGGTTATCTTGATGTCACTAGATATCTCATCAATAATGGAGCTAAGGTGAATATGGGAGATAACAATGGTTTGACTGCATTACACAGTGCTGCTCAGGATGGTCATCTTGATGTCACTAGATATCTCATCAATAATGGAGCTGAGGTAAATATGGGAGATAATGATGGTTTGACTGCATTACACAGTGCTGCTCAGGAGGGTCATCTTGATGTCACTAGATATCTCACCAATAATGGAGCTAAGGTGAACATGGGAGATAACAATGGTTTGACTGCATTACACAGTGCTGCCAGCGAGGGTCATCTTGATGTCGCTAAGTATCTGATCAGTCAAGTAGCTGAGGTGAATGAAGGAAATAATGAAGGTTGGACTGCATTACACATTACACATTACACATTACTATTTAGAAGAGAAAAAGGGGCACTTATCAGAAGAAAATGCCACTTTTAGAGAGATAAGGAGGCAATTATAAGATTTGAAAGCGGGCAGTTATCAGAAGGGAAAGGGAACTTCTCAGAAGGGGAAAGGGCACATATTAGAAAGGAAATGGTGCACGTTTAGGCCACGTATCAGAAAGGGGGCATTTTTTCAGATGTAAAAAGGCACTTTTGGGGTACTAGAAAAAGTGGGCGGAAACTTCCCCCCCCCCCCCCCCCAGCGCGCAACTCCTTTTGGGGATGCAATATTAAGCAGGAGTCATATGAAACTTCCATGAAATAGCGAGCAAAGCAATTACATCTTTAAGCTATTTAAAACTATATACTGGGACGCATTTTAAACCTTCAAAAATAGATTTCTTGTGCATTTACCTTGCGGATTTGGGGGTGCTTATTCCGTAAGGATTATTATTTTTCTTAAATTCCTTTTTCTTTCTCTCTTTTGCGTTTTTTGCTCCCCTCCAAGTGCCATCCGGGGAACGTACCCCCCCCCCCCCCCCCCTAGATACACCACTGAGCCAAGCGACCGAGCGGGGGGGGGGGGGGGGATGAGTTGTGTAGGAGGAGGTATCCCCGCCCCGCACCAGGGACTTTTTCAAAAATCTGTCCATAAAACTTGCATTTTAGAGCATCCAGAAAGGGTTTTTAATGAAAAGAAGAAATGCACGGATCTACGCCAATGGACGGAACCGCTTAATTGAGAATAACAATGCGAGAGAACGAATTTTCTTCCAATTTCACATTGAAATTATGGCATTTATTATTTTCATACTAATCATTAAAGAATGTGATGGTATTTCAAGATCAAACACAATGAGTTTGGGTAATAATTAGTTTTTAGTTAATGTATCATAAGCCCTATTTTTGTTAAATCCAACAATATGGGGAGGGGTGATAATACAGGCCACCCCAACCTCAAATAGGGGGGGGGGGGGTAAATATACCCCCATCCCCTGGGATCGACACTCATGCATTATAACATGTTGAATAAAAAGGGAACATGGCTGTCTGCTGGGTAAAATTTAACGCAATAGTTGGTAAAGTTTAACCAAGTTTCCAGGGAAAGAAGGAAAGGAAAAGGGAAGGGGAAAAAAGAAGGAAAACCCGGCCAGTTTTTTGGTCGCTCGCTTCTCTCGCTCGCAAAACACTAGAAAGTTAATATTCCGGAAAAAGTGGCAATTGGTTGCCCCCCCCCCCCCCCCTCCAAGAAAGAAAGAAAGAATATCCACATATTTGGGCAGCGAGGTTACAAATTATCTTGATTCAGTAGTTTTTAAAAATGAATCAAGTGTAACAATCACAGTTGCTTCCATGCATGGTCTTCGGGAAAATTAACATGGTTATGAATATTCTGCATTACTAATTACTGTAGATAACTGGGAATCTAGACCAAATTGATGAGAACGGATTGACGGCCATTCACCTCGCCACTCAAAATGGTAAAGTGTCTGTTGTTGAGACATTGGTTTCCCATGGAGCTGACCTGAATATCCAGTCGCACGATGGAAAGACTTGCCTTCATGAAGCCGTCATATTTTCCTGTCAGCTGGGTAGCATTACCCCATTCACAGAAAAGAATCAAGAGGTGCAAGGTTTGATAATGTATTTCAGGTTACCACCCTGCGAATTATATGTTCCATACTGTTACTTATCAATTGATCAAGAATAATTTTCCCCTTTTATGTTTGTTTTATTAGAGAAAGTGAAAAGCACAATGTTTAGGAGGAAAGGATGTACTATTACTTGAATTTTATGAAATAAACTATATGTGTTGACGCCTATTAAAATCAGTAATGTTAACTGTTGTCCTACTTAATTGATGTGGTTCTCTTGGTGGATTTATTTTAGAACCAGCTGACAACTGAGAAGGCACTTGTCGTATATCTCTTGGACCATGGAGCACGAACTGACGTGAAAGATAGCCAGGGTAATCTACCACATCACTACGCCTCAGATGACTCTCTTCGAATGATCCTATTGGACAGGTAAGATGAAATTACCAAAATCAAACATTTAAACGATTACAGCAAAAGCATAAATAAATCGACATCTGGAGAAAATTTTACCCTGATAAGAAACAATTTACATGGAGACAAATGATGCATGGCATTTTCTCTAGAATAGATGACTGGTTAATTTCAAGAGATGCTAAATGTTTAATATATTCTACAGACATAAGACCAGCGTTGAAATGTGACCATAACGCTATTTCTTTAAAACTAAAAGTTTCCGAAAAGAAAAGAAGAAAGGGATACTGGAAACTAAATAATTCTCTTTTAAATGATGTTACATATATAAAATGCGATTAGGAAAGTAATACGGAGTATGAATTATGAATTTTCATATTTAGATCAGCAAATGAAATGGGAAATGTGTAAAATTAAGATAAAAGAATTTAGTATGAAATATGCAAAACAGATGTACATGAACAAGAAAAAATATATCAGTAAACTTGAAAAGGACTATAAGGATTCATGTGAAACGATAGATGCTACGTTCTGTCCAAATAATGTTGAAAAATGGAAAAATTAAGAAAGGAAGTTGATGCTTGTTACAAATATAAATGTGAAGGTGCATTTATTAGATCTCGGGAAAGATGGCTTGAGCATGGGGAGAAATCTTCTAAATATTTTTTTACAGCTTGAAAAACAAAGAGGCAAAAGAAAAGAAATTGATTACATTGAAGTCAAAGGTAAAAAATATAATAGAAAATTACTTTCAAAGATACACGAATTTTACTCAAACCTTTATTTACAAAAAGAAGAAAAAATACTGATTACGATGATTATATTACTCTAACAGAAGAGCAGGCTAATGAATGTGAAGGTGGCCTTACAGAAAAAGAATGTTGGGAAGCCCTTTTATCCATGAATGTTAATAAGTGATGGGCTTGGCGCTGAATTCTATAGGCACTTTTGGAACGATATAAAAGAAATGTTAATTGGCTTAATAAAGGTTATGAAAGAGGTACGTTGTCATTAACCCAAAGGCAAGCCATTCTCACGTTGTTGTACAAAAAAGGTAATAAATCTTGTTTGGACAATTGACGTCCCATATCATTGCTTAATATATATTACAAAATCGCTGCTTGTGTTTTATCTATTCGACTTAAACGTATAATTCATTATATTATATCTGATGACCAAACTGGATTTATGAAACATAGGGCAACTACAGATAATATACGACTGGTGCAAGATGTCATTGATTATTGTACTATTAAGAATCAATCAGGAATTATAATGTTTTTGGATTTCCGTAAAGCGTTTGATAATGTTACTCATACCTTTTTGTACAAGACTTTGCGGAAAATGAATTTTAATGAATCGTTTGTCCGTTGGATTAATACCTTATATCAAAATGCCAAATGGAAGAGTGTTAAATTACGGATGGTTGTCAAAAAAGTTTTATATTAAACGTGGTGTACGTCAGGGCTGCCCTTTATCTGCACTTTTATTTATAATAGTTGGAGAGGTCTTGACTGAAAAAATAAAACAAAACAAAAGCATTACCGGTATACACATACCACTTGGGAAAAAAGATGAACAAAATACCAAAGTGATAAAAATTGCTCAGTACGCAGATGACACTATTATATTTGTAGACTCTGCCTTGTCAATGACAAATGTAATGTGTGATGTCAATGAGTTTGGCAAAAAAGCAGGGCCTTTAGTGAACTGGAATAAATCAAACATAATGAAAGTAATGGATACAATCGAATTAGATGATGTAAATGTAACCGATCAACGGGTAAAGTGTTTAGGCGTGTATGTGGGTAGAAATCATGTTGAGGTAGAGAGACTAAACTGGGGAGGAAGGATAGAGAAAGTAAAGAATATTTTGAACCTATGGAAAATGCGTAATTTGACATATTTTGGAAGAGTTACAGTATTAAAAATTTTAATTGCATCGCAATTTGTTTATATTGCTACGGCAGTTAAAGTTCCCAAGTATATTATTAAAGAGTTGAATAAGCAAATGTATTCTCTTTTTATGGCATTCAAGAAAAGACAAAGTAAAAAGAAATGTATGTATAAATAAAGTGCTAAATGGGGGACTAGAAATGGTTGATATTGAATCAAAATTTAATTTGTTACGATTATCATGGATTGTAAAATTTCTCAGTGATAATAAAGGAGCTTGGAAATCTCTTTTTTCTTACTGGACAAGTAAGATAGGTGGATTCCCTTTATTTATGAGATTTAACTGTCAAGACAAAGATTTTGTGCGTGTTGGCAAACAAAATAAATTACCTCAGTTTTATTTGGATCTATTAAGTGTTTTGGCATCCATTCGATTCATTGACTAATTAAAGGTAAAAGATATCGGAAATGAAATTATTTTGAATAATAGCAATATAAAATATGATAACAAAATGTTGTTCTTCCAAAGATGGAGCGATATGGGGATCATAAGTGTTAAACAAGTAATAATAGATGGACGTTGGAAGGAAGTTAACGATATTTTAAATGAATTTGAATCAAAAAATTTATTGTGTCATTTTGAGCTATCAAAATTAAAAAAGGTATTCCCGATAATTTGGTGAAATAAGACAAAGATAGACAGTTTGCGGAGTACAATCAAGAAGATTTGTTTGAAATTTCTACTGGCGATTTAATTAATATAAGAACTATGAAAGCCAAACATTACAATAATTTATTCACTGAGTTGAAACAGATGGAACCATACTATTTTAATTAGTGGATTGAGTGTTTGAAATTAAAGGATGATTTTGTAAAGGATAAAGTTATGTTCTTCAAATTTAAGTATATAAAAGATAACAAAATAAAGCAATTTAATTTCAAGCTTCTTCACAGAATACTACCGTCAAAAGACAATTTATTCTAATGGAATATTTTAAGTGATAATCAATGTAATATATGTAAGTGTCAAGATACAACAATGCACATGTTATTTGAATGCAAGGGAGTAAAGATCTTGTGGAAAATTATTGAACGAATGATTTTTTTATATATATCACACACAAGTAAAAGTTGATAATATTGTTATAATTGGATTCAATATTGCAGATGAAAAGAACTTCATGATTAATATCATTATAAATTTTGCACAATATGTTATTTATAAAGAATATGTTAAGAATGCATGGAAAAAAACAAGAGCTAATGCTACGGCTAAAGCCCTGTGGATAAATTTTAATTTGGAATTACGTCAATATTTATTCGTAAATACTATGATTTAAAGGTAATTGATCAAGTACTTCAGTATCCTAACTTTTAAGGTCATCAATGATTTATTTTGGCAATGTACATATTCTGTAAATATATGTTATTAATATATGAATAAAGTTCCTCGTAAGAGGTAAAAGAGAAAAAAAAAATCAAACATTTGTAGTAAATAAATGTGAAATGTAAATTCCATTGAGTTTTCATGAGAACTCACTCATTTCGTTTTATGTTACCTTGGATCTATACCAACTTTAAAGTGTCAATTGCTGTAAATGAACTGAGCCTGAGAACTTATGATGGAAACCTCCTGCATTTTTTGTCCTCATCAAACCTTTGTTTTGTTTGCGTTCTATAATTTGTTATGTCAAAGTATATATTCTTTGTATTGATGATTATATTGTCATGTATTGTGTTATTATGTTCCGTTCACTTATTGTAGATCAATTATACTTTGTATATTTGGAAAAATGCAGAAATAAATCAAATCAAATCAAATCAAAACTAGCCTATTGTCAGAGTGTGCTCCCAGTGTGCTCAAGCCGGCCAGTCTCTACCACAGAACTCCTAAAGACGTAGAAGGCTCGTGCGGGTGCGAAATTGTAGGCATTGTTCGTACGTGATCACGTGATATCCGCCATGTTGGTTAGTCCTTCGCTCTCCAGCTCCGGATTCATGAAGCTGATCGCGTCAACGGCATTCATTCAGTACAAATTGTTTGATCAACACTAGGGTTATATGAAATCTTACTGAAATTGCTAGATTTTGTTAATGATAGTATCCAAATGAACCAAGACAAAAAGAGAGGGAAGTTTCTCTCGAAATACATGAAATATATTATTGCCAGTGTTATCAAATGTTGCTTTGGGCATTTTCATGCTTATTTGTTATTATACTACACTACATTTACTTATCATTTTTAAAGGTCTTTATGGATGCTGACTGTCTAATGGTCAAGGGGAGATTATTCCACAGCCTCGATGCTTTGTTGAAGGTTGTCACTCTAAATAAGAACATTAAAATACATCAAGTCCAACGAAGTGTCACAAGTCACGACTGCCAAATTGGAAACAAAATGTAGCTTTCGGAGAGGACTACACCTAAATTATTAATCATTAAAATTCTAATTCGACAAAAAAAAAAAAAAATCGCCAGACCTCCAAAATTCGCCCAGTGTGGGGGGGGGGGGGGGAGGGGGGATATGGGGTCCAGTTTCCCTCCATAATTCTCTGAAAAGCAATAAAAGAAAATAACTTTGGCATAAAACTGGACATTGGCACATGCAGCAAAGGCATCAAAAGCATAATCATCATAGCATTGGCGGATCCGGGGGGGGGGGGGGGGGCACGGGCCGGAAGCCAATGCTATGATGATTATGCTTTTGATGCCTTTGCTGCATGTGCCAATGTCCAGTTTTATGCCAAAGTTATTTGCACAGTTGCAGATACATCTATCTTTGATTATTATACATGTAAAACAAACAGCATAGTCATGTATATTAATGATTTTTTCCCCATGTAGGTTACTAAATTACAAACATTGTCAAATGATATTCCATGGATGGTAAGGACCAGCTTTAATTGAGATGATCCGGGAGCAGTGAATTCTGACTGTAAACAATAAGCACATCATCGTATTCATCTGTTTCTTAATATCGATTAGACACACTCAAAATCTGCTGGATTTTATCTTGACACTCATATAGTGAAGGGGCATGAATAAAAAAAAAGAGAAATACAATGAAAGGAGAATCTTGAGCCTGGCTTGTAAAAATACAAACGTTTCTTCAAAGTTAAAAACAAACCAGTTGAATAAAAATTGATTCAAGCGGCGGCTAAGCAATGCGTCTACTCAGAAAGTGGGAGGAGGGCTACAGACTTACCCCCCTCCCCCTCCCCGTTCCCCTGCCAATCTGATTAATCCACAATTTAAAAAAGTTCATCGATAAAGTCCTGACTTATATAAGGATTATCATCAAAGATAAAAAGAAACATGGCAGCGTATGTTGAACACATCCTTAATTAAAAAAATCAATTAGGCATCACGGCCCCGACATATGGAACTCCTTACCTGATTCGCTTAAGTTACGGACTTCACTTTTTTCTTTTAAAGCCATTACAAAAAACACCTTCTTTATCAATACAGTAATTAAAGTTACTATTTAATATTGTTAGAGAAAAATTAACCATTTATTGAGGCATCAAATTAAATTTCAAATTAAGTAGAGGCTTTGTACAGTCACTCATTTCACATATTGCACGGCCACCTGCACATTACCCTTCAATTCATATTCATCCTTCTTTCTCTTCTCTTTCTTTTATTTTTCTTCTTTCATTTCCTTTTCCGAGGCCGTCATCATCTCAAGCTTATGCTTACGATGTCAGTCTCCTGCATCATTTCACTCTCCTTAGCATAGAATCACCCCACTATTCTTGTTATTATATTTATATCTGATTTTGTTAAACGATCGAGTAGATTTTTATCTGTTTGTCAAAAGTAATTATATTATGTTTATTACGTAGATTATGTATATTATGCTATTATATGATTCTGAATATACTTTACTTTGTACTTATGAAAAATGCAGAAATAAAACAGTGCGAAAAAAACCCAAAGTTGTTGGCCTTTTTATATCAGATGAAACTGTACAAAAAGTATATCTTTTGTTGCTTTTTCCGAGGGGGTGTCAAGAAGGATGAAGGTGAACAAACGAACTCGGGATGCTTTCTTGAAAGGGAACTAAAATGATAATAGTGATAGAAAAAACAACTGTTTGATATTATCTTAAATTTGAGAGAATACAATTTTAACCTTTGTGTCCGAAAGAGACCCCCCCCCCCCCTAAAATGTACATGATATTAGTTGACGTTACTTATGTATGAAAGAGCAACTGAACTCCAGTGGAAAAGCCAACTTCAAAATTTAAAGTGATGAAGGCACAAGGCCCTTTATTTCGATAAAGATCCATATAATATAAATAGGCATTGAGAAGCACACGGTCTGGCGGGTTAGTTGAAAAGATCGAGGACTATTGGCGGCGTGTGCACTCGAGCGAATCCTACACCGGGTATTACGGCGATACCGCGATCTGTGTGTTGTGAATGGGTATGAGCCTTCTACGTCTTTAGGAGTTATGTGGTCTCTACCTGGACTTGGGGTTGGGGTCTGACTGACCAATCATAAGTCATTGGGTGTACAATGATTAATGTACCCCTATATGGTGAAAATTGAATTGGGATCTTTTGTTGGGGTTGAGAAAAGGAATTTTGGAGGGAAAAGGGACGGAAAGCTACTGGGACTGCAAGAACAAGCAAGTTACACGTATGTACATGACGTTATGACGGAGCAAACTTTCACATGACCGCTACAAAAGACACCTGAATACAGACACTGAACTTTAGGCGGGAAGAGCCCCTTTATTTACTTTAGGCGGGAAGAGCCCCTTTATTTATCTTTCAGAGTGGACGAAGCTGTTTTTATACACGAATAAAGACTTCACTCAAGCGCCTCCGTGCATTTTATGGGTCTACTTCACATTGAAATACAAATCATGTGGAAACCCCGGTTTTAATATTGCCGTTACTGGTCCAGTCATGGTATAGCATCATTCGGTCTAATATCAGTTGGCCAAATATACATTTGATTCAATCATCATATCGGCCAATCAGCGATTAGTCAGTCGATTACAACCTGATGGTCAGGCCAGAGGCGGCTGGAGGACCAGGCATGGTGTGGCTCTGTATGTGCAGGGGCTGGTTTGGCGTGCTCGTCGATTCTAGTTTTAACAACTGTTTGAATTTAGTCTCCAAAGATGTTAAGCGTTCTTCCATGATGGAATTGTTCATTGCTTGTGAAAGTGCACGGTATAGATCAGAGTGAGGGGCAATGGCGGACCCGTGGGAGTGGAGTGTACGCCCATGACCCTCCTAGCGCAAATATGAATATTTATGAGCACCTTCCTGGCGTGGGCGTGTCTCCAAGACTACAGGTAGAACCAATAACCATTTCGTCTATAATAACCAATTGATCTAATAGCCATTTGGTCTAACTCTAACAATATCTTTTTGCCAAATCGTCCAACTACCAAATGGTCCATTATCATTTGGTCCAATTATCATTTGGCCTAATTATCAATTGTCTAAACCCATTTGTTCCATATTCATTTGGTCCTTGGCCTAACTTTATTTTGTCTAATATTATTACTTCTAAACGCATTTCGTCTTATGAACATTTGGTATTATTATAATTTGGTCTAATAACTACAGTAATTGGTCTAATAATAAGCACGGGCCAAAGCTAGCCATTTTACACTAGGACATCCAGACATGTATGTACTGTATTGTTTCAATTCTAGATCCAGATTTTGTACATTGAGTTTAAGTTTCTGCAGTTAATTCTATAACGTCAGAACTACCGTCTAGATCAGTTTACATAATTATCATGGAAGTGCATTCAGAATTATTAAAATGATAGCTGGCCTAAATAGGCTACATTATAATAACAATTACTTTTAAAATTATAATACAATCATTAGGCCTACCATTAAAATACCAGGAATAATTATTTTTCATTACAGATTTATCTGATTGAGTTCACTTGATGTCAAATGTCCAGACTATATATAAACAGTTCATGCTCACCTATATGTATTAGTTCATGAAGATGATCTGAAATAAAAGGTCGAAAATTTGAAACTCATGACTCTGATCAGAGTATTTTTTCTAACACTTATCGCAGTGATCATCAAATTGATTAAGTGACAACTCTAGTATTCGTATTATAGTTTAAATCAAAGGAGGGATAGTTTTACAACTTGTACTAGAGATAAATATAGAGTTAATAATATTTATCATATTCTTAGGTTATCGTCTGTGGACGTGACCAAGATCTATCGCGGTAAGATTAATGATTTATTTATTATTCAGTAATATCTAAAATACAAAGTAAGTGCGATCATGAAGAAAACTGCTTTATAAGCACGCCTTGTAAACATGAAATAACGAAATACACGAAATACATGAAATGCATGTAGAGGTGTTGTGGATCAGTGGATAAGTCCCCGGAGGTCCGGGGTTCGAATCCCACCGCAGCACTAGCGTCCTTTGGCAAGACGTTAATCTACATTTGCCACTCTCCACCCAGGTGTTAAATGGGTACCCGGTAGGATGCGAAAGTTAATGTCGTTTGTTTAGCAATTTGAGCGTCACTGTACTGCCCATTGCTGGAATACTCCCCAGGGAGTGGAGAATGTGCATACATTGTGTGCGGGCATGCCAGTATCCGATCACCGGGGTAATAATAATAATAAAAACTACATATTATTATTAGCGCTTAGAGACTTAATTGTAATTTGCGCTATATAAAAATTGAGAATTATTATTATTATTATGAATCGTATGAAGTACAAAAATACCTGAAATGCATTATGTTAATTACATAATGTGAACAATATACAATGTATACAATAACATAAATAGCAAATAAGGGAAAAGGGAGATAGATGTTGCCTTTAAATGTCTCTGATGATAGGGAAAATGTTTTGCTGATTAGCAACTGCGCCTAAATATTTCAGCTGAATAGGTTGATTGTACAGAAATTGAAAATTTATTGAACAGAAAGCTTCCTATATGAGAATGAGGGTTTCTTGAAGCCTGTTTTGGAATGGTTTGGTATGGAATATCAAGCAGTGCAAGAACAATAGTCAATGTGTGGTAAACTTAATGTAACATAGAGCTTTACTAGAGTCTTACATGTCTCATTCATTAGGTATTAAGTGTTTTATACGACAACAATATGACAATTTATTGATCTACCCAGGCCTATACTTTTTTGTTCTTTATTAAATCTGTTTCCACCAAATATCTTCTTGGTCTTAGACAGTCATTTATCGAGTAAATGATTTTGGTCGGGCACACGCTGAATCTAGAATAAACATATAGATTGGAATTAACAAATCATTTACAGCGTACTAGTAAGTTTACAATCACAGGCCGATTTTATGAGCACGTTTTGCTAATTAAGCTGTTCCACATTTGACAAGTTTCCGACTCTGAATTACAGTAAGTTGTACCTTCGTTTCACCCCTTGGTGTAGTTTTTTCGATATTATTTTTTTATTTTCATTTTAGTGCTATTCATACCCTTTTCTATAGCAGATGAAGAAAAATCAACAGCGGTCAATGCATTCTCTGTTCACGTCGGATGTGACGGAAAGGAGCTAGAGCTGGAACATCATCGTGTATGGTTGACTATGCCACCAGGGGCTGTTACACAGGATGACACGTGCAAGATTACACTCTCCATCGTAAGGGATCCTCCCAGTCAACATTCAAGATGACGAATCAGTGGCCTGCTATGGGATCAAATGTGACCCTCCAAACATGATCTTCCACCAACCTGTCAAGATCTGGATACTACACTCCACCTTGGTCATCAACCCTGATCAAGTGAAGCCTGACATCATTTCCCACGTATGGGATGCAAACAAGGGTAAGTCATTCTGTCAAATTCATACTAGTGGCTAAGACCTTTGCTGCACCATGAGTTTGTAGCTTCATGGTTGCACCAAATATGAAATGGCTCACTGTTAATTACGGATTTCATAATAATGAATTATGGCAAAACTTTTTTGGATAGGCCTAACATTCTTACTTGGTCACTTAACGCTTTCGAAGTGATTTCGGCCTCCTCTTGGTCGTAATACAATTACAATGCCACAGTGTCCGGAAAGAGGAAACTGCTCCCTCGAAACAACCAGTGTCTTGGAACTGTTTGCTCGTGATCGGGGGTAATCGGTAGATCGGATCGTTTCAAAGGACAGGTTCTTCAACAAGTTTAAACGTGGTCTCTGAGAGGTTTCGGAAATTAAAATAAATGCTGAGTAAAATACTGCGGGTAATTTTGTTACATCTACATAGTATTGCCAATATTCAGAATTAAATGTAAGGAAAAGCGGGCTCAATAAATCTGTAACGTGTTAGAAAAACAAACATTCTATTTTGTAACCAACTGACACTAGATCTACCAAGAACATCACGAAAGCCACTTCACCAGACCAACCTCTGCCAACCCTGCCGTGTGATGGGTTCTTATCCCTCTGGAGCAACAGGTGGTACATCGACTGATGTGTACTCCATACATACCAGACAGGATAGAAAGAGACAAAGAGATCGAGATTCACTTTCATCTGCATGCCGATGTTCCCGGGATGGAAGCGGTTTGTATTTTGGTCATGCAACTGCATTATAAAAGAAACGGTGTAGAAGTTACACTTAAATTTGTGTTATGTTCATAGACGCACAGGCCCATTATTACCAGGGTGTCTCACGCCTCTAGTCTTAAAAATCAACTTTCCAATCTTTAGATTATGCAAGCGAGAGAACCGAGTGACCAAAAATCAAACAAATTTATTGTCGTAGAAATGGCATTTGATTTCTTATCAAAATACACTAGATAATAGATAAAATACATTTTCGGGAATCTCGCTCCCCGAAATCGGATGGTAATGTTTACATGAATATCAATATTTTCAAAGTTCGGGGGAGGGGTTGGGGTGGGAGGGGGGGGGGTCCCCTCTCCCGCCTAGTACACCTGTCATTATGGATTAAAATTCTACGAATGTTTAGTACGATACTTTCCTACTGTGAATACTTAAAATATGATTAGGAAATACTAAAGGATGAGAAGCAGCCCATCCGTCTGTTCAATTCAGCATCGTTTCTCACATGGGTGAAGTAAGGGTGGCGACTGAGTGTGAGGAGAAGTTGGTTGAAACTGAGGTAATAACAATACGTTGCCATTGTTCTTCTATAACAGTTATGTTTTGACTACGTACGAACAGGGGCGGCGGAGTGTCTTTGAGATATTAGTATACCTCTACATTCTGATTAATACACTATCGAGGATCATTTCGACACATTGTTTATTGCTTACAATGGTTCTGGATAAATTACAGGGGCGCTTATCAAAAGGGAAAATTAATACTATTAGAAAGAAAAAAAATGGGCACCAATCAAACGAAAACAGGGACACTTGTCGGATTTCAAAGGGGACACTAGTCTTATCTGAGCTTAAAAGAGGCACTTATCAGAAAGTGAAAAGGGCACGTATTAGAAAGAAGAAGGGGCAGTCATACAAAAAAGGGGCACTTATCAGAGATGAAAAAGGCCACTTGTAAGAAAGGAAAATTGTACTATTAGTACGGAAAATGGGCACCAATCAGACTAAAAACAAAATAACAGATTTCAAAATGGGCAGTAATGTCTGAAGTTAAAGCAGGCGCTTATCAGAAGGTGAAAAGGGCATTTATCACAAAGAAGAAGGGGCAGTAAAGTCTGAGGTTAAAGTAGCACTTATCAGAAGGTAAAAGGGCACTTATTAGAAAGAATAAAGGGCACTATACGAATAAAAGGGGGAACTTTGGGGGTACTTAAAAAAAGGAGGGGGTACTCTGCCCCCTGCCCCCCCCCCGAGCCACCTTTGTATACGAATAAACAATACAATTCAAATTTCATAATATAATCTCCCGTTTTTGATACCTCAAAATTGACCAAAAATTATTTTTTGGTTAAACATGAATTTCCCGGCTTCTTCCATTAAAAAAAAGAGACATTTTCATGCAGATTATTAATTCAATTTCTTCTTAGGTTTTGGATGATGAATGATATCATTTTTGCTAACAAGAATTTTATGATTCATATAGGTCATTCGTGCTGTTAATCCGAAAGCACATTGCTAGTGGGCGTGTATATTCATTGATATTGTATCATATTGATCCTTTGGAATCGATTACCTGGACATTTTCTTTATTAATGACAAAAATGACAAAAAAAACATGCCCCCATTTGTCACAAGCCCAGTGCAAAAGCAAAGGACAAAAATACTCTAGAGAAAAAACAATTGCCTAAGTACTGTTCACACAACAAATTACTAAAGTAGAAAATGGATTGGGATTACAAAAGCAAAAGAAAATCTTTATTAAGATTTAAGTTTAACTACTTTCATATCATATCTGTGTAATGAAATGCATGGTTTTCAATAACTAAAATGGTGATCAATCTCATTAAAAAAAAGTCCTTAGCTGATATCATATCGTTGGGGCCCATTCGAGAAATCGACGAGTGTCGCTCAGTGATGTACCCAAGTTTGAGTTCTCCCGGCAACACCGATGACTCATGTCAGTGACGTCACTATGGAGACGATTCGCTCGCCGAAGCTCCTGTCCCGTACGTCGTTCTGTTCATGCAAGAACCCTCAGCTGTACAAATACGTCTCGTTTCTTCTTACACAAAACTTTTATTCGTGTTTTTATTCTATGTCGTTTATGATTACAGAGGAAACCAAGAGTCCTGAATTTTCTCCCGTTATTCGGTAAGCATGTGATCATTCTCTTCATTAATCTGTATTATGCTTGATACAGGAGAGTTGCGATATTTGTATTGCATTTTATAGGATATCCTTTCATAGTATCTTTAATAAATAAGACATCATGTTGAATATAAATCGTAATCATATTGTTTGACATTGTCCTTTCCTTTTATCTAAGGGACAACTTAAGTGGAGCTTAAACAATATTTAAATTCTACTGTTTTATGAAGAATGCATAGTTTATAAGATGAAAGAGGAATTATCTGCTAATACAGGGAAATCGAAGGAGTCTCTCACAACGACCTAACTGACGTTGATGTCAACAAAATCGCTGAAAATCTTTCGATAAACGGCTTCTATGATTTGGGAGTTGCACTTGGTTTCCGGATACAACAGCTCGATTCAATAGAGTACCAGAAGTTCAAAGACAGAGAACAAGCCATCTATGACATGATGATTCGATGGAAAGAAAGACATCTTCCAAGCCCAAACGTTAAGGAGTTGCTGCTTGCAATCGTGAAGTCTGTAGAAACAGAAGCAGAAAAAGATGGATGTGACAGGTTTACTATTAAACATTAATAGTTGGCGAATATTGCAATTTTGAATAGTGATATTTAATTCGAACGGATATAACAAAGCAGTGTATAAATTTATTGGTACTGAATATATGAGATCTTACTTATTCTATAACTTATATAAGTCTGGAATAATATAATTCTCCCATTTTCTTCTAAAGAAGTGGATACTTAACCCCAAAATGCAGAAGAAAAAAAATAATTTTAAGAATTAGTCAGAAATATCAGAACGGAACATGAATGAACATCAGAGTTCACAAGAAAATTAAATTATTGTGTCAAATATTCTGAATTGGAAGAACATTTTTGAAGATGCTTTAATAGTCTGAATAATGAAGAATAGGGCATATATATTGAGTGAAATGTATATCAAAAATTATTATGTTGAATCCAGAACCTACTTTAATGATGGGGTGGCCACCACATGTCAAGAACTGTAATTAAATATGTGAGATCTTGGTTTTATTTTTTGTATTTTGTCTCTCTTTAATGAAACATTGGTGCTCTTTATGCTGGATCAACAATGGTCAACACTCTCCAGATGTTTCTTCAACGGGGTAAGAATTTTTTGTCTCCTTTACCCTAAAATACATGTATATCCTAAATCTTCAAATCAATACCAATATAGGCTATGAGGTCAGCTTGAGAATTATGTGATTCTGTTAAGTACATGTGAGTTAATTTACAAAACGAAAATGGAGAAAAGGAAAAGAGAAAGGGAAAATAAGAGAGAGTGTGAGAGACTTACGAATTATAGTAAAGTTCAATTTCAATGTTTACTCCCAAAACACCTTTTCTCCTTTTTTACGTAGAGAATTTTCTGACCAGACCTTAGTTAAATTGGCTAGCCATATCAAAGGATCGGACTTCATTGAGATCGGTAAGAAACTTGGATTCAATCGGACAGAGCTACAACACATCAAACATCGGATATCACCAAACAGGAAAGACGCTAACATCCAAATGCTCACACGGTGGAAAGCATCTGAAACATCAAGGTCTAAAGCGACTGAGACGTTGAAGTGCGTTTGGGAGTCTGTCTCTTCGGTGTCTTGGACAGAACGGCTTGATAATATAGGTAATTGTACTAATTAAAAAATAATAACTCTACGATTCGAAGATGTTTTAACATAGATTATCTTTAAACCTAATAGAGAGAAGAACGGGCATGTTATGAAAATTTATATTCTCCAAGATGGAGTTATACGGGTTAAGAATGTAATGGAAATGAGTAATGTATGCTTTAGAGCCAAAGATATATATATATATTTAAGCGACAGTAGATTCCGTTCAAAACAACATTGTTTTCATGTCCAATAACTCGTTGAAAAAGAATATGGAATTAATTGCAGTCTTAGAGGGCTGGCTCTTGAGGACGTTTTATATTAGAGGGTAATGGTGTGGGGAAATTGGATACCTCGATACCTCGAACTGTTTATGCCAAACTTTTATTATACTTTTCTTAAGACCAAAGCTTAAGTGTGACTTCTGCAAGGCCTTTGGTAAAAGCCAAACCCAGCGAGCCTACAGAGTCTGAAGATATGGATATCATCACATCATCAGAAGCAGGTAGTAGATTTGTACTATTACTTTGTACTATTACCATGATAACATGATTAGGGCTTATTCAATTTTGTACGATACCATTACAGTTCCTTTCAATGAAGGTAAATTCAAATTCAGAGGGTTACTGAGATAGTACTATGAATGCGCATTTGATATTTCAGATTTCAGATTTAGAATTTATTTCATTACATTTTTATTCTTCAAAGTACTTATAATTCGCATAGCCTTTAATAAAAAACTCTTAACATGCATGCCGCACTGTTTCCCCAGGCTAATATTCCATAATTTAGATATGGTAAAACTAGTGTGGAGTATAGTGATAAAAGTATGTTTGGCGGAAAAGACCATTTGTGTTTATTACTCATAGCCATGTTTCTGGATATCAATTTACATACATTATCAATATGATGCTGCCTAGAAATTTGGTTTAAATCACCTTCTGTATTTGTATATTATCTATTAAAATCGGATGAGGTAGTTCGTTAAAAGTATTACTAAATGGCATGTAATTTTGTTTTTCCAGATTTAGTGATATGGTTTCTTACCTTATCATCATGTAGATCGAGATGAAGCTAACAAGGACATCGACCAATGTGGAGGTTCACCAAGTACAGAGGAGCTTTGCAGCGTCGCTCTTCCTGGGAAAAGCCTCTCTTTGGCATGCGCACTCGGGAAGGCCCTTCGTTTGAATGATGACGTCATTGCTCGATTCGTAGATCTACCAAGTTCATCAGCTCTGCATAAGACCGCTCGACAGGTCATAGACAACTGGTGGAATAGTTTAAAAGACGGCGAAAAAGAAGATCGGTTCTCTGAGCTTTTATTGGAGTACAACATCCAAGATGTCAAAACGGGTTCGTTAGAATCACCAGGCTATCAACCTTATTTGTGTTGATAAGAACATATCATTTTACCATACTTTCCCGGTCTTAGTCGCATTTCTATTCATTTTCAGGTTCGCATATCTCAAGTTCAAGTTCGCTTTATTTCACGTTGACATTTCACATTTCATTTTTAATATAGTCAGATTTGTTTAAAAGAAATAATAATGATAAACATAATACAGAGTGTTTATCTAATAAACATAAGTACAGAAAGATATATTTTATCACCTTGGATGTCGTAAATTGTAAATAATGATTAACAAAATTGGAAATGATGATGAAGGAGCCTAAGGCAAAAGCAAAGCTTGTTTTTTATAGGCTCCAGGCTCCATCTAAACAACCTTTCCGAACAGATTTATTACTCTGAGTAACTAATCATCATCATCACCAAACAAATTTGATTTATTTCAATTCATTTTGATAAGGCAATATAATATACAGAAGAAAATCATTAAAAGTAGCAATGTACAAAACATGCCCACAGTGATGGTTTCCTTTCAGTGTCATCGCATCCACAAGTATTTTAGGGTTCATCTAAAATAAAGTAGCATTTGTAAACAAATTTTTAGGCATTACTCCCAGTGTTAAAGATTTGAACCTGTCATCTACTGCTTGCCGGGCAGCGACTTAACCACCAGGCTGTTCTGGTTCACGGCCAAGTCTTCATTTACTAACTATTGTCCGCGGCGGACCGTTGAATATTAATGAGTCAGAAAGAAGAGGATCTTGGGTATTTGATTCCAGGTCATCGTGACTTGGCCATGAACCAGAATAGCCCGGTGGTTAAGTCGCTGCCCGACAAGCAGTAGATGACAGGTTCGAATCCCGCTGGTTCCAATTTTTCTGACTTGTGATTTTCATTACAGATCGAGCATACGATCTTTAACACTGGGAGTAATGCCTAAAATTTGTTTACAAATTAAAATTCCTCCCATTAAGCTTCTTCATTTCCTAAAGTAGCCTTGGACGCTATCTATTTCCACAAGTGTGAAACTTTGTTTTAGCATCATGCCATGATTATTACTTTGGATCATTCATCTTCATATTGAAATTCACTTTTACATGTCAACAGGCCGTGAACAAATCTCCAAACAAATTTCCTCAAAGACAGACTTAATGGTGTTGTGCCACCGCCTGAATATTGGATCATCTGGAGTCTTGCAGATCATGAGCACATCTTTGACAATTCCCCCTCACTTGATCCGCCGCAGTTCCCTGAAGATGCTTGATCAATGGGTACGCCAAGGTGGGACAAGGGATAGGCTTCTGGAAGTTGCTCAGGCTTTTCGTTTCAATGATGCAGCAGTCAAAATGGCAACAAATAAGTGTCATTCTACAAGTCTCCTATTCAGATACAATTAAAAGTTTTTCATAACAAAATTCTTTACAATTATATCCAAATGCAGCATGCATACTATTCATGAGAGAAGTCTCCCTTGAGAGAAAATTCATAAATTGGGCTTGTGCAATTCTACTTTCTTTGAAGAAAGAGTGTACATGTGTGTACATGTATGCATCCACCTTAAAACGCACAGTTGTGCTAAAGGATATTTTAACCTGGGGCATGTCATTTTTTTTGAATGGCTTTTTATTATAAGCATTGTATAGCGATCGAATTACAGTTATAAACAAAGAAGGAACTACCTTAGATGTAGTAGACTACAACTGCAGATAAAAATCTACAAATCTGTCAGTTTTTGTCACTTTCACTTTCAAGAAGTATAATTATGTAAGGATTATCAGCTGTCTTATTTTTACCCTTCACAGCCATGAATTGCAAACCAAGCTACAAACCCCTATTCTCGCATGGCGTCGTTGATCACAGGGGAGGAGAACTCACCCTTGAAGAACTTTGTATCGCTGTAACCATCCCTGAAGGAGCCATACCAAAAGGGATGAGATCGGTGGTCACCCTTCAGGTTCTAACTCATGATACCCCTAAGGTTCCCCTATTGGACGGTGAGATACTCATTACTCCAGTTGTGGAATGCTCTCTGATCCAAGAGCTACTCAAACCTGCGACAGTAGTACTTCCGCACTGTACAAATCATCATGAACGTAAAGATGACTCTGCTGTCATTCTGTACACAAAGACAGGAGCAGGTAAAAACTTTGCCGTTTGTTTCTGTTTTGTTGTAATTCGTAATTTCACTTGCCATTTGAATACTGATAAGTGAAAAGAAACTAAATGAAACAATTTATTTCAAATCGTCGGTACTCCAATTGTCAACCCTTTGCAACTCTTTAAGATGGAGAATATGATAAAAATAAAACTTTAATGTATTTTCATTACAAATCATTACCTATGGTATGTAAAGCAATGAAACGTATCATTAAATATTGTAGATATCAACGACAGAACATAAATCGAGTGGAAATATGTAGTCACTCCACTAGCAACTAATCTTTTTTTATATTTTCTTAACAAAAATGAAATGTTTCCCTTATTTCGAAGGAGTGTTTGGTCGTAGGATCCTTTCTTCGCACACATCACGAGGTTTCCATATCTCAAATGAAACGATTCAGTTTCGTACACGTCATCTTCAAATCTGGGCTTTGTCCACATCTGATCGTCAATCAGTGCAGTTTAGATGTGTAGCCTTCCAACCATTCTGCATGCCTTCTGCAGGAAAACCAACTCTGCGTGTCTACATCGTTTATCCATACAAGAAATATGTAGAGGTATTTTATAAGTTCTTTATTTTTCATCTGCAAACATCACTGGGTTAAGTATACACATGTAATATTTTATTATGATATTGTACTTTACTGACACTTTACTTTGCAATTCACAGAGGAAGCCCAGTAATTCGTTCAGATTAATAGCAAATTAATGTACAGTTTATTTAAAGAGTATAAATTCTAACAGTTCTGAGAAAAAAATGAAACACATTTTATTTCAATTTACATTATCATTTTAAAGTTAATCTTTATTTCTATGAATGTAATTAGATGATAAAATCACTCAGCAAAACAAATAACTAAAGGAAAAAGTAATAACAGAAAGTATGTGCTTTGATTTTTAATGAATGGATTACAAACACTTAGAAAATCTGTGAATTTAGCATAATTTGAACGTACAAAGAAACAAACCACCTTATTGAGGGACCATAATTATATCATGCTACTTTCTAATTGTCTTGTTTGGGAGAAGGCCATCGTTATATGGGTGAAGCATGTTTTGGAACTAAAATTTTGAATGGACTGTATTCACTTTCCCATTGGAAAAATCATCTTCAGTGTAGTGTAAGTGCATTTAGCTACTGAATATGAGTTAGCTAAAGCTTAAATATAACTAATAATAATGATAATCATACATAAGACTTCTATAGCGCCATTATCCATTTTGATTAAATGCTCAAGGCGGAATAGAAAGGAATAGAACAGATGGAGCATATTTTGGAAATTAATTATCCGTGTGTATGGTAATAGTTTCTGACATTTTATACATAAATTTGTTTCTACTATTTACTTTCATTGATATCAATTTCCCTCGAATCATTTTTTAAGAAATGTGAATCTACTATAGATGGAGAAAGTTATTTTGATGGCTATATGTGGTTTTCAATTTGCACAATATTTAATTAATTTTTCATATCTCAGGATATAGCGAGGAACGAGAAGAGTTTAACTGTTTCATATTGCCATGTCATGAAGGAAATCAGGTTCTCCAAGGAGCCAGAAAAGGGGGACCTTAAGATTTGGTACGACGACGGGTCGACAAAAGCAAAGAGAATGGTGAATATTACTGTGTATTTTATTTGTTAATGTTATGTCGAGTAATTGTTACTTTACATTAAAAAACTAATATACTGTGCAGAAGCTGAATTTAATTGGTATGAAATTCATTTGATAAAGATAATTTCATCACCAACATTATGTTTCGTGTTGTAAAATCACAGAAATATGCCACTTTTTATCTAAAAATAGATTTCTTGATCATATATCCGCCGTAGTGGTCACCCCCACTACCAACTTTATGTCAAATAGGAAGAATATGAAAACTGAGGGTCCTAATTAACAGAAAAACATGATCTAAGAATGTGCAGACAGTTGTTTTCTATTTTGTATTGATAAATCATAGATATTTTCCACAAATATCAGCATTGTGGGACCGTTTCCGTAGAAACGGCCCTTTTTTACACGCCCATGACTTCAAATTACTCAGATTGTGGTTGGAATCAGGCGGGAAGCATGAAATACATCTATTTATATGATCCTTGCCTTGTATTCAATGTTGTTAATTATCAAATATAATTATGGTATCTCAAATTCCAGTATTTACTGCAATAAATCATATATACCTACCTATTATGCCAGTAGTCTTGACTACGGGACCCCTTCGAGAATTTAACACACATGAGTCACAATATTGTGCGCACCCCCCGTAATCCTATTGTCCCCTTCGCCACTCACGCGCGTCAACACGCTACGGCCATCTTTCTCTTTCTTGCTCGCCCCCGACGAGATAGGACGTCTAGTCACAGCGCTCCTGAAATCAGGTCGTATAGTATCTTTTAGGCGCGCTTTTTCGCATATTTAAAGCACTTTTAGGTACCTATATTCGCTTAGATTATAGTACTTTGTGTTTTAGTAGTCACTCTTGCCGATTGCAAGGGATTTTTGATTTCTTTTCTTGGCATTTATTTTTCCCTTTCACGGTCAGCCCCACGTAGATATTTCTGTGTGTTTGCGGGTGTTTCCGTTTGTCACCGAGCCTTTGGGTTCGGTGTTTGTTCTTTCGGTTTTGGCTGTGAAAATCTTTTGTGCGTATCTCCCAAATAAATTTTAGTCTTATTTACTGCATTCAGTTGAAGTATTTCTTATTTTGAAAAGTATACTTTATTGTCTGTTTTATTGCAGTGGTATGAATTCGGAAGAAGAAGCAGTTAGGTCACGGAGACCTGCTTCTTCCGAAGAGTCGTCTAGCAAGACGACTCGGCCTTCCAGAACTCTCCCGAGTACTTCGGTACATGGGGGAGGGAGGAGGGCTAAGGGTAAGTTGCCTAGTGGTGTTTCCTTGCAGAGTTTGCCAGTCTCGGAGCTTGCGGCTTCGGGACGGGTGGCGTTAACTGAGTCTGGATTGTCAACTCCGAAGCCCGTGGTTTCGGGGTGGGTGGCGTCAGATTCTAGTGGTTTGGATATCTCGAATCCAATCCCCCGGTCGTCAAGACCAGAAGGGGGGGGGGGGGCGGTTGTTTCCCGTACGGTAGCGTTCACTCGCTCTGATCCGTTAGGGGAGACGCGCCCCACTACTACAGGGCAACCCACGGGCTTAGTCCATGTTGGTCTGGGTTCTCAAACCCTAGCCCCCGGCCGACGCCATATGGGGGAACGAGTACTTCCTGGGCTGTCTACATTGCCAGCTAATGGGAATGCTCGAGCTAACAATTATGGACGCTCTTCGGAGCAACAGGTGTTTTCACCTGAGTGCGTGACTACTAGTGCTCCCCTATTGCCGCTCTCTAGCGGTCCAATAGTGGGTTCACACGCCTTTAGTAGTCATCGCCGCCGGGCGAGGAGACTTTTGTTGAACCATGCGGGGCTCTGCCTGCTGAGTCCTTTGTTTGCGGTCCTTTGTCTCATTCCACTCGGGTGGAACCAGACTTGGAGGCGGCCTCTCAAGCTTCGGTTTCTGAATCGCTTGGGCAGGCGGAGCCTCAATCGCTCGCCCTGTGTGGGATGGAAGCGATTGCTTTGTTGTCTAAATATCTCCCTGAATTTCAGTCAACCCGCGCGCAGGGTTCGACTTCGCGTTGGTTTAAGCAGCAGGATTCCTCCGAGGGTATTGCTCTCGAGGAGGATTTCAAGCTGGAGTATGACCGCATTGAGGCCGCGCTGTTGGTTAAGCGCCCTACTGCGGTTAAGGGTAAGGCTTTCGCCTTCGGTTCTCAGGATCAAGACAGCTTTTTCAAGGCTAAGACTCTTTCTCCTGAGATTTTAGAGGTTGGTCGTCGCTTGCGGGCGACTAATCCGCTTACCTCCGCTGCGTTCAAGGCGGAGGATAAGTTTTGGTTTAATATTGAAAACCAGGTTAGGTCAGGTATGCGTTTGGCGGCTTTTCAAGGGTTTCTCTCCGACCTTAGGTCCAGGGCGGAGGAGTTGAATGTTACTGATGGTGACAAGCTGGTTATTGACGACTTGCTGCATACTCTTTTTTGTCTGCAGTGGTCGCAGCTTTCCACCGCAGCTGCTTCGGCTACGTTCCGTCGCAGGACCTTGGCTCTCTCGGCACTGGGTGTTAGAGAGTCGGGCATTGCTCAACTTCTCCGGGATGTTCCGTCTCGGCCTCCTTCGCTTTTTGGTGGTAAATTCGCTACGGTTTTTCAGAGAGAGATCGATGCGCGAAAACAGATCTCGGATATGACTAAGCAGTTTCACACTAGCTCTAAGTCAACGCGGGCCCCTGTCCGGCGTAGGCCTGCTGGTCCCGTTTCGGGTCAACGCAGTCGTGTGTCTAGGGTCCCGCCTTCTGAGCCGCAGCCAGCTCCTTCTCGCGGGAGAGGGAGTCGTGGCAGGGGCATTTCGAGAGGTTCTCGTGGTAAGGCGACGGCTTCGCAGAAGGCCAAGCCTGGGTTTTGATGTTTTTCCCCGAGCGTTTGTTCGTCCGAATTTGGTAGGTGGCCGACTTCATTCTTTTCTCCCCGCTTGGGAGGCCATCTCCGGGGACGCGTTTGTTCTCTCCGTCGTGCGAGACGGATTCTTCATAGATCTTTTCGCTTCGCTCCCCGGAGGGGCTATAAGAATTCGGTCACCTCCCATGTCTGCCCTGTCTCGATCTCATGCTTCAAAGGAGATCGAGTCTCTATTGGAAAAGAGGGCTATAGAAAGGGTAAGAGACAGGCCGTCTCTTTCCCTTTCTCCAATTTTTGTTATTCCCAAGCGCTCGGGAAAACTTCGTTTGATACTGAACCTGAAAAGAATAAACAAATTCATTCCTCCGGTTCATTTTCGGATGGAGACTCTCGCCTCCATTCTTCCGTTGATCAAGAGGAAAGACTACGCGGTCTCGATAGATCTCAAGGACGCGTATTTTCACATTCCCATTCATCGCGCATCCCGCGATCTTCTGGGGTTCTCCTTCCTCTCAGAGACTTATCGTTTTCGTGCTCTTCCCTTCGGGCTGCGCCCGGCCCCTCGGGTTTTTACTCAAGTTGTAGCGGTGCTGGCGGCCTCTCTGAGGCGACGCGGCCTTCGGTTGTTTTGTTACCTGGACGATTGGCTTCTCCTTGCGGAGTCGCGCGATCGTTTGTTGGACGAGACTCGTTTGCTCGTCTCTCTTACTCAAGACTTAGGTTTCCTAATAAATTGGGAAAAGTCAGAGTTAGCTCCTACTCGCAGCCCAGTTTTTCTGGGGGCGGTGTTAGACATACGGAATCAGTTGGCTCGGCCCAGTCGAGACAGGATTCTCACCATTGTCTCTGCGGCTCGCAAGCTCTTGCTGGCCAGAAGGGTCACGGCCAGACAGTGGCTTCAGTTTCTAGGTTATCTAGCCAGTCTAGTCGACGTTCTAGAGGACTGCCGGCTCTTCATGAGACCTTTTCAGAGACATCTCCTCAGGTTTTTCAAGCCGGGAAAAGACTCTTTTGGTCTGGATTCCAGTACCAGTAAGGATCAAGTCTCTTCTCTCTTGTTGGACGAGCGAGGAGTTTCTCGCGCGAGGCAGGTCCTTCACTGCCCCTCTCCCGTCGATATCGGTTTCGACGGACGCCTCTCGGTTGGGGTGGGGAGGACACTGCAACGGCAGCACGGTTGCGGGGGATTGGTCTCATCTTGGGACTCTTCCCCATATCAATGTCCTGGAGTTTATGGCAGTTCTGTTGACCTTGCTCCATTTCAGAAGTCGACTTCTCAGTCGTTCGGTTCTGATTCTCACGGACAATGTTACTGTGGCGGCATATATCAATCGGCAGGGAGGCACTCGTTCGGCTGCCCTGAATGCCCTAGCAGCTCAGCTGTGGAGGTGGTGTCGTCGCATGGCAATCACACCCGTGGCCTCTTTCATCCCCGGTCGGGAAAACCTCATTGCGGATTTTCTGTCTCGGGGCAGGTATCTTCCATCGGAATGGATGCTCCATCCGGAGGTCTTTTGCCGCATTCGCAGTTGCCTAGGTCCACTGGAAGTGGATCTATTTGCGTCGGTGCTAAATCACCAGCTGCCGAAGTATTGCTCCCGTGTTCGCGATCAGGGAGCATGGGCTCTCGATGCTTTCTCCCTCAGCTGGGAGAACCTTCAGGGATTCGCCTTTCCTCCATTCCAACTGATTCCGCGTGTCTTGCGGAAAATCAGGGAAGATCGGGCGCGGGTGCTTGTAATAGCTCCCTTTTGGCCCAGGAGGAATTGGTTTCCAGAGCTTATGAGCCTCCTAAGGGCTCAACCGTTCGTTGTCCCGTTAAGAGCGGATCTGGTGTTGCAGCCCCTCTCGGGGATTCTTCACCACAGTCCGGAGTCCCTTCATTTGACTGCTTGGCCCCTGTCAGGGAATCTGCAAGACAGTCGGGTCTCTCTGATAGAGCCGCAGACTTTTTAATGTCCAGTCGTAGGGCTTCTACTAGGGAAATTTACAATTCCCGTCTCTCGGTCTTTTTCCTTTGGTGTAAAGAGAGAAATCAAACCCCTTCTAAGGCTCCTATTGGTTCAATTGCGGATTTCTTAATCTCGTTATTTGACAAAGGGAGATCTATCTCTACTATCCGAGGCTACCGTTCGGCGATCGGGGCCATTCATTCGGGTTTCTCAGATGGTTCGGGGATTTCCAATTCCCCGCTACTAAGTGGTTTGATTCGCTCGTTCTTTCTGAAACGACCTTCTTTTTCTAAGTTAGTACCGTCTTGGAGTCTGCCTAAGGTCCTGGAGGCTTTGGCGAAACCTCCTTTCGAACCGTTAGGTGAAGCTTCGCTTCATCATCTTACGGTTAAGACGCTCTTTTTGGTAGCTATTGCCTCTGGGCAGAGGCGCAGTACTCTTCATGCTCTCTGTCTTACTCCTGGTCATGTTCGCTGGGAGAGAAAAGGTGTTAGATTGATTCCTAAGGCTTCTTTTATTGCCAAGAATCAGACAGCTGCCTCTGGCCCTGTTGAGATTTTTCTTTGTCCGCTTTCTGACTTTTCTTCTATGCGCGAGGACAAAGTTTGGTGTCCTGTAAGGGCTCTCAAATGGTATATTGATAAGACTAAGTCTTATCGTAAGGATGATCAGTTGTTCCTGATCACTAGAGAGCCTTTTTCTCCTGCCTCTCTTGATTCCACCTCTAGGTGGATCGTCGAAGCTATTAGGGCCGCTGGCACAGAGGCTCTTTTATCCGACAGTAAGCCTCGTGCTCATGATACTCGTAGTGTCAGCACTTCTTGGGCTCTGTTTCAAGGTGTGGCGCTTGTTGATATTTTGAAGGCTGCTTATTGGCGTTCGTCCAATTCCTTCATTTCTTGCTACCTTAGGGATGTTCCCGCAGGTGAGGCTATGTTTGCGTCAGCCACCTTGAAGGCCGCTGTGTCTTCTTTGTAATCTTTGGTGTAATCCTATTCCCTTCTGCTTGAAACATGCCTCCCGGTCTTTGAGTTGGCGCTGGTCTGGCATAATAGGTAGGTATATATGATTTATTGCAGTAAATTTGTAAAATCAGCACTGATTTTCTTATTTACTATATAAATCTATATACCTACCTATGACCCTCCCTCCTTCCCCGCACCTTGCAAGCAACATGTTTCTACTTGGGGTTGCTCGCAAAAGAGGAAGATGGCCGTAGCGTGTTGACGCGCGTGAGTGGCGAAGGGGACAATAGGATTACGGGGGGTGCGCACAATATTGTGACTCATGTGTGTTAAATTCTCGAAGGGTCCCGTAGTCAAGACTACTGGCATAATAGGTAGGTATATAGATTTATATAGTAAATAAGAAAATCAGTGCTGATTTTACAAATTTCTTGATGTATTACCATACTAACGGCCCTAGCGGTCACGCCCACCACCACATTGATGTCAAACAGGAAAATTATAATAGGTGAGGGTCATAACTAATATAAAAACATTAGTAAAAGACTATGCAGACACCTCTTTTTCTTTCTATTTTGTAATGGTTAGTTATAGATATTTTGACAAATAACAGCTTTTTGCATAGCATAGCAACGGCTTTTTTTTTACACCTCCATGACTTTAAATGGTGGTTGCAATCTACCAGGCAGCTTGAAATACCTATTAGGATGTTTTACAGCTATTGAATTACAAATATACAGTATTTTCTAAAATTTCAGTATACATGTATTTTGATGTGTTACCATAGTAACGGTCCTAGAGGCCACACCAGCCACCAACTGTACATCAAATGGGCAGATTATGATAGCTGAGGGTCCTAGCTAATAGAAAAAACATACTTTAGGTTTGTAAGATACCTTTTTGGCCATTTCATATTTAGAGGTTTAGAAATTTGTCAAAAATACCCGCAATTTATGGTACCGTTTCCATAGTCATTTTTTTTATATGATCTTGACTTTAAATTTTGACTCTGATTATGGTTGCAATCGATCGAGCATCTTGAATATATATTAGGATGCATACCAAGTATTTTTAGATTGGTGAATTGGAATTATATGACTTTACCGAAATTTTTTTTTTCTTGATCCGTTACCATGGTATTGGCCCTAGTGGCCACACCCACCATCACCTTTATCGCAAACAAGCAGATTTTGACAGCTGAGGGTCCTAGCTAACATAGAAACATCATTTAAGATTGTGCCTAAGGGGGAACCTTTTCGGTTCCTGGCCCATGGAGTAAATTGCAAAACGTGGGTGTCATTCCTATGAGTTAACCCTTTCGAGACCATTGAAACATTTTATGGTTGGCTTAATTATACCCCCGCCAAACGAAGTTTGAAGGGGGTGTATATAGGAATCAGTCAATGGTTGGGCGGTCGAGCGGTCGGGCGGGCGGGCGGGCGGGCGGTCGGTCGGTCCGTTGCAAATCTTGCGGATCGAACTACTTCCTCAGTTTTTGACCGAAAGTCATGAAATTTGGTACACACATTGGTCTTGGTGGGAAGATGTGCAAGACTTATTTTTCGGATGAGTCGAAATCTGCGTTGCCATGGTAACGGCATATTTATGGCAAAAAATCAAGGAAACACCTTGCGGATCGAACTACTTCCTCAGTTTTTGACCGAAAGTCATGAAATTTGGTACACACATTGGTCTTGATGGGAAGATGTGCAAGACATATTTTTCGGATGAGTCGGAATCTGTGTTGCCATGGTAACGGCATATTTATGGCAGAAAATCAAGGAAACACATTGCGGATCGAACTACTTCCTCACTTTTTGACCGAAAGTCATGAAATTTGGTACACACATTGGTCTTGGTGGGAAGATGTGCAAGACTTATTTTTCGGATGAGTCGGAATCTGCGTTGCCATGGTAACGGCATATTTATGGCAGAAAATCAAGGAAACACCTTGCGGATCGAACTACTTCGTCAGTTTTTGACCGAAAGTCATGAAATTTGGTCCACACATTGGTCTTACTGGGAAGATTTGTACAACATATTTTTTAGATGTGTCGGAAGCTGCGTTGCCATGGAAACGGCATACATGTATCTATGGCAGTAAATCAGGGAAAAATCTTGCGGATCGAACTACTTCCTCATTTTTCGACCAAAAGTCAAGAAAGGCTGTTGTCACGGGGCGGGGGTATTAATCATCATCTTCAGTGATATTTCTAGTTACTTTTGCTTCAGATCCCTAAAAAATATACCACATTCATGAGTAGAAAGAGCAAAAATTTCTGCACACACTGTGTCCATTTTTTGTTGCATGACCGTATTGCGTTTGATACCAGGAATATTGAAATCCTTAAATTGGCAACATATATGTATATTGTGCAATGGCGTATCTAGGTATTCTGGAGAAATATATTTGAGGAAGGCAATTGCAAGGCAAATTTATGATTTCTTTCCAATGTTCTATACATGTACTTTGAAAGTGCTTTTTATGCACTTATATCCCACCAACTAAAGTCAATTAATGGCTAACATTGGGGGGGGGGGGGGCAAAATAAAATTAAAATTATGCAAAGGAGCAAAGCGACCGAGGTTTACCCCAAAATCGCCTATAAAATTGTAAAATCAGCACTGATTTTCTTATTTACTACATAAATCTATATACCTACATATTATGCTAGCCTCCTGACTACGCTACCCTCTCGAGAAGAAAAGAAAACCATGTTGCTTGCAAGGCGAGGGGAAGGAGGGAGGGTCATAGGTAGGTATATATAGATTTATCTAGTAAATAAGAAAATCAATACTGATTTTACAAATTTACTGCAATAAATCATATATACCTACCTATTATGCTAGACTAGCACCCATTCAAAACCGAGTGGCATGTTTTAAGTGAGGAAGGAAAACAGGGCTACAGGGAAGACACTGCCGCCTTCAAAGAGGTTGACGCAAAAAAAATTATGCACCTGCAGGAAAATCCTCAAGGTAGCATGAGGTGAAGAAATTGGGCGAACGCCAATAGGCAGCCCCTCGAAAATTCATCTAGCGTCACCCCTTGAAAAAGGGCCCAGGAAGTGCTAACACCACGAGTGTCAGGAGCATGGGGCTTACTATCTGATAAGAGAGCCTCCAGGCCGGCGGCCCGAATAGCTTCGACAAATCTAGAAAAGAAATCAAGAGAAGCTGAAGAAAAGGCTCTCAAGTGATCAGAAACACCTGATCATCTTAGCGACATGACTTAGTCTTATCAAAATACCATCTAAGAGCTCTAAAAAGACACCAAACCTTGTCCTTGCGTACTGACGAGATGGACAAAGAAAAACCTTATCAGGGCCAGAAGAAGCCATCTGGATCTTGGCAATGAAAGAAGCTTAAGGAATCAAACTTACACCTTTTCTCTCCCAGCGAACATGACCGGGAATAAGACAGAGGGTGTGAAGGGTGCTGCGCCTCTGACCAGAGGCATGGCTACCGAAAAGCGCGTCTTCATCGAAAGATTTCTGCCTTACAAAATTGTTTGCTACGAGCCGTTATGTTTCTCTCAAATCTGCTAAAACGTCAGAGCTTTCACGATTCGCGCGGGAAGGGAGAAAATCCCCACCCCACCAACCCCTGTTACATACAGTGCAGTATTGCGTCCAAATAATTGAAAAACAGCCAGGCGCCGGACTCACATTCCGCCTAAAAAAAAGGTGCTAAAACGTCAGAGCTTTCGTCCTTCGCGCCGGAAGGGGGGAAACTCCCCACCCCTGTTTACATACAGTGCAGTATTACGACCAAATAAACTGAAAAGCAGTCCGAACGCCGAAATAACTTTCCGCCTTAAAAAGGCTGCTGTGAGCCGTTATCTTTCTCTCAAATTTGTTATAAAACGTCAGAGCTTCCGCGCTTCGCGCAGGAAGGGGGAAAACTCCCTCCTCCCTGCACCCATCCCCAGCTTTGCGTGCTCATCACCAATTTCGCACACTTCGCGTGCTCACAACCGCCCCCTAAAATGAAATCCTGGCTATGCGGTTGGATCCTTGACGTCTGCCCCCCCCCCCCCCCCCCGTATTGAAAATCCTGGCTACGCCTGTGGTCAGAGCTTTCACACTTTGCGTGGGAGGGGGAAAAACTCCCCCTCCCTGCATCCCCCCTGTTAGATACATTGGGGGGGGGGGGAGGGGGTTGAAATAAATGGCCAAGGGGGAAGTTGTGAAATGATAGGACCCCTCACGCACCCTCTCCTTCTAACTGGTCTCAAGGCGGATTCACACCGAACACGACAAACGACAAACGACACGACAGCACGACATGGACGACTTTCTGAAAAATGTTTGACCAACTTATCAAAGGCCAATGTTTGACCAACTTGACAAAGACCAAACCAACGTTAACAATTAACAATACAGTATAGTAGTACATCTAACTTATGGGGTGTTGCAAGAAAGTTGCGATTGATTGCACGTTTCTTGCAACACCCCCATTAGACTGCAGACTGAATAAATGGTGGCTAAACAAAACTTTACTTAGCCCTAGCCTAGCCCTAGACTAGGTTACATGTACGATCAAATTCAATGAGTAGCTCTAGATCAGTCCCTGGCTCCAGATTTAACTTAGAATAGATCCAGCTGTCTAACTTGTTGGATATAATTCCTAACATTAACATATACCGTAAACTAAACTAAAGTAAACTAGTATTAAAGCTAAACTCAAACCCGGTCCCAGGACCATTCCAGGTTCAGGAGTCCAGGCAGTGTATCTGGCCTGACAAGCGGAGGGGGCATGTACTATGGACTATGGCTGGGCATGGTATGGCCATCAATCCGTTTAAAGTCAGAGCTAACTATGGTCTGGATATGACTAACATGGTCTAGTGTCTGTAAAATCTACAGAGAGAGTGAGAGAGAGAGAGAGAGACCTCCTCCCCCCAAAACAAACAAACAAACAAAAAACAACCCCAAACCCCAAAACAAACGAAACAAAACAAGACAAAAACACTGGCTGCAAATTTCGAACCTGTCACTGACTTTTAACGTTACTAGACCATCAAATTGACATAGTCACACTAGGCCTATTGTTAGTTCTTGTTACTGACTATGAGATCTAGAGTCTAACTTTATGTCGATCTAACTTAGATCTAAGTCAGAGACCCTTTTTTCTTATTTGTAGGTCTAGATATAGGCCTAGTGTTCCTTTTTCATTGTCATTGTTGAGTATAAAAAGAATGATGTGTAGTGTAGAGTCTAGAGATTGACTTAATTTTTAGGCCTCATTTTTAGTCTAACTGTTATACTCCTCCATATCTTTTTGTTTTGTTTTTGTTTTAGGTAGTTTTGTTTCTTTTTGTTTTAATCAAAGCATTTTCAGAAGATCTAGAAGCAGTCTAAGTTACAGGCCAATAACAATAAAAAGGAGGAAGAAAATAATCAGATCAATACATAATTAAGGCAATAAAACTAAAAATTTAATTTTCAGAGAGATTTTTTTCAGTAGGGCTACAAATCTGCAATAGGGATGTCAAAGATCTAGCAGTGGCAGATTTAGGGGGGGCATCCCCTTTTTGCTTGTCAGAAAGTTTTTTGAGATATCCCCCCCCCCCCCTTTGACAAAATCCTGATTCCTGGATCCACCCCTGGATCTAGAGTTGATGTATATCTGGAATGTATATGTATTATGTACATTCTACTTGCTGTTTATAAACCCGTAAGTCTACATTGAGAAAAAAAGGACGAATCCCATCACTTGTTTGAGTGGGAGCATAGCAAGTTATGAATCAAATTATATATCACTAGTGTCTTTATCATATGATTTATCATATGCAATTTCGCTAAATAAACTTTTGATAGATTTAAATAGCTTAAATTTTATATTTCACTTTTTTTTCCAAGTTGAATAATTACATAAATTTACATCACAAGACCACCCATTCTATATGAGACTACATGTGGATTTCTAAGATGAAATAAACCTTACATATTTATGAACCCGTTTTTTGTAGTCTTATTTTTTGTTATTTTCTTACTCTATTTTTTGCAGCATAAAAGAATGGGCCATGATGAAGTTCTGGAAACCCAGGCAAATCGCTGTACAAAGATGAGGATATTAAAGGCGAGACACATTTGCTGAAAGATTGCCAGCAAGCTTGAAAGTAATTATTTTGTTTCATTCAATTCTAATATGAAGTTAAAGATTCGTTTGGGGATGGAAACTGCTAAAAGTCTTTTTTATATCTAGATACTTTACATACAGTACATCCGCCATCAATTATGTTTTTATAAATAAAACATAAAGTACGTCGGAATTCACCTGGTCAAATGATTTCTTGACTGTTTCAATTTTTATTGTCAGCATTATTATTTTGTCTTTTAAAGAAAATTATTATTTTCATTTTGCTTTGTTATTTCTTATCCTGGCAAAAATACAATAATGATCTAATTTTCTTTCTCACTAAATTTACAGGAGAAAGTACTGATGTAGTTTGGTCAACATACATATTTGTACAGGCTTGTTTCATGCAGTACAAGAACATGGGGAAGAACGAGGGAAGAGAAGTGGAACTGGTGCATCATCATTTCAGGTCATCACACTCCCGTTTCCCGTCATCAAGGGAAAACACTTACTAACGTACTAGTATTGTTGATTTCACATCCTTACCTAGAGAGTAAGTACAATTTTATTTATAGTACAATCCAATTGTTTCCCAATGCATATTAAAATTCATGGAAATTGGGGATGGGTGTTCATTCAAAGTCGTGTCAAATAGTTGATCTGCTTCGTTTTAATAGGGAATTAAGGGAAATAATTTATACTCTGATCTTCTATTTACTAACATAAGCTTTGTCATGGTCCTACACAACCATAACATTTAATACATAAACACTGATTATGCATACTTGTGTTATAGTCCCGTGCTATGTTAAGTGCTGTTTTCTCATCTTATTATAGTTCTGTTCACTCAAGTAAATGTTTAGTTACTTTGATGTATGTGTTTTGTGAAAAAAATGTTATACAATTGTACTAGTCACTTTGTAGCTATGATGTAATGATGTTAGGAAGGCTATATCATTGCTTAATTCCTTTTTCATTTTGTAGGGCACACATCTACAAGAGATTGTACCTGGTAGCTGATGCAAAAGGATGCTCTCAAGGACAAGAGGGGTCGAAGGGAAAGAACTTGAAGCCATTCATCATTCTCAAATAGCAGTGTCTCCCCCAGTCCATCGGCTGCTAATATCAATACTCCCTGTGTCACCACACCGTTCCTTGTATTTCCTAGTACCCCAGTACCCCCTGCCCCCACCGCCCGATCTCAATCCTCAAATGATCTCACAATGGAGTGTGCAAGGACACACCAAAGGCATAACAAAATGAAGTTGACAGAATCCATTCATTTCAGTATTCTGAATAACAGTCTTACTCCAATGAAGAATTTCATTTTACAGCCCCTATAATCTATGTATGTTACTTCCAAGGCCGTACGCAGAAATTTTTTCCTGGGGGGGCAAGATGATCGCTTTCAAAGGAACCCATGACTTGAAGTCTAAAACCCAATTAAAAAAAAGTATGATTTTGAAATTTCTGGGGGGGCAACTGCCCCCCCTGCCCCCCCCCCCCCGCTGCGTACGGCCTTGGTTACTTCTCTTCCTTAATTTGCTACATGCTATGCATTACCACTGGTTAGATTGTTATTAGTCTGCAATAAGTCATTTCTTTTAGTGGGGACATTTAAACTTCTGCCAAATCTCTATTTCAAAATCTAACTGTGGTTAATGTTGTTGAATATCAAGTTACGTCCGCCCCTCCCCCTTACATAATCATTAGGCCATTGCAGATTTAATCTCGGGACTGAGGTGCATTTTACAGCACGTCCCAAGTATTCTAGGGGGGGGGGGGGGTTGTCAGAGCTAATTGTATTTGCTTACTACATCATTCATTCTTGGGGGAGGAATTTAATTTGCACTCTAATGGAGCTTGAACTTTATTTACATACCTTACAATACCATAATTGATAAGATATTTAGTTTATTTGGTTTCATATTTGCATGATTTTTTAATGTACTAATTTAAGGAAAATCTAATTAATAATTTATCCCATTAAAGATTTGAATTACAGTATTAAATTCCTTTTTTTTTTAGTCTTTTAAATATTGGTTTTTGTATTGTGTGTATTGTCCAATTACAGATTTTCAGCTCTCAAACAGAATACAATAGGCACTGAACTTGTTACAAATTTTGAAAGAGAGAGAGGGGGGGGGAGGGGTGGGGGTAGAGAGAAAGAGAGAGAGAAAGAGAGAGAGGGAGGGAGAAGAAATGAGGAATTACATTTAAAAGTATGTTGTGTGTATAGTGTGCGGTGGGTGTGTGCCGCGGAGAATACCACCATTTTCACACCAAATTTCTGTTCCAAAGCAGTGGCGGATTTATGGAAGAAAAATTGGAAGAAAAATATGCATTGTGCCACATTTTTTTCGATTGTACCCCCTCCCCATTTTAGAAGGAAAATCTTTTTTTATTTGCTTGTCAGAGAATTATGGAGGGGAACTGGACCCCCTTCCCCGACCCCCACTTTTTTTTAGTTCCCACCCCCCCCCCCCGAAAACTGCTTGAATTATTCCGAATAGACAACAAAGATCATCAATTTTTATGTAGGCCTATTTGTTCAATAATATACTCACACGACCACAATAATGAAGAAAGAAACCCCCGAAGAAACCTAGCTGTGATTATTCCGAATAAACAACAGCAAATATCACTTTTGTAATTCTTCAACATAGTCACATGACCAGTTTAACAGCTTAAATAGAAAATCCAAATATTTAATGGTTTGTTATGTACACAATTAGCAGATGCATTTTGCAGCCTGGTGGCTGAATTGCATGTTCTGTTACAATCGCACGAGTACATGTATAAATACAAATCTAAAACAGTTAATACAGTAATGGTAGGAACGGTAGTAACAAAATGATAGCTAGGCAATATCAACTAAAGCCACCCGCCCCGAAGCCTCGTGCTCCGAGGCTGGCAAACTCTGCGGGGTAACACCACTGGGTAACTTACCTGCAGCCCTCCTCCCTCCCTAGTACGAAAGTATTAGGGAGAGTTCTGGAAGGCCGAGTCGTCTTGCTAGACGACTCTTCGGAAGAAGCAGGTCTCCGTGACCTAACTGCTTCTTCTTCCAAACTCATATTGCTGCAATAAAACAGACAATAAAAGTATAAAATATGAAAATACCTCCCCCCTCCCTCCCCCCTCCCCCTCCCTTCCCCACCCCCACTTTTGACATGGCCATCTGGATAAAAGATTTAGTGAGTGTTTGGAGTTAGTTTGGCCTCCCTTCCCCCTCCCTTCTCCCTTCCCCTCCCTTCCCCCTCCCTTCCCCCTCCCTTCCCCCTTCCCCCTCCCCCATTTTTTTTTCATGACATGGCCATCTGGATAAAAGTTTTAATGAGTGCTTGGAGTTACTTTGGCCTCCCTTCCCCCTTTCCTCCCCCTTTTTTAAATAACATGGTCATCTGGACACATGACAGATGTGTTAAATGATTTTTTTTTAAATCTTCTTTATTCATTCCACAGCCATACACATAAAGAGAGAGAGATGTGCAGTCCACTCCCGTTGTAACAAGTTCCTTGCAATATCTGAAAGGAAGAAATAGAAGCATTATTATAATTAAAAAGTTGTTTACAAGGAAGTTTCTCTGAATATTATTATTTATAATTAATTAATTTATAAGTAATACATTGTGTACAAGGAAGTTTGATTGTGATTTTCTGTAACTTGTAAGTCTGATGTTTATAACAAAGCTTTTGTGAATTTTTTTACATCCATTTAAATCTGGGTAGCCATTTTGAATTTGACAGCCATTTTAAATTTTTGGTGGCCATTTTGAATTTTGGCGGGCATTTTGAATTTTTGGCGGCCATTTTGAAAGTCATGCATTTGTAGTTTGTGGCCTATTTGAATTTTGACAGTCATCTTAGATATTGTTTAGTGAAACATTGCAAATAATCAAAGCAGTAGCTTTCTCAAATGTTTGTTGAATAAACAGAATACTTACACTTTTTGCATACAAACCAAGTATGATGGCAGCCATTTTGAATACGTAATTAGATGGATGATTCGTGTGTCATGTTCTTGGACTCATCTGGAAATGTTCCATATTACCAAGCAACGAAGTGTTCGAAGTTTGATGTCATTCCCTCAAATCATTAAAAAGTTGTGATGATTCAAAACAGTTTTTGATTTTACGCTATTATGCTCATTATTCATACATTGAGGTCAATGTTCCTACTTTGGGTCACAGTGAATTTGCCCGAAATGAATAACAATATATGGCAAAAATGACCATAACTTTAGTCATACTGACCCTATGAAGCTGGGAGAGCCCTTATTTTGTTGAAAATGTAAAGCTCTCTCCAATTGAAATAAAATTCAGCATTCAGCAATGAGCATTTTGAAATTTTCATGATTTTGCCTACTAGTAGAAGGACTAGGAGTAGGAGACTGGGGAAAAGAAAATCAAATTTACCATCTTCAATGACTTCGAAATATTCCTCATGATGTTCATCATCGACGTCGTTAAATGAGTCGTCATCATCACTTGCCAGAGGGGCAAGGACCCGGGCTAGAGCAGGGTGAGGGATGTCACTCTCTTCCCAATCACTGTCGTCGTCTGAATCGGTCTCTGACTCGGAACTTACGTCCATAGGTTCCCCGTCAAAGGCTCTATTTTCGCTGACATTGTCGGCAACATAGAGATCATGCCATGGTATAGTTGTCGTGCTTCATCTCCGTCATACCTTTCGCGGTTGTTTTCTGGCCATGGTTGGAGCAATTGAATTCGATATAAATTAGCGCAAAGACAAAAACAGTATTGAAGGCTGGCTGTATTTACGTCTGCTTGATTTCTAGCGTTTCGGTATTCGCTGTTGCACGATGGTACGTTCGATAGCGCTAGCCAATGGAAGCGGTAAATATACAGCGCGCGTTTAGGACCTTTGCTGGGCCCAGCGAAGTGTGATGCATTCTGGGATATGTTTTCCGCGCGTGCATAGATGACATTAATTAAACAAGGTTATCCAAATTCAACGCTTGGAAACATTTGAAGTAATGGTTATTATCAATTATAAAACGGTAAAATACAGCCCCCGATATAGCAGCTGAAGAGCTCCTCGAACGCTGCTGAGATGTGTGACGACACACCAGGGACCAGTCCTGTCTAAGCAGACGATGTCCTATAACATCTTACACATTTTTCAGTGCCTGTTTTGTCATATCGTCTTCACTTATTTCTCTTACCTGACTAGCGTCAGTCTTAATGTTAGTCTGTTGCCTCACTGTTAACTTCGTGTATGGTATTATTTTGATGAAAAATGCAGCGTTAAAAAAATAAAGGAATCAGTCACTTGTAAACAAAATAAGACGCCATTGTATTTTCAGCTGCTTCCACCGGGGCATGTTCGGCGTTTCAAGAGGGAACGAATACCATCCTTGCTAATATTTGGAGGGCTTTTCAATTTGAAAGTGGGGTTTATTTCATTGATATTGACCCTTCTCCTGTGTATTTACAATCAAACGGTTTTAGTTATTAGAATCAGTTTCACTTTCCCTTTTAGAATGGTGTGGAATAAGGTCATGTTTAATACCAAACTCTTTTATTTTGATAAATAATTGCATTGCAATTACGTTCATTCATTATAGGACGTCGTCTGCTTAAGCAGGATCGATCCCTAGTGTGACGACATCAAAACATCGCTATATTTCTGGCGAATCCTCGGATATTCCAGATGCTTAGGAGAGCTTTTATTTAGTTGTTTTTATAATCATCGGATACGCAGTTGACATAAAACTGATATGATTGCCATTTGTAAGCTTCCCAGTTTCTAGTGATACAATAATGGCCATATTTGTGATTTTCTTTGAATATCTACTTTAAAAAAACTTCAATATTTTGGCAATAATTTGACATTTGATGTTAAATGTGATGATATTTTGCGGGCGGATATATTAATTTTATAGAAAGCAGGCAAATTAATTATACCTAAAAATTTGGGGGATACGCACAAAATTTTTTACAAACACCGTTATTCAAACACCGAACTATAACAGGATCGGGGCAAACGGAAACACCAGCAAGACACACAGAATTAACTACGTGGGGCTGGTCGCTAAAAGGAAAATAACTGCCTAAAAGGAACATAAAATTTCCCTTGCAATCAGTGGCGGCACCAGGATTTTTAAAGTTGGGGGGGGGGCAAATGGGGGGCAAAAGAAAATGTTGGGTGGCAAGGGCGGACAAAAAAAATGTTCCACCCTTTTATTTTTGTTCACTCCGAAAATTATTGGGGGGTGGGGCAAAGCTTCTGACTGGGGAGGGGGGGGGCAAATTCCCCCCATGCCCCCCCCCCCTTGGTGCGGCCACGCTTGCAATAGGCAAAAAGTGACATAAAACACCAGAGTATTATAATCTAGAACGAAAATAAGTACAGAAAAATGCTTTTAAGGACGTAAAAGCGAAAAGATACAAAATGACCAGTAACTCGACGACCTAACTCGATCGGGAGCGAGCAAGAAAGAGGAAGATGGCCGTTGTGTATTCATGCGGGTGAGGAATGAGGGGATAACAATGGGTTACAGGGGGGGGGGGGGGTACGCACAATATTGTGACTCATTTGTGTTCAAATTTCTCGATAGGGTAGCGTAGTCAGGAGACTAGCATAATAGGTAGGTATATGTGATTTTTGCGAAATCACAATTTCTTACGCATTTTGTCCTTGACTGGGGCGCAAATAACGCTCAAAGACCATTACAATAAACTTAAAACTCACACGTTTTCTTTTTCTAACATAAATGTGTTTATTAACCGTCCTGACATGATATATTGTCATCATCAATTTCTTGTCACGGCCAGGGAAGGGGGGGGGGGGGGCGACTAGAAATTACCACCATTGATTGCTATTTCTTTATCGCTTTAGTTTGTTTATGATTCTTGTCATTATCCAACTCAACTCTTGTCTTCCTGTTTCAATATTTTCCTCGAAACATACAATTACTACACTCTCGATATCATGCTCCTTTCTGATGTTATCTTTATTTTCAAATCGATCAAACTCTGATAAATAGGCACATCCTTTTATAATAAAAATTGCATGCAATGCGGAAATAAAACGCACTGAAACAAAGTTTTAATTGCACGAACTTCCTGACGAGTTCAGAGAGAGAGAGAGAGAGCAGGCGGCTTTGAGATGTGATAAAGTATTATTTTGTTCCACTCACTGTCATTCATTTAGCTTTTTCCCATTACAAACAAAACAAATCACATATGTGTACATGATTTTAGTAAATTGTTTTATTGATAAAACAACTACATAGGGAAAAAAGCGTTGAAAGAGAGATGGATAGATAGAGAAATAAACGAATGAAGCGGGAGAAATAAAACAAATAGTTATGACAAATCATGAGAAATCTATTCGAAAGTAAATAGGATTATTTTTGTCTTATTGAAAAAATAATGTTCATCTGAAAAAAACAGTTCCCTGATACACGTGATATAGAAAGCATTTAGAGTGATAATGTCACAATGCTGGTCAGAATACGACTACAAAATGAGTCGGAAACACGTGTAAATGCGGGGCGCAATGCATGACTTGGCAGATAATCGCCCGAACATTAGCAGACGACAATGGGGGCTAATGAATGGGGTATCGATCGAACCACTGAGTTATCACAGACCTTGATCTAACCGCGTGCGCGACGGCGTTTACGCAATTTGTATTGTAAGTGTACTGAAAAGGAAGGAAGCGAAGCTTCAACAAAATAAGACGGCTTTTCCCCTGTAAAATAACAAACCTTATTTTTTGTTTCGATAAAAAAAGTTATATTTTTAGAAGGAAAAAAGTCTGACCTTTCATGTTTACATTTACTACAAATTACGAAAATGACCGAGTGAGGTACAATGAGCAATCAAAGTAGAAAGCACCTCCAAATTTCCCATTACCGGCAATGTAACCGAAATCGCTCCGTCACAGGGAGAACAATCGCTGTGCGCGGGCTCGCACTCAAAGGGTTAATATCCACATGATTAGGGTTGTTCATATAATACTGCCCCTCCCCTCTCTTTTTCTCTGTCATCTTCACTTCTCGATCTCACTTTCCACTTCGCCCTATCCCTTAGTATTTCTTTATCAAACCTTCCCTCGTTCTCTATGTCTCTCTCTCTCTCTCTCTCTCTATGAAACATTTTACCCTCCCCGTTCTTCTCAGTGAAGTTCAGTCATTGTCGAAATGAAGAAAAAAAATATCATTTGATCATTTGTTTATAAATAACTTTTAGGACAAGAACAAAATGCCAGACATTTCGATCCCGATAGCCTTTTGTTTTGAAAATCTTGACCCAAATTATAGCATAATAGGTAGGTATATATGATTTTTGCACAGTAAATCACAATTTCTTACGCATTTTGTCATTGACTGGGGCGCAAATAACGCTCAAAGACCATAAATTTTTTTGTATTTCTCCCACTTTTCTTTCTCTCTTTTGCGTTTTTGCGCCCCCTTCAAGTGCCGCCCGGGGAGCGATATTTTTTTTCGGAGGATGGGAAAGTCACTAGAGGAAAATCGACGCTCCTGATTGGCTTAAAGGAGAATTAACCCCTGATTTCAAATTTACTTATATTGGAAGGTGTAATATTTTCCTACTTATTGGCCTAAATCATTTTCTAATAAGATATCAGAAAAGGGTATAAATAAAGATATTCCAACACCCGGTATCGTCTCCTACTCATTTACATGTGGGCTGCCATTTTCTTGCTGATTTGGAGTTGTACATGAACCATTGAGAAATGTTCCAGTCAGGAAGATATTTTGAATTACCTAAAATCCCATATGTGACGAAAATTATAAAGTGGGTGTTTACATGTATTATAAAAATTAAATCTTTATAATGATACTTTTAAATTGTCTGGTTTTGCTTAACAAAAATCTATTTTCTTGGGTTTGCCAAACAGAGCAGAACATAATATATGCACCATGCGTTCTGACTTTTCAACTCCATTATCCGAAAGCAGGTGAATGCATAGTTTGCCGCTATAGATGCTCAGGGAAGAAGCATCCATAAAATTTGAATTAATTTGCTCCGTCCCATACGTCCAGTATCGAGAAAATAGATTTTTATTAAGCGAATATCGTTATTTTAAACAGAAATATATAAGGAAATCTTCAGTTTAAAAATAAATTGACATATCTATTCTATATTTTTAATCTCAAATGGGTTTTTAATTTTGAAAAAGGCAATTGAGCATTTGGATTAAGAAAATCTTCTTGTACACATAAACAAAATGGCAGCCCCATGTGCTGCTAGCAGACGATACATATTGTTATTTAGCAGATGGTAAATTTTGCTCAGAAAATCTTGATTCGTATCGATCTCGTATATTTTGACGCGAAGCCATAATAGTCTAACAAGTAGGAATAAATAACACCTTTGAACACTATCATCTTTATTTTTGAGCGTAATTCTCCTTTAAATACGCCAGAGATAGGTGTGATTCAGTGACTTTGTTACAAAGTACAAATACAAAGTACAGTGAGTCGAGTCAAGCACATGCACAGTATACGGTATACAACTACACGCAATGCATTTTATAGCCATCGCACTACTCCCAAGACATAAGCACACACACATTCACATACATGCACTTGTGGGGAACTCTAGGTGTGTCTGTATGTGAGGGTGTGTGAGTCTGTTTAGCAGTATGTCCGAGGACATTTTCGGACAGAGAACAAAAAAAAAATCATGACAACAATGGTCCTCGGAAGCCGGACAATAGTCCTCGAACGTCGAACAATGAATTTGTGCTTTATTCCGTCGACTGTCCGAGGACGAGGAACAATAGAGGAACAATACCTGTCCTCGGAAGTAAAGCCATGTAGAGCTGTGTGTGTGTGTGTGTGTGTTTAGTGTGTCTGCATGTTGCTGTTGACCACGTGGCTGCTATGTTTATGTATACTACATGTACACATACAGGCCTAATATGTTATGAAAATCGAGCGTGTTTCAGCCTGATCGAAGGGCGGGAGTATCAGAAGAAAAACAAACAAAAGAGAGAGAGGACCTTGCCTGGGACCTTGCCATCATAAATTGAAAATGGTAGCTCAGTTTGACGTCACTGATATTTCGAAATGAGACTTAATTGTCCATGGTAACATTCCAAAATAATGAAAAGAATAAAATTGATGGTCTGATTTTCCCCCCAAAAGATAAGTCATTTCTTATATTTACCTTATCTCCTTCTTCTTTCAAAATGTATCTGATACTCTACATTTTTTCTCTTGTGGAATGATCTCGTTCTTAGTCTATCTTCATCTGCTCATCTGAGCCCCCACCCCCTTGCTTGCCTTAATTTCAATCCCTTAACCCTTTGGAGACGACTGGCTTCTACAGAAGCCGAGCGAGGTGCTCAGTCTGTGACGGAGGGCTTCTACAGAAGCCGAGATTTATGCCTAATATGTTGACAAAGTTTTCCAGCTAACTATCCGCTCTTATGCGCTAAAATTCCTAGTAGTATAGGTTTTCCCGGTCAATTTCGCAGATTTGTCATTCAATTTGATAAGGGAGTCATTCAAATTCGCGAAAAAGATCTGTGCCATGAAATTTATCATTCAAATTCATTTTGAGGTCATTCAAATTCGCACTTCGGTCAAGACATTTTAGCGTTTACATCATTCAAATTCAAATATGCGTGGAGAGCATTCAAATTCGCACGTGGGCATTCGAATTCGTAATGAGTTCATTCAATTTAGCATGTATTTAGCGTTTGTGTGTTTTTGCTCATCTATTCAAGTCGTAATGTTTAAAATAAAGAGATACATTGCCCAACATGACATAGGCCTACTATACAAAGGAAACATTATATATATAACATAATTCATGATAACTACATGTACGTTATGAATAACATTTTTCAGAGTATACATTGACAGTCAACACAGTGACACACTCACTATATATATATATAGTTAGACATGAAAAAAAAAACAGATCATGAAAAAGAATAAAAATCAATCAAGAAAATAAATGAAAAAAAAAAAGATTATGAAAAAGAATAAAAATCAATCAAGGAAATAAATGAAAAAAAAGATTATGAAAAAAAATAAAAATCAATCAAGAAAATCTGCAATTCTGCAGGCACTATAAGCGTTAGAAAGGAAGAACAAAAATTCCTAGAACTAAATTTCAAAATGATGATAAATCAGAAGAAAATAAAATCAAAATAATAAATCAGAAGAAAAATAAAAGAATGTTATTGATTATAGAAAAACACACCCATGTGTGCAAAAAACTCATAAGGAAAGAATGAAAATACCAAATAATTATCAACTGACAAAATTTACTGGAACTACATTTGATTTTGAATGCTCAACGTGTTAAGTTGAATGATCCGAAATGAAATTGAATGCTGGAATAACAGTATTGCGCAATTCCCTTGCCATTCTTTGCTAAATTGAATGAACGTTTTGCGAACTAGGTGCATTTAGTGCGAATTTGATTGACAAAAACTTAGATTCAAATGACATAAATACAAATTCGAATGATATGAAAATGAATTTGAATTACAAATCGGCTGTGCGCGACCTAAATCCTTGAAATTTAATGCACGCAAAATGAAATTGACTGACGATCTTACGAAATTGACCGGGAAAACCTATTTATGTAGATATATGACAATACCCGTTAAAAAAATATGAGGTTACGTGGAGAAAAATTGAGAAAAATAGGATTTTGTTTCAACTTTACCCGAAATTCTTGTTTGGGATCGTAAATCTTGTATACATACAGACGTACGCGTACGCGTCCACTTCGATCATGTTATTTCCATAGTCTAGAGCTCCGATCACGTGATATCATAGCGTTCAAAGCGCCGATCGATCTTGACAAAAAGCTACAGCTACGTTATGTGCGTATTCACTACATTTACACTCCCGACTTCAATCCTGACGTTGTTTACTTATTTATTTTTTATCTAAGGCATTTTTCATCAACTGATTTGAAATAAGCACATGATTTGTTGTTTCTCGTAGGAATTAAATTGCTGTGCACCCATCAACTATACTACCTTTGATTGGTTGTTTATTGATTTTTTAAAATGTATTTATATTTTAATGTTTTTAGGAAAGTGTGTACTAGATGAGAGCTATGGAAGATAGAGCCAGAGAGAGAGAGAGAGCCCCTCCGCCTCCAATCCATCCCGGTCAATGACAAGAAATTGGCTCCCTGTTCCAAACATCATGTGCTTTGATAACTTGACGTTGCTCCTTATAATCCAAGTTCATAAAAAAAATAAAAGGAGCTTGCTCAAGGATTATATCAATTGAAATTGGCCAATTCAGCCGTTCATTCATGAATGAACCATTCTACTCTTTTCCGAAATCCAAGTTCATAAAATAAAATAAAAGGAGCTTGGTCAAGGGTTATTGAAATTTAAATTGGCAAATGCAACGCTTCATTGATGAATGAACCATTTACTATTTTCTAAAACCCAAGTTAATAAAATAAAATAAAATAAAAGGAGCTTGGTCAAGGATTATATCAATTGAAATTGGCAAATTCAGCGCTTCATTCATGAATTTCAGTGAACCTTTTCAAATGAAACGCTTTCTCAGTTCCGTGGACTACTAACAAGGATTAGCATTTTGAAAGAAGAGGAAGTATAGGTAGGTCGACCTACTGAATACATGTATACAAGAATGAACTGTAAACATGCGCTGCCATGCTATCAATAGGTACGTTCACACGTAGAGCGATAGCATCGATGCTATCGAGGTGTCGATGCTATTTTGGTGAAGACCAGATAGTGTCGAGACCAAACGCTGTCTGAACGCAGATAGTCACGAGATAGAAGCAAGTTTCCAAACTATTCTTGCAGCGAGTTTAGCAGGAGTAAATCTCAGGATCCAGCGACATAGCATCGACGCTTTGCGGTAGACCACCCACCGCGCTTGTGACTATTTGTAATGTGAGCGCAATCGCTGCTATCTTCACTCGCTGCTATTGTAATTCTGTCTGTTTCATGTGGTGATATAATATAATGCTAGGCTAATGTGTATACTGTGTGGTAAGGAAGGGGGTTGTTTTGTTGTTTGTTTGTTTTTTGGGGGGTTCCTTCTTTTTATCTTTTTCTTTTATATATGACCAGGCACCACAAAACCACCCAAAAGTCGCACTGTGTGATTTTCAGTTAGAGCTCAATCAATGTGTTTTGGTTTGCATGCATGGCCAAATTTTAGTTTTGGATATTTCCTGAAACAGTATACTTTTTTCTAAGTAATCTGAAATGTGGAGGCACCAAACAATCTAGAAGTGGTATTTTTGACAGCTTTTTATCAGACTTATGTGTGTCTTTTTTCACGACCCTGAATACTTGTCTCATTATAATCTCCCATAAATCTCCCTAAGTTCTTGCATTGATACTTGTGCACTATGATAAACAGGATATGTCTATGTAGTATGCCAAGTTTTAGGACAATCTGATAATCCCTTCATAGAAATTTCCATTGAGTTCTAATCCTCCATTTGTCACCTTAGCACAACACTCTGCAAGTCAGGGTGCTTCAATAGACTGCAAACTTTAAACCCTTATTAAGAAGTAACATTATGAGGGACTGTGCATTATTCTCTTTGTACATTGAGTTATGAACATCCAATGAGTTATATATCATTTTAAAGCTGAGAATCTGCTTTTTCAGAATCAGACCTTAACTAAAGTATGATGTGGTCTTTAGATATTGATTTACATGTGCTTACCATTGGATTGGAGTTCAGTCAATTTTGACATGTACACGATTTATTTAAAATTAAGTATTATAACACATGTATTTGCTACTTGATTGCATTATCGATATTACAAATGAATTGTTTATTGTGTTATTATGTTGATTTATGAAGACAAATAAAATATTATTCAAAACAAAAGCTGGGCATCATATGACCCCTGTACACAAACTTCCGCACGTTTGACCATGCGTACCAATTATACTCGGGTCACTCTGTGTGGCGCAGTAATTATTGTTTTGACAGCGGGTGAGCGATGAATAGTCACGAGTGGGTGATAGAAGCAAGTCGATCACGGCCTGTCTGAACGTACTGGAAATTTTTTTGAAACTTACATAGCATCGATGCTAACATAGCATCGATGCTATGTACTACGTGTGAACATAACTATAATGATAAAACTACAACCACAAGAATTACGGGAACCCAATTATTAATGCTGATTTTGAAATTCACAGTACAGCTCGTTAAATGGTTATCGTGATGACTGGGATTTGTGTCAAAAGGATAACCATAATATTGCATACTTTGAAAGCTTTAATTTCATGCATCTTTATTTTATTCCCGATTCCGTCATCTGCTGTAAAATAATAATAATAATAGGTACGTTCACACGTAGAGCGATAGCATCGATGCTATCGAGGTGTCGATGCTATTTTGGTGAAGACCAGATAGTGTCGAGACCAAACGCTGTCTGAACGCAGATAGTCACGAGATAGAAGCGAGTTTCCGAACTATTCTTGCAGCGAGTTTAGCAGGAGTAAATCTCAGGATCCAGCGACAAAGCATCGAAGCTTTGCGGTAGACCACCCACCGCGCTTGTGACTATTTGTCGTGTGAGCGCAATCGCTGCTATCTTCACTCGCTGCTATTATAATTCTATCTGTTCCATGTGGTGCTATAATATAATGCAATGTATGTATTCATGTGATGTACCCTCTTCCCTACTTTTTTTTTCTATTATCATTCTGTCTGTTTCATCTGGTACTGTAATATAATGTATGTATTCATGTGATGTATATAGGGGTATAGTAGGGTAATGTGTATACTGTGTGGTAAGGAAGGGGGGGGGGGGAAATCACTTTACTGTTTGGGGGGGGGGAGGGGGGTTCCTTCTTTTTATCTTTTTCTTTTTTATATATGTGACCAGGCACCACAAAACCACCCAAAAGTCGCACTGTGTGATTTTCAGTTATAGATTAATCAATGTGTTTTGGTTGGCATACATGGTCAAATTTTAGTTCTGGGTATTTCCTGAAAGAGTATACTTTTTTCTAAGTAATCTAAAATGTGGAGGCACCAAACAATCTAGAAGTGGTATCTTTGCCAGCTTTTTATCAGACTTATGTGTGTCTTCTCTGGATTTTGTTGTATTACTTTTCTTTTTCACGACCCTGAATACTAGTCTCATTTTAATCTCCCATAAATCTCCCGGAGTAAGTTCTTGCATTGATACTTGTGCACTATGATAAACAGGATATGTCTATGTAGTATGCCAAGTTTTAGGACAATCTGATAATTTCTTCATAGAAATTTTCATTGAGTTCTAATCCTCCATTTGTCACCTTAGCACAACACTTTGCAAGTCAGAGTGCTTCAATAGACTGCAAACTTTAAACCCTTATTAAAAAGTAACATTATGAGGGACTGTGCATTCTTCTCTTTGTACATTGAGTTATGAATATCCAATGAGTTATATATCATTTTAAAGCTGAGAATCTGCTCTTTCAGAATCAGACCTTAACTAAAGTATGATGTTGTCTTTAGATATTGATTTACATGTGCTTACCAGAGAATATAGTGTGCATGCATGTGTTTTATTTTGGCATAAGATTGGAGTTCAGTCAATTTTGACATGTACAAGGTTTATTTAAAATTAAGTATTATACGCATGTATTTGCTACTTTATTGTATTATCGATATTACAAATTGTTATTATGTTGATTTATGAAGACATATAACTTCCGCGCGTTTGACCATGCATACCAATTATACTCGGGTCACTCTGTGTGGCGCAGTAATTATTGTTTTGGCAGCGGGTGAGCGATGAATAGTCACGAGTGGGTGATAGAAGCAAGTCGATCACGGCCTGTCTGAACGTACTGGAAATATTTTTGAAACTTACATAGCATCGATGCTAACATAGCATCGATGCTATGTACTACGTGTGAACATAACTAATAATAATAATAAGGGGGAAGGCGGGCTGTTATTGCAGATATTGCAACATCACTATAAAGATATATTGATTTTGGTAATTAACTTGGCTGTAAGCCTACATTACTATAAACTTAAAACTCACACGTTTTCTTTTTCTAACATAAATGTGTTTGTTAACCGTCCTGACATGATATATTGTCATCATCAATTTCTTGTCACGGCCAGGGAAGGGGGGGGGGGGGGCGACTAGAAATTACCACCATTGATTGCTATTTCTTTATCGCTTTAGTTTGTTTATGATTCTTGTCATTATCCAACTCAACTCTTGTCTTCCTGTTTCAATATTTTCCTCGAAACATACAATTACTACACTCTCGATATCATGCTCCTTTCTGATGTTATCTTTATTTTCAAATCGATCAAACTCTGATAAAAAGGCACATCCTTTTATAATAAAAATTGCATGCAATGCGGAAATAAAACGCACTGAAACAAAGTTTTAATTGCACGAACTTCCTGACGAGTTCAGAGAGATAGAGGGAGAGAGCAGGGGGCATTGAGATGTGATAAAGTATTATTTTGTTCCACTCACTGTCATTCATTTAGCTTTTTCCCATTACAAACAAAACAAATCACATATGTGTTCATGATTTTAATAAATTGTTTTATTGATAAAACAACTACATAGGGAAAAAAGCGTTGAAAGAGAGATGGATAGATAGAGAAATAAACGAATGAAGCGGGAGAAATAAAACAAATAGTTATGACAAATCATGAGAAATGTATTCGAAAGTAAATAGGATTATTTTTGTCTTATTGAATAAATAATGTTCATCTGAAAAAACAGTTCCCTGATACATGTGATATAGAAAGCATTTAGAGTGATAATGTCACAATGCTGGTCAGAATACGACTACAAAATGAGTCGGAAACACGTGTAAATGCGGGGCGCAATGCATGACTTGGCAGATAATCGCCCGAGCATTAGCAGACGACAATGGGGGCCAATGAATGGGGTATCGATCGAACCAAGGAGTTATCACAGACCTTGATCTAACCGCGTGCGCGACGGCGTCTACGCAATTTGTATTGTATACTGAAAAGGAAGGAAGCGAAGCTTCAACAAAATAAGACGGCTTTTCCCCTGTAAAATAACAAACCTTATTTTTTGTTTCGATAAACAAAACTTATATTTTTAGAAGGAAAAAAGTCTGACCTTTCATGTTTACATTTACTACAAATTACGAAAATGACCGAGTGAGGTACAATGAGCAATCAAAGTAGAAAGCACCTCCAAATTTCCCATTACCGGCAATGTAACCGAAATCGCCCCGTCACAGGGAGAACAATCGCTGTGCGCGGGCTCGCACTCAAAGGGTTAATATCCACATGATTAGGGTTGTTCTTATAATACTACCCCTCCCCTCTGTCTTTCTCTGTCATCTTTCCTTCTCGATCTCACTTTCAACTTCGCCCTATCCCTTAGTCTTTCTTTATCAAACCTTCCCTCGTTCTCTATGTCTCTCTCTCTCTCCCTTTATGAAACATTTTACCCTCCCCGTTCTTCTCAGTGAAGTTCAATCATTGTCGAAATGAAGAAAAAAAAATATCATTTGATCATTTGTTTATAAATAACTTCTAGGACAAGAACAAAATGCCAGAAATTTCGATCCCGATAGCCTTTTGTTTTGAAAATTTTGACCCAAATTAAACTACCTCCCAGTCACCTCTGGTTGACATGACTGGATGCATATATATGCGTATCTTTACTGTGTACATTGTACATTGCATGTACTGTGTGCAGCTATAGCTGTACTCTATTCTGTGCATGTGTTTGACTCGACTTACTGTACTTGGCATTTTAACAAAGTGACTGAATCACATCTATCTCTCGAGTTTTTAAGCCAATCAGGATCGTCGATTTTCCTCTAGTGACTTTCCCATCCTCCGAAAAAAAATTTCGCCCTCGGTGCACGTGCCCCCTCTGCCCCCGTAGATAAGCCACTGATATTGTGATATCTACAAGTAGGTCCATGATACTACTCTTTTATTCTTTTAAAACTTCTCTGCAGATTTGTCATTCATTTTAAATAACTTTATTACGAACTTTATTTGCTTAGTGCTGTGCAGTATTGATATTTTCAGCATACGTCTGCAGAATGCAAACAGAGCATTGGCGTCAATGTTCACTGATGTTACACTATATTATGAGGCTTCATACTAGGGCTGTTAACTCTGTGCGACCGGACAACTTTCTGATCTAGTAAATATTTAAGCTGCCTCGGTGCATTAACAAATATGGATGACAGTGATCAAGAGCTTCATGATGCAGCATTAAGGGATAGAATTAGAATAGTCAAACAACTGTTAAAACAGGGTTCTGACATAAACAAGAGAGACCGAGATGGAAACAGTCCATTACACAGTGCGGCGAAGAAAGACAACGTGGCCATCGTTGAGTATCTCATCAAACACGGAGCTGAAGTTGAGCAGGAAACTCCAGATGGACTTACACCCTTAAATCTCGCTGCATCCCTCGGACATCTTAAAACGACGAAGGTTCTCCTCAGTCGTGGAGCTAATATAAACAAAGGAAATAACGCCGGGTATCCTCCATTATACAGCGCTGTTAGGAATTGTCATCTTGATGTCATCAAATATCTGATCAAGCAAGGAGCTAAGGTGAATAAGGGAGATAATGATGGGTTGACTTCAGTACACAGTGCAGCTAAGAGTGGTCATCTAGGTGTCGTCAAATATCTGGTCAGTAATGGAGCTAAGGTGAATAAGGGAAATAAAGACGACTGGACTGCACTACAAAGTGCTGCAGAGGAGGGTCATCTTGATGTCGTGGAATATCTTAACAGTCAAGGAGCTAAAGTGAATAAGAGCAATGCTGACAAGCGGACAGCATTACACCTTGCTTCACAGAATGGTCATGTTGATGTCACCGAATATCTGATTAGTCAAGGAGCAGATGTGAATAAGGGAGATAATGATGGTTTGACCTCAGTACACAGTGCTGCTGAGAGGGGTCATCTAGATGTCGTCAAATATCTGATCAGTCATGGAGCTGGGGTGAATAAGGGAAATAAGGACGGTTGGACTGCCTTACACAGTGCTGCTAAGAATGGTCGTCTTGATGTCACAATATATCTTATCAGTCAAGGAGCAGATGTGAATAAGGGGAATAACGACGGTCAGAATGCATTACACAGAGCTGCTGAGAATGGTCATCTTGATGTAACCGATTATCTGATCAGTCAAGGAGTCGATGTGAATAGGGGAAGCAATAACGGTCAGACTGCATTACACAGTGCTGCTTTGGAGGGTCATCTTGATGTCATCAAATATCTAATCAGTCAAAGAGCTGATGTGAATAAGGGAAATAACGATGGCCAGACTGCATTACACATTGCTGCTAAGAATGGTCATATTGATGTCACCAACTATCTCATCAAACAAGGAGCTGAGGTGAATCTTGATGTCACCAAATACCTTTTTAATCAAGGTGCTGAGGTTACAGACTCACTACACAGTGCTGCCAAAAAGGGTCACCTCGATGTCGTAGAATATCTGATCAGTCACGGAGCTAATGTGAATAAGGGAACAAAGGACGGGAATACGGCATTACACAGTGCTGCTGAGGAGGGTCATCTTGATGTAACCAAATATTTGATCAGTCTAGGGGCTCAGGTTGATAAAATAGATAATGATGGTTCCACTACCTTACACACAGCTTGTCAATATGGTCATCTTGATGTTGCCAAATATCTTATCAGTCAAGGAGCACAAGTGAATAAGGGTAAAAAATACGGTTCGACTGCATTACACATTGCAGTACAGAATGGTCATCTTGATGTCACCAAATATCTGATTAGTCAAGGAGCTAAGGTGAATGAGGGCACAAATGAAGGTCTTACAAGTTTACACCTTGTGGCCAAGAAGGGTCATCTTGGTGTTACTACTTATTTACTAAGTCATGGAGCTGATGTGACAAAGCGTGATAACGATGGTTGGACGCCTTTACACGATGCTGTACACAGTGGCCACATTGAAGTCGTTAAAGTGCTTCTGTCAAGAGGAGCACGCTTTGATGTGGAAGATATATATGGGCAGTCGCCTCTGCAGCTATCGTTAACCCTCGGGTATAAAAACATCGCTGAACTATTCACCTGCTCTTCCACGGTAAATCAGTTTTCATTAATAATCAGAGTGAGTGACTAGTTGTTCGTAATCCCATAGCCTACGTACAAACCATACAACAAAGAAGGAAAAGTACGGGGGTGGGGGGGGGGGGGGGTGTTTCTCTCATTACGGCCCAAAATTCGTAAACTCCCTCCGGTCTTTTGTCCGTGAAACTATTAAGCATCATTCTATTATAGTTTGTCCTATAAAAAAAAAACACAAAACAATTGTATTGTAATTGAAAACTTATAGAGAAAAGTGATATCGGACAATGCCGGATATACCCGTGCCCAGTTTCTTTAAAATGCCAAGAATAAGAACCCTAAAATAATTGATTTAAGGTTCCAACAATTCTTTGAATTTGATTGGCTGTCAGCAAACCACTTGAATAATTGTGGCTTTCATAAAAAAAGTTCATAGAAATAGGGAACTTTTTAATTGGGTTAAAATATAAAATTAGTAAAATAAACACACACACACAAATGTAATTTGATCTATACTTCAATTTCAGCGCACAATTTTTCCTGCTCTTAGTTAATATTGGAAGAGATTTAGCCAAATTCGACAACGCTAAATTTCAATTTCTTCCATTGGTATTATTATTTCATTCAGCCTGATGAAAGGGACTTAAATGACATCCATCTTGCCATACAACAAGGTCATACCTCTACCATCGAGAGGTTAGTGTGTGAGGGAGCCGATCTCAATATCAAGGCACCAGATGACCAGACGTGTCTCCATAAGGCGATTAAACTCTGCTACAAGACGGATAGAAATGTAGAAGAAAATGATACGCTGAGAAAGGTAAGGGCTTCTCCAGTTATTTATTATTTAACTAGTGTCTATAATCATTCTGTAATACATTAGGCCTTTGGCTTTAGCCTAATACCGCAATATTTAAAACTGACTTTACTATTTATGCTATCAGAAAAACTCTGTCACCTAACTGGGTTCGGATGATTCTAGAGGTGGAATTTTAACCCATAAACGGGTGATAAAAGCTACATGAAGTATATGCAATAGAAATGCCATACATACATTGCCTGGTATTTGGACCAATTTCTGTTCTTTTAGAATGTGCAAAGTTAATGATAGCAATACTACAAAATAACTTTTGACGCTCTCCGTGTTATATGTCCCAAACAATTGCGTTGATTCGACAAGGGGGGGGGGGGGGGCGTGCCCCAATAATTATTAGTGTTCATGCAATTACATGTTGTAAATGCTCCCCGTTAATATGCTACCCCTCAAAGGGCTTCGATTGGGATTGGGGAGGGGGGGGGGGGTTAAACTACCTATGAGATTAACATAGCTGTGTAATCTTTCTTGTCTGCGTAAAAATATATGCTTCTGATTAATGCACCCCCATTAATGGGCTATCACAATAGACCGACAGCCAACGAACGTTCAGAAAAGTCGACAGAAAACCCGCAAGACAGACAAGTCGGTCTCATGCTGGGCTGTAGCAATTCTGGAGATTGATTGGTACCCCTCGTTAAAGCATATCTTTGTTTCAGATATCCGATGAGTTTTACCAGGGTGAACTATCTCCTGAGAAAGCCTTAGTGTTTTACCTTCTAGAGAATGGCGCTAAGTTAGATGTGAGGGACAAGAGAGGCAATCTACCAATCCAATATGCCAGGGACGAAGTTGTTAAGCAGATGATTCTATCGAGGTGGAAATACATTCTTATTAGTCAAACAAGTTTTGAGAAATATATAACATTATTTCCATCAATTTAGGCAATGGATCTATCAAAATTAAACCAAATTATATAACCAGTTTATGGGGTTTTTTTGCGGGGGAGGGGGGGGGGGGGGGGGAGGGGTGGTTGTTGATAACTCACTTGCAATTTCACTGAAACAGGCTTGTTTGTTATGTCATGTTTATAGTGATTTTGAATTGCATAGTGCATAGTTTGCCCAGACAGTAAAGTATATACATTGTGTGCATATAACTTTGATATTATACATTTTCTTCAAAATCCGTTTAGAAAATATTACATACAAACATGCAGTTCTTAAAATGGTTTGATTCTGTGAGAATCACACATTCGAGCATCACCCAATGTAAAAGGGATGTATTTCCTCCCATTCATACTTGTCCTGATGGAAAGACAACAAAATCTGTCACTTTAACAAAATGATTATTAATAAGTGAAGGAAATTTAAGAGTTGCCTAATCCATGTGAACGTCATTAATTTATTACATTTTTGATATCTTTAAAAATTAAAAGTAGTCTCATGTTCACACTCTTTATTAAATAGAAATGAAAAGACTTTACCTAATACTTATCTAATATGATTAATTCCAGATTACCATCTTTAGATGTGATCCAGTTTTATCGGGGTAAGAATAAAACATCCTAAACAAGTCTCTTCTCAGTGAAAATATTAAATTAATGCAATTGAAAGCTCTTGCTTATTCTACGAGAACGTCACAGCGTTAAGCACAAGGATAAAAAAACACATATTTCAAGGTTATAATGAAACATAAGGAATTTCAAATTTATTTAGGCCATTTATGCCCTCGTTCAAAAGCCCATCCACTTTATTCTTTGCACATACAATACATGTATAGACCAGGGACGTGTTTCATAAAGCTGTTTGTAAGTTACGCACGACTTTACGCACGACTGGTGATAAGTTCTTTTGCTAAATGATTGAGAATCTGATTAGTATAGCACCAAAGAACATGTTCCAGTCGTTCGTTAAGTCATTCGTAACTTTACGAACAGCTTTATGACCCCCCCCCCCCCCCCCCCCCAGGACATGTATGAACGTCTCAGATCTAAGGCAATGCTCACAATACGAGAGTTAGACGTCGGAAGCGTCCCCAAATGATGATACGAAAAGATCATTATTGGTTTATTATAATTCACGGATTAAAAAACAGTACTGAATGTATGTGGACTATTAACGCAATAGTAAGTATAATATGTTGATCCTTGCTGGTTTGAAGATAAATATTATGTTTACATTGTCAAATAATTATATTTCAGTAGCACTTACGATTCTTTATAAATAGAATTTCAATTAAAAAAATATCTTCCATCTAACTAAATCTGCGTATGTTCATCGTTCACCACGGATTTTAAGTCTTCAAAATCGTGTCATGTTCAACTCGTTTATTGATAATTAATCCGCGTTTTTTTCTTTTTATTGTGAAAATTAACACCAGGTCCACCAGCAATACCTGCCATCGCCTCTGTTCAAATACATGTAGGAAACACTACCACTCAGGAAACAAAACTGGAACACCATGGCATAACAATGTTTATTCCACCAGAGGCTGTTCAACAGCGTGACTCGTGCAAGATCACTCTAACCCTCGTTAAAGACCCTCCCGGTGTTGACATCCAAGAAGATGAATCAGTGGCCTGCTATGGGATCAGATGTGACCCTCCAAACATGATCTTCCACCAACCTGTCAAGATCAGGATACCACACTCCACCTTTGTCATCAACCCTAATCAAGTGACACCTGACATCATTTCCCAAGTATGGGATGCTAACAAGGGTAAGTCAATCTGTCAAATTCATACTCGTGGCTAAGGCCATTGTTGTACCAAATGTGAACTGACCCATACTAATAAATTATGGCAAAAAAGTTTTTGGATGAAATTCTTACGTTGTCACTTAACCCTTACGAAAATAAACCATATTCTCTGCAGTAATGTTGTTTCCACATTTTTAAAGTGCACTGGATTTAGCAACATTTCACGACCTAATAAATAATGCAGTCTAATCAGTGTCCAAAATATTGTATGAACCCCATCCCCCACCCCATCCCCCACTTCCTTTTCCCGCCCCCACTGTAATCCTATTCTGAAAGGTATTTATGGAGCACTTGAACTTGTTGGCTGCAAAGCAGATTTTGTTTTTCCTTTTGGGGTGTAACTGGAATTTCTACAAGTTTCCAAAGGAAGATTGGTGTAGTACACATCACTTTTACTGATAAATTACTGTTCATTAGCAATATCCTTGCATATCTATAGACACATACACTTACACACAGACACAAATACGCAGACATCCATGGTGGAAATTTGCTGCTAAATGAAATATTGACATTGAATATAACAGTTTAACAGACCATTATACGCCTCCTGGTGTTTAAGTTTAATGGGAACATTTTTTGTGTTCCATCATCAAACATCAATGTTTTGTCTCATTAAAGTTTACCAATTAAAGGCAATGTTCTTGATTTGCATAGGTAAGGAACACATATCAGGTCAATTACAAAATAACCACAGTTGATTTCATGCCTATCCGACTGACGAATACCGAGATATTGCGAGAAATGTGTTTATTTTTACAGGGCGAGTAGCATCTGCTGGAATTCCAGCAGGATTTATGAAATTGTCAATAACACCTCTAAACTGGCCAATGTCGGGTTTAAATCTCATTCTGATCATTAAATCTAATAAAGTTGTCTGCTCTCAACAACATGTTATTTTCCGTGTACCGTTAAAATATTAAAACTTATCTGGATACGTTTTAATATTTTAAACTTTCACAGTCGATAATTCCCTTAAAATGCACTTTTCTGCTTTCATACTTTGTGGGAGGTAGAGAATTACATAAATGTTAGATGATCTTTGAAGGTTTGCATGGTGGAGCTTATAACGTGGAGAAGGTTTACGGTTCACCATGTGTGTTGGTAGGAGGAAAGGGAAAATAGGAAATTAGAAATGGATAGACGAGAAAGGATGACAAGAGAGAAAAGAAGAAATATTCTCATCTCATCTGGTTTACAGATCATCCATCACCCATCATCTATCCATACACCTGGTGAACCAGTAAACCTTCCTATTGGTTTACAGTCCTTTTCAGGACTTCACCCATTGTCACGAAAGAATATTTCTTCTTTTCTCTCTTGTCATCCTTTCCTTTATCCATTTCTAATTTCCTATTTTCCCTTTCCTCCTACCAAAACACATGGTGAACCGTAAACCTTCTCCATGTTACATAAATGTTATCATTAAAAGTGATTTCAGATCATTCCTTTGATGAGCCCTTTTGACGACGTGCATACCAAGAACACAGTCTTTAAGTATTTAAACATGTATACAATATATGTGTTACACATATAATGTGAATAATATAGCTTTTTTCTCAACATTACAACCATTATCTCAAGGGGAAATTTTGTTTCCTCTGTTTTTCATAGGGACAAAGTACCACTAACATTCTTGAATTGCTATGAAGTTATGAACCATACATGGAATTCTCGGTGAATATTTCATCCCTTAACTTTACCTATTAATGTCTAATTATAGACATATACTACAAGTACACACATATCATGCATACAATCTTGTGATATAAACATGCATATATCCCCTGAAGGGTTCATTGTCCAAAATACTGCAGTTACAATGTGCATATATTTACATGAATATTGGTACATTATAAACAAAATTTGATTTTAATAATTTCCTTAAATATGGTTAATATAATTTCCCTTTATTTCTAAAAAAAAAATTACACTTAGGTTGCTGATATTTAGAAATTTAGTCAATTTGTAATGTGTACATACAGTAAGTGGTTGTTAAATGTTGCCTCTCTCTTACTGTCAAAAGTACATAGCATCCTTATTATATTGCAGGCAAGTAGAAAAAGGTGATTACCGTTCCTAGGCTTTTATTGGAATTAGGGATTTCTATACAAGCAGTCTTGTGTTAGGTCACAGTAAAGTGATTCCTGCTAGGTTGGAAGCCAGGGCAAGCTAGAGCATTGTGTGCATTGCTGTTAGAGGCGTCATTTCCTTGCATGTATTTAGCTGTGTCAGGTTGCTGCAAGTGGAGCAGTGAAGCCAGAGGGCCACATCCGTGGTGCCATCATGTTAGATAGCCTGTGGACCCTGTGTTTTTAAGCAGTCATTTTTCCAGACAGACATTGGCGGTTACAACATGGTTTACAACATTGATTAGGGTGCAGATTTCAGTCTACTCGAAGATTGGTTACTCAATGAGCTTCCGGTTAAGAATTATCAGCTGGATATTTTCTGAGGGTTCCACTGGTACGAATAACTTCAGATTAGAGTCTTGCCCTACACCAAGCTTGGACAACGACAGATCCTTCAGGGAAGGATAGCAACCATCACCTCAGGGATATTCTTTGTATCATCGCCAACGAGGTAGAACTCATTTCAGATAATGCTGCAGTGTCACCTTCAGTGGATTGTTTTCAAGGATTCACACAGGAGATGACTTTCGTGAATTTGAAATGTCTAGTTTTCAAGGCCTTTATTATACAATCCGGATGATAAACTTTATATTGAAAGGGGGTAATTATTGTGCACATTAACTCATATTATATTCTGAATTGCCTATAAACGCACTTCTCAATAATGACGATTTTCTGTGAACGGTTAAATCATATTTTGTTCCAGTGAAAGATTTATATATTCCCAGATAGGGATAATATCTTATTAAACAGTCTTTAAATTTATTTAACTTGTTTCCTACTTTTTTTGTGAGAGTTGGTCAAAACAACCAAAATTCTAGACTAACATGTAAAAGTCTTTCTGGTTCTACCCAGGTGTGACATTTGGGGGCTTGTCATAGTTTGCCTTGGAAATTAATTGTTGGGGTTTGTAAACCATAGTTTGTAAGTATGGCAGTGGGTTGAGTTAGGCAAAGAACTTGCCACCAATGAAAAAATAAAAACTTGTTGAAGGATTGTTAATTCTATATATTAAATACATTTGTTTCCTTGCAGTGTCAAGTGGAGATGAAATTGTTCCTTTACACCGAATAACAACTTAATTTGTACGATACTACGGCAATACCATGATATTGTACCGTGGCACTGTACAGTGGCTTTACCATGGTACAATGTTGCGGTTATATCATGGTATTACTGTGGTACCATAACATGGTATTTCCATGGTACAATACAATGGTATTACCATGGTATTACAATCATGGTACATTGGTACCATGGTAAATTGGTTATGGTATTACCATGGTACAATACAATGGTATTACCATGGTACTGGACCACAGTAATACCGTGGTAGTAGCATGGTACCATACCATGATACAGTGCAACCATGGTACATAGTAAATTGGTTACGGTATTACCATGGTACCGGACTACAGTAATAACGTGTTAGTAACATACCATGGCATGGTACTGTACCATGGTTGTACCGTATCATGGTATGGAATGGTGGTAATACCGTGGTAATACCATGGTAAAACCGTATCATAGTACGGTATTACCACATTACAACCGTGGTAGAGTACCATGGTATTACCATGGTACCATACCATGATACGGTACAACCACCATGCCATGGTATGTTACTAACACGTTATTACTGTAGTCCGGTACCATGGTAATACCGTAACCAATTTACCATGTACCATGGTCCATTACCATACCATGGCAATATCGTGGTACTTTTTTTATAAGGGAACGCTTCCAGAGTGACCATTTTGGCCTCATATTGGTCGTAATGCAATTACAATTCCACAGTACAGCGTCCTGAAAGAGGAAACTGCTACCTCGAACATGTCGAAACGACTCTTGTTTTGGAATTGTTTGCTCGTGATCGGGGGTAATCGGTAGATCGGATCGTTTCAAAGGACATGTTGGTTTACAATTTAAACTTGCTCTCTGAGAGGTTTCGAAAATTCAGTGAATTTGTTGAGAAAAATACGGCGGGTAATTCATCTTCATAGTCATGATAGTATTTTCAGTATTCAGAATTAAAAGTAAGGAAAAGCGGGCTCAATAAATCTGTAACGTTTTAGAAAAACAAACATTCTATTTTGTAACCAACTGACACTAGATCTACCAAGAACATCACGAAAGAGATCATCAACTTCACCAGACCAACCTCCATACTGCAGAATGCACGAGAGGCATCTTGAACTCTACATTAATCACTGTGCCGTGTGGTGGGTTCTTATCCCTCTTGAGCAACAGGTGGTCCGACACCAACTCATGTGTACTCCATACATACCAGACACGATAGAAAGGGGCAAAGAGATCGAGATTCACTTTCATCTGCATGCCGATGTTCCTGGGATTGAAGCGGTTTGTATTTGAGTACTGCATGGTCTTGCAACTGCATTGTAAAAGAAACGGTGTAGAAGTTACACTTAAATTTGTGTTATGGCCATAGACGCACAAGGCAGGGTTCTCATGCCTCTAGTCGTAAAATCAACTTTCCAATCTCTAGATTATGCAAGCGAGAAAAGCGAGTAACCAAAAATCAAACAAATTTATTGTGGTAGAAATGGCATTTCATTTGTATCAAAATACACTAGATAATAGATAAAATTCATTTTCGGGCATCTCGCTCGAAATCGGATGGTGATGTTTACCCGAATATCGATATTTTCAAAGTTAGGGGAGGGGTGGGGGTGGGAGTGGTCCCCTCCCCGCCTCGTACACCTGTCATTATGGATTAAAGTTCTACAAATGTTTATTACGATACTTTTGGATCATATTTTTTTTTCTTTCCTACTGTGAATATAATAAGGAAATACTAAATGATGAGAAGCAGCATTCTTACCGCCACGCCCATCCGTCTGTTCAATTCAGCATCGTTTCTCACATGGGTGAAGTAAGGGTGGCGACTAAATGTGAGGGGAAGATGGTTGAAACTGAGGTAATAAAATACGTTGCCATTGTTCTTGTATAACACTTATGTTTTGACTATTATACGAACAGGGGCGGCGGAGTGTCTTTCAAAGTGGGGGGGGGGGGGAATAAACAAAAAGAAGCACGGGGGAGGGGGCACCTACAAGGGTGAAAACATGACGGAAAATGCCACTTTGAGATATTAGTATACCGCTACATTCTGATTAATACACTATCGAGGATCATTTCGACACATTATTATATACTGCTTAACATGGTTCTAGATTAAATTACAGGGGCGCTTATCAAAAGGGAAATAATACTATTAGAAAGAAAAAAAGGGCACTGATCAGAAGTAAAAAGGGCACTTAAAAAGAGGCATTTATCAGAGGTAAAATGGGCACTTATCATGAGGAAAAATTGCACTATTAGCACGGAAAATGGGCACCAATCAAACGAAAACAAGGAACACTTGACGGATTTCAATGGGGAAACTAGTCTGAGCTTAACAGGGACACTTATCAGAAGGTGAAAAGGGCACTTATTAGAAAGAAGAAGGGGCAGTCATATAAAGAAAAAAAGGTCACTTATCAGAGATGAAAAAGGGCACTTATAAGAAAGGAAAACTGTACTATTAGAACGGAAAATGGGCACCAATCAGCTTAAAAACAAAATAACAGATTTCAAAAGGGCAGTAATGTCTGACGTTAAAGGGGGCGCTTATCGGAAGGTGAAAAGGGCATTCATCAGAAAGAAGTAGGGGCAGTTATACGAAGGAAAAGGGGCACTTATCAAAGGTAAAAAAGGGCACTTATCAGAAGGAAAAATTGCACTGTTAGAACGGGAAATGGGCACTAATTAGACAAAAAGGCAATTATTAGATTTTTAAGGGGCAGTAAAGTCTGAGGTTAAAGTAGCACCTATCAGAAAGTAAAAGGGCGCTTATTAGAAAGAATAAAGGGCACTATACGAAGAAAAGGGGCACTTTGGGGGTACTTAAAAAAGGGGGTACTGTGCCCCATGCTCCCCCCCCCCCCCGGGCGCCGCCTCTGTGTACGAATAAACAATACAATTCAAATTTCATAATATGATCTCCCATTTTTGATACCTCAAAATTGACTAATTTTTTTTTGGTTAAACATGAATTTCCCGGCTTCTTCCATTAAAATAGAGCTTATGTGCTTTCCTTTTATTGTCATACAGTTGCTCTTTCTGAAGGAAATTCATAGCCGAATGAAACATAGCATAGTTCTATCAGTGTCTCCGAGTGAGGATGATACTCCGTTCCAAGTGATTATCATTAATATAACACAGGCTGGGGAACTAGGAGTGTCTCGATCAATGGCATTCGTCGTTGTATACGAAGGTTTGTCTAAGTCTACTACTTTTTGTAGAGTCAGTGGGTAATACAGTGCGTCCCAGAAAAAAAGAAACCCGTTTTTGGAGATAGATATCTTGATAATGTAATAGAATTGGAATAGAACATGGACACTTTTAATAAGAATAAAGTCTCTTCTTTTGAATATGTGATACCAAATACACGAATATTTGTTTATGATTGACCGACTTAGAACAATTTTACCAGCTTAATGTAAGAATCGATTTGCAAAGAATATTGGTGCGAACGTTTTAATGCAGATTATTCGAGTTTGTTTTCAATTCCCTTAATGTTGTTCACGTTTTTCTGTTTTGTCTTCAGTATTTTCTTTCTTGTGTTTGTTTTTCTGTTTCTGTTACAGTTTTCATGTTTCTGTTAGTTCAGGTTTTTCTTTTCATTTCCCCTTTTCGCTCACTCCTTGCTTTTAATGTGATACATTTTGTTTTACTTTATGAATCATTTCTGGCTATTTGCATCTTTTTGCTTTTTACATTTTCACAGTCTCCATGCATCCCCATTTTTCATTTCAGTGATATTCTAACCTCAATCTTTTCAACCTCCGGCATATCTCAACTTGCTCACTTGCTGTCTTCTCTTGTTTCCACTTAAAAGAACTGTGACGCCTAATTGTGACACCGAATAACGACACACAAACAAACGATGAAACTAAGTTTTATTTCTTTTTATTTCATCCATTACAAGAGCAACTCATAACTCTTGGACCGTGTAATTCTATCCCCAACGTCCCTCAACATGTCCACCATGCCTGTTCACGCACACCTGTGCTCTGCCCCTCATGGCTCCTACTGCCTGGCGAATCACGGGTTCTTGGTGCCGCAGTGCCTCACACTCTCTCACGATCCTGTTATGCATGTCATTAGTGTCTCGTGGTGGGGAGGTGTAGACCCTACTCTTCAGAAAGCCCCAAAGAAAAAAGTCACACGGGGTGGGATCTGGTGACCTGGGAGGCCATTCGACATCATGATTCAACGCGATGACTCTGTTGTTGAAGAGTTCCTGCAGTCTCTCCCTGACGACTAATCTTCGATGAGGCGGTGCTCCATCTTGTACCCACCAAACTCTTTCGAAGCTCCCATCAGGCTTGCGAACGAAGTGTTGATCAAGTTCTGGAACGATGTCTTCGTTGATAAGATGTAAGTAGGGTTCTCTATCGAGATTTCCGTTGAAGAAGAAGGGTCCGATCAACGATCCATTACCACAGAGGCCTACCCAGACGGAACCCTTCTCGCGACTGATGTTGACATCGTAGTGGAACGGTGGTGGGTTGTGGATTGGAGCATACTGCCGGACGTTGTGGTTATTGACCTTGCCGTTCATGAAGAAGGACGCTTCATCTCCAATGATGAGGTTTTCAACAAACCTTTGGCCACGATCCAGCAACCACTGGGAATATCGGAGCCGTCTGGGCATGTCTGCTTCTAGTAGTGGGTGCCGAATGCGTATCCTGTAAGGATACCATTGCACGTCCAGTCGGATGGTCCTGTGGTAGGAAGACCTTGACATGCCAAGTCCGTTTCTTCTCGTCGAGACATGGGGATTTACAGCTACTTCCTGCTGAATTGCGGCAATGTTGTCCTCTGTTCGGACTGACCTTGGCCTCAGTCCCAGATCGGCCTTTGTTGAGGTTCAAACTTGTACCTTCATTCTGGTATTTTCGAAAGTTCTTCCAGATCGTTGACTTTGACGGAACATTCCGATCAGGAAACCGACGACGGAAAGCTTGGGCAACTTCCTGAAGGCTTCCAGTGCGGTTCCATACGGTTACTAGGAAAACTCTTTGCTGTGTTGTTAGGTGCATGGTCAGGCAAGCAAGTGAAAAGCTTGTGCTTAAAATCATATTCATTCTCATTGAGAAATTTTGTGAAAGAAACATAAAGAAGAACACCAAAGAATTGCTAATGAGCCCTCCCTTTGTTAACCAACGTTGCAGGATCCTTTCCAATCTAGACCACTTATTCTGTGGAACTTGATTTTGACAATCAAATTTTAAACTCTCCTTGCTCATCAATGCATAAACTTTAAGTGTCATATTAGGTGTCAAAGGAAAGAAGAAGAACTAAAGTTTATGATGACATATATATTATATGACATGAATTGTTCTATTTTACTGGGAAGATAACTGACAACTCCTGTTTCCTTTTTATTGGGACGCACTGTAGATGCTAAAGAGGCTAAAGAGTATCATCCTCCTTATAGAAATTGGGGGTGGGGGTGGGGTTACGAGATGTTAAGGGAGACACAGAGAGACATTCTATCAAAAAATACATTATCGTAGGGAAATTTGGCCTTACTGATAATCCCGGCTTTATCTCCAGTATTGCAATCAAAAGAGCACTACACTTTAATGTTATTCTTTTAAAGGGATTTTCTCATCAGTTACCAATTACATTTACGGGTTATTAATGGTATTTGCGTGGGAAATATGTGTTTAATATTCTCAGCTTGGACTTCTGCTTGTATGTATTAACCTTGATTTAATATGAAAGCAATACGCGGGACTTAAACGTGGTTATCAATTTCATATAAAGTATTAATTTTTCATGAAGATTATGAATTCAATTTCTTCTTAGGTTTTGGATGATGAATAATATAATTTTGCTAGCAAGATTTTTATGATTCATATAGGTCATTCATGCTTGTAAACCGAAAGCACATTGCTAGTAGACTTGTACATTCCGTGATATTGTATCATTTTGATCCTTTGGAATCGATTTCCTGGACATTTTATTAATGACAAAAAAATTGTATTTGAACAAAACTTTTATTCGTGTTTTTATTTCTACGTCGTTTATGATTACAGAGGAAACCAAGAGTCCTGAATTTTCTTCCGTTATTCGGTAAGCATGTGATCAATCTGTTCATTAATCTGCATTATGCTTGATACAGGAGAGTTTCCATATTTTTATTGTAGAATATAAATTGTAATCATATTGTTTGACATTGTCCTTTCCTTTTATCTAAGGGACAACTTAGGTGGAGCTTAAACAATATTTAAATTCTACTGTTTTATGAAGAATACATAGTTTATTAGAGGAAAGATGAAATTATCTGCTAATACAGGGAAATCGAAGGAGTCTCTCACAGTGATCTAACTGACGTTGATGTCAACAAAATCGCTGAAAATCTTTCGATAGACGGCTTCTATAATTTGGGAGTTGCACTTGGTTTCCGGATACAACAGCTGGATGCAATAGAGTTCCAGAAGCTCAAAGACAGAGAGCGAGCCATCTATGACATGCTGATACGATGGAAAGAAAGACAACCTCCAAGCCAGAACGTTAAGGAGTTGCTGCTTTCAATCGTAAAGTCTGTAGAAACAGACGCAGAACAGATGGATGTGACAGGTTTACTATTAAACATTAATAGTTGATGAATATTACACTTTTGAATAGTGATATCCGTGTTTAATTCGAACGGATATAACAAAGCAGTGTATAAATTTACAGATATTGAACATCTAAAATCTTACGTATTCTATAACTGATATATAAGCCTGGAAGAGTATAATTCTCCCATTTTCTTCTTAAGAAATGAATACTTAACCCTAAAATGCATAAGAAAAAAAGATAATTTTAAGAATTATAAATATCAGAACGGAACGAGAATGAACATGAGAGTTCACAAGAGAGTTAATAAATTATTGTGTAAAATATTCTGAATTGGAAGAAAAATTTTGAAGATGCTTTAATAGTCTGAATAATGAAGAATAGGGCATATTGAGTGAAATGTATATAAAAATTACAAACAGACGATTGGTACTACAAAACTTAAAGATAACATTTAACAAATTCATAGTGACGAAGCTTTTCGACCTGCACTCATCGGGTCACAACGCAGGAATGAGAGAATACAAGAAAATACAAAAGTCAAGGAAGGGTGTGTATAATCGAAGCGCTTGTACAAACTCCTTTTGTCGGCACAATAGCGGATCTGTCGACTGAATGAACAACGCTTCCAAGAAGCGAAGATGTTGAAAGCTGCGTGCTCGGGCAACAATAGTGAACTGAGCCGGGTTATACGCCTTGGAACAAGCCGGACTATTTAGCAAGTGCTGACCAATAGCAGAGTCGCTGTGACTGCGGCATTGAACATTAGCGACGCTAGCAGCGGTTTTGCAGTTACGCTTCGGCTGTGCTCGGCTACCAGCTGATGTCTGTCGTACCACGGAGGGTACGTGCTGTTTAACGCGGTCCGCTAGACGCTGAGATGTACGGCCAACGTAGACGGCTTCACACCGACAATGATACTGATAAACGACATTGCTCATTTGGGGGGAAGGCAGTACATCCTTGCGAACTGCGGGTAGCATTCTATTAGTAGAGAACACGACACGCGTAGCCACGGCAAAGTAACAGCGCGACACTGTATGCTTAATATCGCGCGCATACTTATCAGACACTTTACCTCGCCAAGGTAATTTGAGGTAGACCGGGCATTTATTGGGCCCATACACAGGGCGAGTCCGCGAATCAATGGTACGCTGCACAACGCGATCAATGACAAGCTCCGGATAGCCATTGTCTCGTAGGATTTGCTTGATGCGAAGAAGCTCAGGGTTGAGCTTACACGGAGAACAAATTTGCAAGGCGCGACACACTAAGCTATTAATCAAACCAGTTTTATACGATGTAGCACTGTACGAATCCCATCGCGTGTACTGGCCCGTAAACGTAGGTTTACGATATACGGACGTGAGAAGTTTGCCGTCACTCTTCTCAACCAGTACATCCAAAAATGGAAGCGCGTTAGACTGCTCCATCTCACATGTAAACCGAAGCGCCGGATGAAGCGAGTTGAGTTGTGTAAGAAAGTCCTGTGACGCAGCGCTTGAATCAAACATAGCAAAGGTATCATCAACGTAACGAAAGTAGGCGAGCGGGGTAAGGCTAGGATCAGTGATGTTTTCATGAAGGCGGGCTTCATGAAAGCCAACAAAGATATTAGCAAGCACGGGGCCCAACGGGGAACCCATAGCAACACCATCGATCTGCGAATACATGATATCATTAAAGCTAAACTCGACAGCACTTGTATCATGTTTCATTAGTTCAACAAACACGGATTCAGATACAGGGGGTTCATCCAAATCACCATGGTAGAGGGCGGAGACACAGATATCAATGGTCTCCTTTAGTGGCACGTTGGTGAAGAAACTACAGACATCAAATGAACATAAAGAGACAGATTCACTAATTACCATCGGACGAACCGACCGAGCAAATGTAAAGGAGTCCTTAATTGCATAGGTTGATCGAGTATCGCTCAAGCACAGGTTGCAGGAGCTCACTCAACCACCTAGCCAGTTCATGCTGTGCTGAACCAGTCATGGAGAGAATAGGGCGGAGCGGGGTATTGGGTTTATGTGTCTTCGGTGGCTACGCGTGTCGTGTTCTCTACTAATAGAATGATACCCGCGGCAGTTCGCAAGGATGTACTGCCCCCCCCCCCCCCCCCCTAATGAGCAATGTCGTTTATCAGTATCATTGTCGGTGTGAAGCCGTCTACGTTGGCCGTACATCTCAGCGTCTAGCGGACCGCGTTAAACAGCACGTACCCTCCGTGGTACGACAGACATCAGCTGGTAGCCGAGCACAGCCGAAGCGTAACTGCAAAACCGCTGCTAGCGTCGCTAATGTTCAATGCCGCAGTCACAGCGACTCTGCTATTGGTCAGCACTTGCTAAATAGTCCGGCTTGTTCCAAGGCGTATAACCCGGCTCAGTTCACTATTGTTGCCCGAGCACGCAGCTTTCAACATCTTCGCTTCTTAGAAGCGCTGTTCATTCAGTCGACAGATCCGCTATTGTGCCGACAAAAGGAGTTTGTATAAGCGCTTCGATTATTTTAGCGTGCCCGGATCATACCCGGGTCGCTATACACACCCTTTCTTGACTTTTGTATTTTCTTGTATTCTCTCATTCCTGCGTTGTGACCCGATGAGTGCAGGTCGAAAAGCTTCGTCACTATGAATTTGTTAAATGTTATCTATAAAAATTATCATGTTGAATCCAGAACCTACTTTAATGATGGGGTGGCCACCACATGTCAAGATCTGTAAATAAATATGTGAGATCTTTGTTTTATTTTTTGTATTTTCTCTCTGTTTTAATGCAACATTGGCGCTCTTTATGCTGGATCAACAATGGTCAACGTTCTCCAGACGTTTCTTCAACGGAGTAAGAATTTTTTTCTCTCTTTTACCGTAACATACATGTATATCCTAAATCTTTAAATCAATATCAATATAGGCTATGAGGTCGGCTTGAGAATTATGTGATTCTGTTAAACAACATGTGAGCAAATTTACAAAACGAAAATGGAGAAAAGGAAAAGAGAAAGGGAAAATAAGAGAGAGAGTGAGAGACTTACAAATTATAGTAAAGTTCAATTTCAATGTTTACTCCCAAACGCCTTTTCTCCTTGATTACGTAGAGAAATTTCTGACCAGACCTTAGTTAAATTGGCTAACCATATCAAAGGATCGGACTTCATTGATATCGGTAAGAAACTTGGATTCAATCGGACAGAGCTGGAACACATCAAACATCGGACATCACCAAACAGGAAAGACGCTAACATCCAAATGCTCACACGGTGGATAGCATCTCAAACATCAAGGTCTAAAGCGACTGAGACGTTGAAGTGCGTTTGGGAGTCTGTCTCTTCGGTATCTAGGACAGAACCGCTTGATAATATAGGTAATTGTACTAATTAAAAAATAATAACTCTATCATTCGAAGATGTTTTAACATAGATTATCTTTAAACCTAATAGAGAGAAGAACGGGCATGTTATGAAATTGATATTCTCTAAGATGGAGTTATACGGGTTAAGACTAATGGAAATGAGTAATGTATGCTTTAAAGGTATATAATATTATATTTAAGTGACAGTCGATAATTCCGTTCAAAACAACATTGTTTTCATGTCCAGTAACTCGTTGAAAAAGAAAATGGATTAACTGCAGTCTTAGAGGGCTGGCTCTTGAGGACGTTTTATATTGGATGGTAATGGCGTGGGGAAATTGGATACCTCGAGTCTAAGCCCTCAAGACTCGTAACTGTTTATGCCAAACTTTTATTATACTTTTCTTAAGACAAAAGCTTAAGTGTGACTTCTTCTGCAAGGCCTGTGATAAAAGCCAAACCCAGCGAGCCTACAGAGTCTGAAGATGTGTATATCATCAAGTCATCAGAAGCAGGTAGTAGATAAATTTGCTTTGTACCATTACCATGATAACATGATTAGGCTGATATTCACCTTTGTACGATACCATTACAGTTCCTTTCAATGAAGGTAAATTCAAATTCAGGGGGTTACTGAGATAGTACTATGAATGCGCATTTGATATTTCAGATTTCAGATTTATAATTTCTTTCATTACATTTTTATTATTCAAAGTACATGTATATAACAATATGCATTGTGCAATTATCAATATGCAAAATAATTGACAACACAACTTAGTGCAGAAACGTTTTCGATCATTACAAGCAAAATAAAGTGCATTAAGTGCATAAGTACAACAAGATAGAGGTGGTAAATATCATACATTTTTAGTACATTATTAGAGTGAAAGAGATCATCAGTGTGATGGCGATAATTAACATTACTTATAATTCGCATAGCCTTTAATAAAAAACTCTTAACAAGCATGCTGCAATGTTTCCCCATGCTAATATTCCATAATTTACATATGGTAAAACTAGTGTGGAGTATAGTGATAAAAGTATGTTTGGCGGGAAAGACCATTTGAGTTTATTAATCATACCAATGTTTCTGGATATCAATTTACATACATTACCAATATGATGCTTCCATGACAGTTTATTATCTATTATAGTGCCTAGAAGTTTTGTTTCAATCATCTTCTTTATTTGTATATTATCTATTAAAATCGGATGAGGTAGTTCGTTACAAGTATTACTAAATGACGTAATTTAGATTTTTCTAGATTTAGTGATATGGTTTCTTTAATACCTTATCATCATGTAGATCGAGATGAAGCTAACAAGGACATCCACCAATGTGGAGGTTCACCAAGTACAGATGAGCTTTGCAGCGTCGCTCTTCCCGTGAAAAGCCTTTCTATGGCATGCGCACTCGGGAAGGCCCTTCGTTTGAATGATGATGTCATTGCTCGATTCATCGATCTACCAAGTTCATCAGCTCTGCATAAGGCCGCTCGACAAGTCATAGACAATTGGTGGAATAGTTTAAAAGATGGCGAAAAAGAGGATCGGTTCTCTCAGCTTCTATTGGAGTACAACATCCAAGATGTCAAAACAGGTTCGTTAGAATCACCAGGCTATCAAACCTTATTTGTGTTGATAAGAAAATATCGTTTTACTATACTTTCCCGGTCTTAGTCGCATTCTACTCATTTTCAGGTTCGCATATCTCAAGTTCAAGTTCAAGTTCGTTTTATTTCACATTGACATTTCACATTTTATTTTTGATATAATGACTCAGTTTTGTTTAAAAGAAATAATAATGATAAACATAATACAAAGTGTTTATCTAATAGCTAATAAACATAAGTACATAGTTGTATCACTTTGGATGTCGTAACTTGTCAATAATTACTAACAAAATTGGAAATGATGATATGAAGGAGCTTAAGGTAAAAGCAAAGCTTGTTCGTTATAGGTTCCAGGCTCCATCTAAACAACCTTCCCGAAAAGATTTATGACTCTGAGTAACTAATCATCATCAACAAACAAATTTGATTTATTTCAATTCATTTTTTTTAAGGCAATATAATATACAGAAGAAATGCATTAAAAGTAATAATGTACAAAACATGGCCACAATTTATGGTTTTCTTTCAGTGTCATCACATCCACCAACATTTTACAGGTCATCAAAAATTAAGTAGCCTTGGCCACTATCTATTGTTTTAGCATCATGCCATGATTATTATTTTGGATCATTCATCTTCATACTGAAATGCACTTTTACATGTCAACAGGCCGTGAACAAATCTCCAAACAAATTTCATCAAAGACAGACTTAATGAGACTGTGCAACCACTTGAATATTGGACCATCTGGAGTCTTGCAGATCATGAGCACATCTTTTACATTTCCTCCTCACTTGATCCGCCGCAGTTCCCTGAAGATGCTTGATGAATGGGTACGTCAAGGTGGGGCAAGGGATAGGCTTCTGGAAGTTGCTCAGGCTTTTCGTTTCAATGATGCAGCAGTCAAAATGGCAACAAGTAAGTGTCATTCTACAAGTCTCCTCTTCAGATACAATTAAAAGTTTTTCATAACAAAATTCTTTATAATTATATACAAATGTAGCATGCATACTCTTTATGAAAGAAGTCTCCCTTCAGAGAAAATTCATAAATTGGGCTTGTGCAATACTACTTTCTTTGAAAAAAGAGTATACGTGTGTCTTTTATGCATCCACCTTAAAACGGACAGGTGTGCTAAAAGATAATAATATAGCCTCGGGCATGTTAAACTTTTTTTTTATTATACGCATTGTATAGCGATCGATTTACAGTTATAAACATAGAAGGAACTACCTTAGATGTAGTAGACTACAACTGCAGATAAAAATCTACAAAGCTGTCAGTTTTTGTCACATTCCTATTACTTTCAAGAAGTATAATTATGTAAGGATTATCAGCTGTCTTATTTTTACCCTTCACAGCCATGAATTGCAAACCAAGCTACAAGTCCCTATTCTCGCATGGCGTCGTTGATCACAGGGGAGGAGAACTCACCCTGGAAGAACTTTGTATCGCTGTAACCATCCCTAAAGGCGCCATACCAAAAGGGATGAGATCGGTGGTCACCCTTCGGGTTCTAACTCATGATACCCCTAAGGTTCCCCTATTGGACGGTGAGATACTCATTACTCCAGTTGTGGAATGTTCTCTGACCCAAGAGCTACTCAAACCTGCGACAGTAGTACTTCCACACTGTACGAATCCTCATGAACGTAAAGATGACTCTGCTGTCATTCTGTACACAAAGACAGGAGCAGGTAAAAACTTTATCTTTTGTTTCTGTTTTGTTGTAATTCGTAATTTCACTTGCCATTTGAATACTGATAATTAAAAAGAAACTAAATGAAACAACTTAATTCAAATCGTCGGTACTCGAATCGTCATTACAACCCTTTGCAACTCTTTAAGATGGAGAATATGATAAAAATAAATGTTTTAATGTATTTTCTGTACAAATCATTACCTATGGTATGTAAAGCAATTAAATTGAATATTGCAGTTATCAACGACAGAACATGAATCGAGTGGAATATGTAGTCACACCACTACCAACTGATCTTTTTATTTTTGTTTCTTTTCTTAAAAAATGAAATGTTTTCATTATTTCGAAGGAATGTTTGGTCGTAGGATCCTTTCTTCGCACACATCACGAGGTTTCCATATCTCAAATGAAACGATTAAGTTTCGTACGCGTCATCTTCAAGTCTGGGCTTTGTCCACATCTGATCGTCAATCAGTGCAGTTAAGATGTGTAGCCTTCCAACAATTCTGCGTGCCTTCTGCAGAAAAACCAACTCTGCGTGTCTACATCGTTCATCCATACAAGAAATATGTAGAGGTATTTTATAAGTTCTTTATCTTTCATCTGTAAACATCACTGGATTAAGTATGCACATATAATATGAATAATCATACGGGATTTTTAAATTATGATATTGTACTTTAAATAAGTGCTTGGTAAAATCGGAAAATAGCGTTAAACACTGACATAATATGTACTAAAATACTAAAGCTTTTCGACATGCACTCATCAGAGTAAATTCGCATGAATGAACAGAACGCCAGAAAACGAAACAATATAATAGAGCCGAAGGAACAGTGGACGCTAAATGGCGCGATATGATTGGCTGAACAAGGTTAGGCATAGTAACAACCGTTCGGTCGAACAAATGCTAAAATAACGCAAGTGTTCTTACGAACTTCTTCTGACGGCACAGAATGGGGTCAGTAAGCCGAATGTATGATGCCTCGAGCATGCGCAGGTGATTAAAACTTCTCGCTCGGCTGAGAACCCTGAGCCAAGATGAACAGTATTGTTCTTTTATACTTTAACTTTACATTATCGTTTTAAAGTTAATCTCTATTTCTATAAATGTAATTAGATGATAAAGTCACTCAGCAAAACAAATAACTAAGGGATAAAGTAATAACAGAAAGTATGTGCTTTGATGTTTAATCATTGGATTACAAACACTTAGAAAATCTGTGAATTTAGCATAATTTGAACGTAAAAGGAGGCAAACCACCTCATTGAGGGACCATACATGTATCTCATGCTACTTTCTGATTGGCTTTTTTGGGAGAAGAACATCGTTATATGGATGTACCATGTTTTGGAACTAAAATTTTGAATGGACTAACTGTATTCACTTTCCCATTGGAAAAAAAAATCATCTTCAGTGTAGTGTAAGTGCTTAGCTACTGAATATGAGTTAGCTAAAGCTTAAATACAACTAATAATAATGATAATCATACATAAAACTTCTATAGTGCCATCCATTTTGGTTAAAAGCTCAAGGCGCTTTATGAAATGAATAGAACAGATGGAGCATATTTTGGGAATGAATTATCCGTGTGTATGGTAATAGTTTCTGACTGTTTATACATATATTTGTTTGTACTATTTACTTTCATTGATATCAATGTCCCTCGAATTATTTTTTAAGAAATATAAATCTGGAGAGAGTTATTTTTTGATTGCTGTATGTGGTTTTCAATTTGCACAATATTTAATTAATTTTTCATATCTCAGGATATAGCGAGGAACGAGAAGAGTTTATCTGTTCCATATTGCCATGTCATGAAGGAAATCAGGTTCTCCATAGAGCCAGAAAAGGGGGACCTTCAGTTCTGCTACGAAGACGGGTCGAATAAAGCAAAGAGAATGGTGAATATTACTGTGTATTTTATTTTTTAATTTTATGTTGAGTAATTGTAAAGTACTTTAAATTAAAAAAATAATATACTGTGCAGAAGCTGAATTAATTGGTATGAAATCACTATTATCATAGAAATACTCAAGATTGTTTCTTAATGATTATTATACCCTTGAACATTCGAACCAAGGTGCCCATCAAAAGTCTATTGAATGGTAAGTGCGGCCCTCTGAACTTCGAGCTTCAGTTCTCTTCAGAAGAGACAGGAAAGAAGAATGTCCATCTCGTCATATTTCAAGGCTCAAGGATTCTTGTTGACAAGGAGTATACCATCTCAATAGAAGGTATGATACCAGGAGCAGGATAGTTTTTGCGCTCTACTGATTTAGGTAGAGACTCAAAAAAACCTACATCAATAATTATCTAAACTATAATGCAGCATGTACATATATGTTTACTTTTTAACAGGATATCACTTCATGGAGTTTTGTATTCCTAAAGAATGCCTATTATGCCTCTCTTGTCAAATAGTCAGGGATGAGGGGGAATAAAATTCCAAATGTAATATAAGAAGATGTGCCCAGCATGTCCTTTCTTCTGTCGAAATCTGTTTCTTTTTAATGTGATTTACAAAGTAAGAACGTTGAAAAATCAAACAACTGATCTTCAGTTACTGTTGTTTTTCCTTTATTCCCATTGATGTAGTTGAACCGGATTATGAAGTCGAGCACGTGGATTCGTAAGTAAACGAATGTGATGAATGTATTGCTCAATTGTCACTCATGGTTGTACTTGTGAAATAGGTTTCAATTTCAGTTTCAATTCATTTTATTAATTCAAAGAATTCTCAATCAGCAAATGGCTTTCTTAAAAGAGGAAACCTCTGAAATATGTTCGTAACTTTAGCTGGTAAAACTTGTTATGGGAAAATATCCTATTTTGCTTCGATCATATACTTATTCACTAAGAGCTTCTCACAAGTGGTATCATTTTAATTCGTATTTTCAAATATGATAAAGACTAAAGAGGTTACGAAATCATGGTAACAAAGTGGTTGCTTATGCTCATTGTATTACGTTTTCTCCTATTTTTTTTGCCTTGTACACATATCAATCCTGCAGGAAAGGGCGATTGCTGTTTGTATCCAACAAACTTCTCGAGATCCTGCAAGATGTTCTGCGTTCACCAAAGGATGTACAGACTCTTGCCTACAAGCTTGGCTTTTCATCTCCAGATGTAGAGAAATACCTCGACAGAGCAGATATGTCTTTGAACAGTGTCTCACGATCAGGCTTAGGTGAGATGCTCTGTGACTGGAGACGAAGGGTCCGACCTAGTCAGCAGGTAGACAAACTTCATGTCGCATTGGAAAATGCTGGGTTAGGTCATACAGCTGAGGTCATCCTGCATGAACGTAAGTACCAAATATCTCACCTGTCAGATTTGTAGGAATAAACACCTCCTTAAGAGTAAGTGCAGCCCATACATGCTTTGTAAATGTAAATGTTGTAAATGTGGAAAAAATAAAGAATATAGTGGATGTTGTACATTACTGGTACTGAGCTAAAATTGAAACCAAATGAAACTACCTTTTATTATATATTTTACTAAAGCGAATCCTTATGAGCTTGAACTGTGAATAAAACATATTTGTAATTGCGCATAGTTGTTAATTGATGGTATGAATGAATAATAGTAAATAATTTTCTGTTTAGTGTCTCAAGTTGTAATTGTTTTAAGAAAGTATAATAATATAACAAAATTAATGTTTATAATGCTGAATCCTAGGAACTGATTTTGATTAAATGAAAGATCTTACTAAAACAAAAGTTCCCTGTTTAGGAAGTGAATTTCTGTCAATTCTCAATTTTGTGTTTGATTTTTCTTCCTGCTACCTTTCCTATTCTGTAAAATTTCAGCAAGCACCGCCTCCAAGATGAAGTATGAAGAAATCAAACGAACATTTGAAGCAAAGAAGTAGGTGTCCTGTGAAATGGTCATTAACAACCTAAGTGTGAGAAGAGATTAACGTTAAGATAATTATATACATGTACATATTATTTTGGAAGTCTTTCCCGTTCTTTAGTTCAGTCAGTGAATTTTACATGTTACTTCAGTCTACGGATTTCTGAGCCCGAACCTTCAAGTGTCGACTCCATTCATAGCCGATGATCCTGTAGTCCGACTGTCCTCGAGAAAGAATACGTTTTAAAGTATATTTGTGCTGAACATTTGAATGTATGCAGATGACTATGACATCAGTATCTAAAAATATCTAGGAAAATGGTTTATTAATTATCATTTGAGAACTCACGTTTCTAACATTTAAGATATCACAGTTTGAAACAAAGCATGCAATAGCAGTATTAGCATGTTGTATCACGAGTTTTCATTCAGGTAGGAAGGCAAGAGTACATTTTATTGTAAATACATGCTTTCGCTACGTGTACATAATTATGGAGAACGATTGTACAGCCTGAATTTCTTTAATGAATGTTATCAATAATGCTGCTTCGAGAATTTTACAGTTATATATCTGTATTTGACTCCATACTTGTATTTTGTAAATTTATCATTATGGCCGCCACCCAACTGTTATTAATTTTGTTATATTTTCAGTGTTTTGGGGATTGATCTTCCATAGGTCGATAGACCTCTGGTAATCCAGGAATTCTGATTTTGTACTGTCTCTATCAATATAATATAGATGTTTACTTCTAATATTTATGAACTGAGGAAACATGATGAACAGAAATGAGCAAAGCGAATGTTTGGCTCTATCTAGAGCGGAACAGTTATAACTATAGGCAGGTTCAGGTGGTCAAATAAAGATGTAATTATCATGAGTTTGCAGTTAACACTTATATATGGTTCATAATTGAAAGTACATGAATACTTTCCCCACAATGGATATTCTCCTGAGTATTCACTGTCCTTGATTTGTGAAAAACAAACAAACAAGAGCACAATTATATATTTAAACCAAATGGAATTGAAACTGGTTAACGACAAATAATGAAAATCCATATTAATTGTTTGATTTTTGAATACGAAGTTTTAATTGTAGATTGAATGTTAATATCGGATTGCTTTCATCAGTCGGTTTCAGTTATAAGCATGTTATGCATAAAGCAAACAGTGCCACGATGATGTCATATTACTTTCATTATTACGAAACCATTTAAATTTCATTAATGATCATTCTTGATTAGTATTGTAATGCAATATTGAATTCGTGTTATGTGATGATTGCTGGAAATATTTCTTGATAACATGATATCATTTACGAATGGCGTGGTATTCTTGTCGTCACATATTGTATATTTATATGTCTTAGATTCAATCACTGTAGTGTCATTCAAGCGTTATCTTAAATGCAATCAATCTTTATAAATATCGTAATAGGATGTTGAATTCGCGTTTCCATATGCTTATAATACTGATTATTGGACTTATTTTTGGATGACATGTGAATATTTACGAATGGCATGATCTTTTGTTAAATATTTATATGTCTTTAGATTGAACTGCTGGAGTATCAACTAAGTATTATTTCAGCATATTATTCATAGGAAATCATATTAAATCCGCTTGTACATATCGTGGGGAAAAGACACTTAAAGAGTTGTATGAAGGACAAAATCATTTTATCCTGTGGTAGGAAGATAAAGTGCATATAAAACGGTAAATTCACATGCTATAATATATTTATACTAGCAGAAGCAGCCCGTGGACATCCACGGGCGCTAACTATGTTCATGATTAATCACCGTACCGTATATTTGTTACAATAATCAAGTGAATCAATAAAAAAGTCGGGTAAAGTTACTTTTACCAAGAAGTATTTACAACATGTCCATTGGCGGACCGGGGGGGGGGGGGGTGCTTCTGGCCCCTGCCATCCCCACCCCCCCCCCCCCCCCCCCGTTCAATGGCAGGAAAGTATGCATTTTGACCATAGACGATCCGCCCTTTTGTTGATTGTGCCCCCGCCCCCTTTTAGAATGAAACCTTTTTTTTTTTTGCTTGTCAGAGAATTATGGAGGGACCCCCATAACCACCCCTCCTGAGCGAATTTTCTATGTCAGACGAAAAAAAAATTCTCGCAACACCCCCCCCCCCCCCCAGGTCTGCCTTTTCCAAAAGTTGACAAAACTGCACTTGTTTTCCCCGCCTTATACTAAATTCTGGATCCGCCCCTGATCATGTGAATATGTCTTATTTATCCAAAGCTTGCATGAGTTCTGAAGAAAATTCCTTTTAATCTTGATGAAAATTGATGATATGGATATAATAATGTTCGAATAGAATATCCATGCATAGACCTAGAGGGAGCGATTTGATCTTGCCATGTTTCTGTGGTTTATTAATACTCAGAGTAACATCCATAATCAGCGGTACGTCCCCTGTAAAGGATGCAATAATGAGAAAAAATGAATTTGTCATTTTATTTTCAGGGGGATTATGGCCCCCTTATATGGGTCTTGGGAGGACCGACGGATTGACTTCCCCCCTACTACCCCCCCCCCCCCCCTACCGGCCCCCTCTAGCTCCCCCCATTTCATTGTCATCCCATCACCCCCGGGCGAGGGGAGAAGGGATTAATATCTTTATACGTATTCATAATCATTATGGAAATATTTTCGAAGGAATTTTCTTCTTATCAGATTTTCTGATAAAGTGTCAAATTACCGGTAGCGAACGTCGTGTAACATACACACTAAACTGTGTGTGTGACCATGAAGCTTCAAATGATGTAACTCTATACCTGTATGATGACCTGTACACGTACGTGCGAACGATCTAACACGTGTGTATAATACTGTACTGTACACTGAAGCCATGCGGATACATGGCCATGCTGTTCTTTGGCATAGCTCCCCTTCACAGGGAAAGGTATATGAGTTGGCTGGGCCTGAAGCTACAAACCCGCTTCATGGGTTGGTGGAATTCTTAGGCCTACTCCCTGCGGAAATTCAATGTTTAAAAATGAATTTATGAAATATGGACGGGACGTCAGCCCTCAAGAAGTGCCTCCCACCACTCTAAGAACCCTTCCCCGCCCGTGGGTACCAAAAGGCGGGGACCGAAAGGGCCAGGGGAGGAGCCTATTTGAACCAAAAAAAGAGCCCCAAATCCTTAGTGTATTATATTATAGATAATAATAATAAAGTACTTCATCGCAGCCCTGTATATACATGTAGGTACATCTAAATATAATGAGTCAGTTGTTGTTTGAGATGTAGAGGTGTCGTGGTCTAATGGATACGTCGCCGGACTGTGGATCACATGGTTCGCGGTTCGAATCCCGACGCGGCGCTAATGTCTTTTGGCAAGACATTCATCTACATTTGAAGTTGAAGTTGAAGTAAATGGTACCCGGTAGGAAGAAATTCCTTGTATGCCTTAATGGCGAATCGGCTAAAGCCTGGGTAATAATGTGATAATGTGATACTTTGTATTAAGCGCAGTATAGTATATTGGTATAGCAGCTGCGCTATATAAATGGACATATTATTATTTATTATGTATTTGGCTGTAACTCCAACTTAAAAAAGGGGGGAATTTTGGAACAGACTGTACATGCTTTCAGAGTGACTTTTGGAACAGCTAAACGTACTAAAAAACCTTCCGCTATACTAGGGTGAATTCAGACTTTTGTTAAACTATTTAAATGCAACCAGATTAAGATAATCAAATAAGATGGAGCTTTATAAAATGTTTATATCATCACAATATTTATATTGAATTTCACATTCAAATTGCCATACGTCCATGTTCAATAACACGATGATATCTTATATTATGTTAAGAGTTCACATAATTGTATTTTATTATACATAGTATCTGTATATTAATGACGTACTACCGCTCTGCTTCTTACATTAAACATTTATAGATATATTGAATTTTTCATGAATTTTCACTGACACAGGTTTGCACATAAAATTTAGGCAAAACCATTTCAGTAACAATTTGTCAACCCACTGGAGTTTAAAGTGGTTAACGCAATTTAGCGAACAGTCATTTGTCATTGTATGATCGATGCTTCCATTTGATATGAAGTTTCAGTCGATGTGTTGAATTGTATAGATATTTGAAATATTTGTTATTAATCAATATCAGTTATATATCGCATTGATATAGAATGCATTAAATGCAACAGTGATATTATATATTAATTCAATTACACAAAACCATTTACGTTTTATAATTGCCTATATTCATTAGGCATCCTATGAACGATGTTGCCAGTTCACAGATGTGTTGACAAAAAAGGAAACAATATGCCGAAGTGGACGTATTTGTAATGCATGGAAGTGCATCATTCACAATTTGTTTTTGTAACCTGTATATTAAGCGTTCTGTAAATAATGTCAAGCAGTTTTGCTACACGAATTATATACTGTACATGCACATGTATAATGTTCTTATGTAGCTATCAATATTATCTATCCATCAGCTAACGACAGAAACATGGATACTCTAGAAGTAGGGCGACTTCTTCAGTTATGTTCCGTATGACACTTCATATTTTATTTTATTCAAAAAATATAAATCATTCGATGTGACCTATGACCGCCCAACAACATTCATTATGTATACAGTCAGTACGCTAGTACATAGACAGAAATGCCCAATAGCTGTTTCTTCGTTTTCATTTTTTCCATATAATCTTTCACTGTTTCCATTCAATGATGTCATACATTATATATATATATATATATATATATATATATATATATATATATATATATATATATATATATATATTTGACTAACGGGTACATTAAGTCGACACCTAACAATGCAGTTTATTCCGTCATAATAGCGATCCCTACATTAGGTCGACAGTTGAACAAAGAAAAAGAACAAAAACTGTCCTCCTAATGTACCCATTAGTCGTTTATATATATATATATATATATAAATATAGTTGTAAAGAAATGTAGATGGGTGAACGTAATAGAAAAAATAATTTAAAGTAAGATAAAGTTCACTTCGAGAATAAAGACATAGTAGATATTCCACCTGAAGAATTAAACGAAAGCGCTTGTGGAAGCAAACCTGCAGATATATACTATCTCTTTATTCTCGGAATGAACTTTATCTTACTTTATATATTATATATATATATATATATATATGTCATACGCAAAACATTAGCATAACGATATTTTCCAATATTGTACTTTTTTATATGTGATATTTCTTTGTAAATAATAAATATGAATTCTTTACCACATGGCTCACATATTGAAGGCATAAAGTCTGATGAATAATAATTTGTACTTTTCCCTTATGATACAACACTAGGTTTTAAGCTTATATTTTCTACATGCCCGCAAAAACAGGGCTTCTTTGTAATGTACGAACCAAGTGCACGTGAGCTTATAACCATCATGCATAACTGTATTTTGATAGCATTTTTTAGCGACGTTCCTATAATAATCATGTATATTTCTTCAGTTAATTTAAGTTTAAAGAAAATTAAAAAAAGTCGAATTCCTTACAGTAAACAGGGTATTTCCTCGATTACTTTGAACATTTACTACATGTATATAAGGCATTCTTATCATTTATAGCCCTGCAAAGTGTACGTAGACGAAGATATCGTAGTCATTATAGAAGTCATCGATAAATGTTCCCTCTTTTGAATATGTCTTTATCAACGATTTTGAGTTGTGATTTGTTATGCCTTTTATATAACGTTTGTACACTCCCAAATATATCCCAGTAGTCATGACAGAATTGTTTAAAAAAAAAACAGAAATGTTTTTTAAAAGACAAGTATTTTGTCCGTGTTGTTGTTGTTGTGGGGTAGTAAATAAACAAATGTAAATAGTAAATATTACAGCATGTACATGGAGTCTAAATGTCTGAAATGTCTAATGTGTATTAACACTTTCTCTGAGATCACATTACTTTTATTGCTAGAATAATTCTCAGTCACGTATGGAACTTTCCAGTGTCAATAAAAAACAACAACAAACGAGTCCAGTGACTGGTTTACTGAAAGCAAACGCGTAAATATGATAGAAGGTGTACATCATCGTATTTCAGAGTTTTATTTGAACATAAGGTATTACTGGATGTTCAATCGTATATTATCACTGCAGTAGTGTTATACATATGTCAGCTACAATTTTGTATGAGAAGTCATGATTTTTCCACGACTGCTTGAATATTTTGTACATGTATATGACATCATATTTTGTCTTTTCAAAGTTGTTTACTTCCAGTCGTATTGAAGGTGCGCAGTTCAGACGTGAATATTTAAAAAAAAATGTGGAAACATCCTTATTGCATGAATACCAGAACCTTCATTTTCACTTTCGTTTTGTCAAGCATGTAATGTATTCCATGTTTTGTATACAGGAGATTTCGTAGCGACATGTTATGATAATGTACCATACACCTGTATAGATGTGTAATTTGTTGTTAATACATTGATGTAATTCTGTAGGTGCATGGATAATACCAGCAGAACAGAAGATTTGCAATTTGATCAATATTGAATACCTGATATTAATTTTGTATCATATTTTAAGGTTTTATTGTTTATATTTTCTAGATTCAGATATGCATTACGAAAGGACGGTACTGACGAGTGCATGGAAAGTATAATATATAATATAAGTGCAGTCCTTTGTACAGGAATCAAATTTATACATGTATCAAATTGAATGCAAGTATGGAAATAGTCATGTAATATTACATTCTTACTCATTCGGGGACAGAGAACACGTGGATGAAGTTATGAGATTCAACTTTGTAAACATCCAAATCGATCCTTATTTGTATGGATATGTACAATATGTGCGTTAGGTGAGCTGTGTTTGAAGAGGGAGGGGGAGGGACGGGTGTATGGGGTGAAAGTTGGGTTTCTTGATGAACCAACTTTTGTACGTCTCATGTGCACGTAAAGAGGTACAGCTTTTAAGCGCATCGCTTTTTGTACTTTACCTTTTCTTCGTGGCTATGATAGGTACAGTTTAATTCATGTTTTTAAATTATTTTTTTTCTTCTTTTTGAAAGGGGGAGGTTTCATTGATTATTATATTATCTTGATTATTATAATATAAACACAATTTTGTACGTCTTATGAATACGTATAGAGGTACAGCTTTCCATCGCTTTTTGTACTTTTCATTTTCTTTGTGGCTATAATATGTACAAATTAAGTCATGTTTTAAAAAGTTTTCTGTTTTCTATAGTTTTCTGTATGAGAAATTGAATAAATTCAAAATAAATTAAGCTTTATTGAATGTTTGCCCCTTTTTCTTATGGTTTTAAATGTTCAGCATTCTGCAAACGTCCAGATCATCTATTCAGATACAATATTTTTGGCAGAGAAACAGTTTTTTAATGCACATGTAATGAATTAATTAATTCATTATTGTAACCCAGCCTTTAAATATGATTATCCATCTATCTCTATTACTAGATGAACCAGCGCCCTCTATTGTTTATATGGACGGCCGCCATCTCTGTTGGTTGGCATTATTGTATCCACCGGCAGCGTCTTTTTTTTTTGTAACCAAGCCTTGGCAGATTTCGCATTTTTCCATACTAATACGGTTTATTCCGTCAAGACTAATCTGCATGAATATTCATGAAAACGAATTATAGCGATATAATAAAACGAGCAAGGGCATCGAGCAGCTGTTCTTTGTGGCGCAATCGGATAATCCAGTCCTCTCTTGGTGAAAGAACCACGAGTTCGAACCTCGGCAGAAGTTTATATTACAAAATTTTATATTACGAAATTTTCTTTTGCTTATTTAAAAATAAGGTGACTGAGTAAGAAAATACAAGTCCGATACTTGTAGTCTGTTTCAAAGTCTTCAAAAGGGGTTTCTGCCTAGGCTTGGTTACAAAAAAAAAGACGCCGGGCCGTGTTGATTCTTTACGTCGCCGACTGGGATAGTCTCATCTCAGGCACAGCATGACTAGGAAAATAGCCAAGTCACGAGGCCTTGTCAAAAGGCTACTCTCAACGGGAACAATGCACATATTGTAAACTCTTAATTATATGACCTGAATATATTATTTATGATATGCAGCTCTACAGTATCAACAGAAAAGTTGAAAGTATAAATTAAGGGAAAACTCACCAATTGGAGGCTTTGAACAGATTACACCTTTGCACTCTTGTGCGAACTGCAAGAAACTACTTTTATATGACAATCAACTTGAGTTCTCTCTCTCTGGTTACTCTAAACTTGAACTGATAGCTTTTAGCCTTTTCTCTCTATAGAAAGAGCATAGATGCTGAGCGGGCTAAGATGACTCACTGAGCGGACCTAAAGGCTATTGTTCTCGGATAAAAGGGTGTTGGTACTAGCCAGGGCTTAACACCCAGTAGACAATGAACTTGGCCAACATATACAATTTAAAACAATGAATGTGTGCCTACTGTGTGCATTACAACTTAGTATTTCAATTCAATTTTTTTCAATTCATTTATTTCACATTTGCATAAAAAACAAAATATATAACATTAGAAAAATAAATAGGCACATATACATGTATACGAATAAACATAGCATAGAATAAAAATACAGAGGATACAAATACAAATGTGTGGAATATGCAAAGGCCATAGGCCTATCAAGGCAAATTCCAGATAGCTAATTGTAGAAAAAATGAAAATGAAAAAACAATAAACCTAGACAAAACAACTACAACAATACAACACGGCATCAAGAAACGATTTATAAATTTATAAGAATATTTCTATATTTACGCTTGAAGGTAGTGAGTGAAGGGCAAGATTTAAGTTCATTGGGTAAACTATTCCAAATGATGGGTCCAGCATATTCAATTGTTGTTCTTGAGAAATTATATTTAAAATTTGGTAGATAAAAGTTGTCAGATTGTCTAGTAGTGTAATTGATTAAAGATTTGTCTTTCACAAATAAATCATTATAAAACGGAGGAAGACAATTTTTAAGAAACAAGTACATAAATGTTGCAATTTGATATTCATTGATATTATTAAGAGACAGTAAGTTCAACTTTTTGAACAATGATTGTGTACTTGATCTTGGGGAGGAATTGGTAATGGCTCTTATTGCACGTTTCTGTAAAACAAGTAATCGATTTAAATGAACCACTGCACAGTTACCCCTAGGTATATTACAATAATTAAAATATGGCAAGACTATTGATTGATATATCATAAGAAGTATGTTAAGTGGAATTGACTTTTTAAATCTATTTATTGCACCGATGGATTTACAAGCTATATAATATATGTGATCTTTCCATGTCAATTTGTAATCTATCACAACACCCAAAAATCTCGTAGACTGGACAAGAGGTATTTTACTATTGTCAATAAAAATGTCAAAGTTATCATAAGAAATATTTTTATTTTTAGGTTGGAACATCATACAACATGTTTTGTCCACATTCAATTTTAATTTATTGGCAAGGAACCACTCATGTATTTTTTTTAGTTCTAAATTCAGTTGTAATTTTAGGTCATTTAAGTTATTACCAGACAAAACCAGATTTTTATCATCAGCAAAGAGTATAGTGTGTAATATATTACTTACATGCTGTAAATCATTTATAAAAATCAAAAAAAGTAAAGGACCTAATATACCCATATACTATAACACAGCACACCTCCTATGGGCTTTCATGTAAAAAGGGATTAGAGATAGGCAAGAGATGAACAAGAGTCCCATAATTAACAAAAAATATTACAAAATCTAAGATTTACAAAAACTATATGAAAAATGGCTATAATATTCTCACTGCAGACCGCTGCAGTGACACGAATTCTAAAGGTCATTTAATCTGACATTCGGTATAAAGTCAATTTTTTGGTAAGTATTTAAGTACTTTTCTGCCGCATTGGAGTACCGGGGAGTTATGTTGTCCCACGCACTATGTGTGTGTGTGTGGAGGGGGGGGGGGGGGGTGTAAACGAGAAAGAAAATGATCCAAAAGCACCTGAGATGAGACCGGTATGAAGATTCAAGATTGAGAAAGAGAGACTGGGGATTAAAAGAAGGACAGCGAGATATTACTAGTATGCCAATAATGCAGAAAGACATACTGAATGAAGAATATGCCTGCAATACATGATAAGGATGATAAAAACACACGAAACAAGAGCAAAATTATTTCTAAGCTATTGTTATTTCATTTAGCATTACCAAGTTATTTACCCATTCAACTTACAGGATTTGTATCAATTAATGTTTCTGTTTCTAAAACTTAGAAAGTGAAAAACATTGTAAGGGACAATTTTTTCCTCATCTTCCTTGAAAAAAAAATAGACTGCAGCCCCTAGCTACCTCCAATTCCCCTCTTTAAAGAGAAACCCTCTGTCAAAACATTTTGTAGGAAGTTAAGAGAAATGATGCTATTGGAATATCTAGAGTGATGAATCTCAGTATATGCATTTGTTTTCTTTTGTCCACCACCCCCTTGGTATTTGTGAATTTAGTTATTTATTGTAGCTTTATAGATGCAGGCATTTTGTTTATCCTCAATGAACATTTCCCCCTTCTTCTATTGATGTTGATTGCGTGTGTGTATATACATTCTCTGCTTGCCAATATTTACAATTTTTTATTTTTGTTTACTATTTAGTGTAAGACCTTATCAGTTAAATCACATTGTATTTGTATTTTTAATGTGTACTTATGTGTCTTAAGTAGTCTTTACTTATATCACTTTTACACAATTTGTCAGGTAACCAGTTAATCATTAGCCATTTTAGATATTTCGTGGTCTCCCATTACCATTCACATTAATTGTAAATACCTTGTAAATATGTTTAATATGTTGTTTTAGAGATGGTAATAAATTTATTTATTCATTCATTCATTCTTTTTCCGTCATGGTCGTAAAGAAAAAATAGAGGCAACCTGCAAGCCTGAAGGGTATGGACTGAAGTGACAAGCTTATCTTTTATTTCTTTCATGTAACATTTCTTTTTACATTTCATTTCGATTTTGTCCGTTATCTTCCTAATCTGGCAATTCTATAATTAACCAATGTCGTCTTACGAGTACTTTTTGTGTGGGCACGAATATTTTCTTTCTATCGCTCTTTTGATCGGCATGTTTACCTGTAAAGTACAACCACCCAGTGTTTCATTCATTCCATTGTGCATTGTATCTTATTCATATGACAGGGATTAATGTTAGAAATCATATATTCCAAAGCTTTGCTTTATAATGAAACTAAGGCAAATTGAACCCATGCAGAGAATAGCCAGGAATAAGGCTATGACTTCGAAAATCCTATTGTGTCCCCGGTTAACTGACTCCAAAGAAGGTTTAATTCACGGTGGCAAAACATACACAATACTACGCACTTGTTTTTTCGAAGTGATGAAAAAACCGTCACTGCTCAAATGCAATCATGATTAAATGGGAAATCCCAGAACTTTCCCTAAAGAATGCCAGACAAAATTATGTATGGGACTTGTGTGTTGAGACAAAAATGCCTTGATGGCACATTAAGGGTTAATTCCAATATCAGGAACTTGTGCTTGAAATGATATTTGACCCCGTCAACCAACAATCGGCGGGTGAACTTAAAGGTGTGTTGCTCTCTGTTCTTCAAAACATGCATATAATTATTTTCCTTTCATGGTGAAATCACATATAATAAAGTAACCTTTTCCCCGAGATACATGATCATTTGAATGGGAAATAGTCACGTACAGGTTGATGTAGGCTGAATAAAACTGATCTCTGCTCAAGGGGATATGTCACATCATAGAGGATTAGTTCAACAAAACATGCAGATTTTAGGCATATCATACTACACCACTTACTAGTAACGTTGTTTAAAATAAGAGTAACTGTGCAACTTTTCTGACTGTTGAAGTAAAAGAAGCAAGTTAATGCAATAGTTTATCATTTGGGAAGAAATTCCCGTAAATTTATTAACTAGTCCATTATATCCTATGCATCCAAATTTTCTATCGAGGGAAAGCCGTGGTAACCTCAGGTTCATCTAGTCTTAAGAAACGAAAAACACACGATGCACTAAGGTTGGCTGCTTCGTAAAAGCGTGGACCTACTACCTACTACTATATCGTAAGAGATCCATGGACCATGGTACATGCCTGGGACCCGCTATAGCTTCGTTATTGGATTCACATGCAAGAATTACAAACTTCAAAATTATGACATAAAGCACATTTCTCTGTCGATATCCCCCCCCCCCCCACGCTTATCTATTCAGTCATGTCTCCCTATCCTTAATTAAGTATAAAACGATTGAGAGAAAGGAATATATATATGATAATTACAGCATTTACCAGCAGAGAGAACACCTTGGTCTGTAAACTACTTAAATTTAACTCGACGTTGGATTTAAAGCTCTTTCTAAAGTCGAGTTCTCTAAGGGAAGTTGGACAGAGGTCTAAATTTCCTTTTGCTAGCATCTGGTAGGCAGGGAGCCTCTCCCGAAATAGTCACCCATTTTAAATATGAGATTTGATACCTTTAAGTTTCTTAGACCATCCATATCATTCACAAAGAGCTTGTCAGCTCGAACGAAGCCGCGAGGTTCGGTCCACAGAGCTCCCCAAAAGGGCACGTAAGTTGGGTCGATTTTAACCCATTTAACACATGCGCCAACTTTGTCAGAAGGACAGGTGTATGACTATGCATTACCATAGCGCAAAAATTGACAAAATATTTCTCCGTGATGGGTTGTCAGACGGCCCCTATTGTTTTCCCTTAAGGCCCATGAACCAGAGTTTGTAAGAAGGAAGAGTTACGGGTGTACATTAAAAAAATATTAAAAAAAAAACAAAATTTCCATCGGGAAAGGGGTGTCACACGCCCGTGGAAAACACCAAAGTGCCCCTAAAGCAAGCTTTGCTGCCCCCAAATGCTCTTGCTGTAGAGAGAGGGGAAAAAATCCCCCAAGTTAACAACTTCAAAGTTTCTCTTTCAATTCAGTTGAAATTTACATAATGCAATGTTGAGTATTGTAGCATCTTTGGGTGCAATTTGGTGTCAGTAATCATTTCGATAATAAGTTATTAAATTGTGAAAATTGTATTGCTTTCTCAAAACTAGTAAAGTCTCATTATGTAAAATGGTGTGACTATTTCGGGACAGACTCCCTCTTTGTCTCCCTCTTCTCAATTTGTTAATTGTTATGACAATCATTTCCCTATTACTTTATTTGCACAATGTTTTATCATCATTTTAGGAAAAGCATGTCTAGTATACATTTCAACTTATTACATTTATTTGAATGTTTGGAAAATTTTCAGTGGGCTGTGTTGGAGAGTGAAATCGAGAGGCAATTGCGGTAAAAGGCAGTGAAGAAAAGTAAGTTGATGGATTTCTATATTTCTCTATACAAGTGATGCAATTCAACGACAAAAGGCAAATGGCAAAAAAACTTTTACATAGTTATCTGCAATGATATAGGTTTTCCCGTTCAATTTCACAATTTGTTCAATCTATTTCCCATTTCGAGCATTCGAATTCACAAACGATATGATCGCCATGGTACATGTAAATTCCATTTCGTTTTTGCTCCTTCAAATTCGTGATCTGTGCAACGAATTTTTCAAATGGGTCATCAAGATTCCTATTGAGAGCAAACGGTTTAAGGAAAGAGCAATCAATTTCACTTTGATTCGTCCAAATTCACTATTCGTGCAACAAATTCTTCAAATGATTCATTCTCATCTGAAGAAAGAGCAAACGATTTAACCAGTGAACATCCAAATTCATTTATACACGTGCAAATTAACTTTTTGTGCAACAGATTCTTAAAAATCTTCATTCAAATTTGACTAACAAGCAAAAGTTTGAAATCGAAGCATCCAATTTCACCTGCAACCGGCTTCTGTTACTCTTCGGTCATTCAATTTCATCAAAAGGCTGGCAAGTTTTATATAAGTGCATTCGATTTAATGTGTATTGTAAGTTTTGGACAACCTTATCAATTGTGAGCTAGGAAGCCCTCCGGCGCAATATTCTGACTGAATGAGAAGCGCCTTAAAACGCAAACAAACAACAAAAAAACAACCTCGGTCATTCTGCATGTTGCGCTTATGAGTACCACGTTTACCTACTATCCGCTTCACATTGTAAAAATGGCAGATTATCACCCAGTTCGCTACAGGAAAAATTCAAACGAGGATAGGAGAAGGCTAATTGAGGCATACATACATACATACCATTCTATGAAAAGAAAGACATTCCACAACGTTAAAAATCAATACTGAAGAGAACGTAGAAATCAATCATTCTGTCATTACATAAAATGTGAAAGTTTTGAATAGAATTTGATATATATATGTCATGAGTCAAAAATAAATCCCATTCATAAATATATGAAGAGAGATTAAAATGTATGGCATATAAAGCTTAATAAAAAGCAAGTCTTTTTCTTAAATAGAGGCAAAAAGACATAAATGTATACAAAGACAAAGAGGCACACGCATGCACATCATTAAAAAGTTGATCAACGAATTGATGATTTTAAAATGAATTCCTTAAAATGAAAGTGAATGCCAAAACAGGCCCCTCTGGGGTACTTTCTTAATTTGAATGCATGAACATTGAAATCTAATGCACGAAATTTGAAACCGTATAGTACTAAAACGAATTCGAAAGAACGATCGCTAATTTGAATGCCCTGAAAATAAATAGAATGCGGATAAAAAAAATGGAATGATATTAATTGAAAAAATCTTGTCCATAAATGAATTTCAGTGTTCATACATTAATCCGCTTGTCTCGAAAAGAATTTCAATGACTCCATTCAAAATTTGAAAGACCGATATCGATCGTTAGACGATAGTGTCTGAATTTGAATGCATCTAAATTAATTTGACTGACAAAAATATGAAATCGAGCGGGAAAACCAGGGGGCGGTGTGTAAATCTACCACAAATGTAAAAGTAACCACAAATGTAAAAACATTTCACCCGCAAATGTCAAAATAACCACAAAACATTAATTTTGCCTACAGATGTAAAAAAAATAAATCATTTTTTGACCTCAAATATCATAACATGTCAACCGCAAATTTAAAAATTCATTGCTTGCATAATGCACCTATGTAAGATCAGTTATTATAAGATGTATGTATGTGTGCGTGTGTATACGTGTGTATGGTGTGTGTGAGGTTTCCTGACCAATAAAATCCTTAAAATATCGAAAGACCCTTTACAGCAAATGTAAAAACATGTCAACTTCAAATGTAAATATTCATTAAACTAGTGGTTTACTACACTCTAAAAAGTAAGTGCTGAAAAACGAGTGCTAATTGGAAGTTTGCACTTGACATGCTATTTCTAACACCTCACGTGCCATTTGCGTCTGGGAGATGATAAGGTGCAGAAAATTGAGTGCTAAAAGTAAGTGCTGAATGTTAGGACGCTCGTTTTACACTTCAAGTGCTGACGTCCCGTGATTTTAGCACCTGCACAATTCTGTGCTAATATGCGATTTCCTAATTAGGATTTGCGCATGAGCAGATAAATTAGACATAAACTGGCATGTTCGTTGAAAATTCACTGAGATAAGCGTCGACTGTGTAATGATTATTCATATATTCATTTAATTATACTTTTCATTAAATCCACTGAAAAGCAACAAAGTGTTCATTGATGGTTGGTATTTGCCAGTCTGCCAAATAATAGCCAACTTGCAAACAATGCGCTTTCCCAAGTGTTCATTGACGTGCTATTCTAGTCACCTGGTCTACGATGTCTTTCTTTTATAGAGTTTGAATTCTGTAGGTTGCTATGTCGGCAGGCTTACGTATTATCTTTCTTTGAAAAGATGCCTATCCAAATGAACAAAGGGAAAGGTCATTTGCGAAAAGTTGCTCATGAGCCAATTACGAAATCGTTTATTACGTACGCAGCTGTAGCGCAAGAGCCATCATCTGCTGCACAGGCATGGCGTGGTAAGTAAAAATTTAAGACATGAAATTTAGAACGTCTGTAATTTTATGCGAATAAAGGTATCAAATAATATGATATTTACATTAATTTGTGTGGTGGTGGATATGAAACATGATGAAGAGCAATGAAGTGGAAATGCCATGTTTCAGCATGTGTGCTGTGGCCAACCGTCTACGGTTCGCGTTGTCGTTGACATGAAAATTGTTGATCATGCGGGGTCAACCAGGCATGGGTAGCCAGGATTGGCTTCGTGAATGTAAAAAAAAATGGCTATACGCCTTCTACATCACGAAGCCAGGCGTTCTTACCCAGCAGTCTAATTGCGCACGGGTTAGCGGGACTGGAAAATGCCCTGAAATAACACTTTTCTGATAACTCCCGCGACCGACAGCTCCTTCGCCACAGCGTTTCCTCCTAGGAAAACGTTTAGAATTAGAATGTATTTTTGATCGTACGTATTTTTACCAAAAAATCAAAAAAGGATCATAAGAAATTTCCGAAAACTCGCCAGTGTTTGTGTGTATCCATGCCTCCTCTTGTCATACAGATATGGCATGACAATGGATACACACAAACACTGGCGAGTTTTCGGAAATTTCTCATGATCTATTTTTGATTTTTTGGTAAAAATACGTACGATCAAAAAGACATTCTAATTCTAAACGTTTTCCTAGGAGGAAACGCTGTGGTGAAGGAGCTGTCGGTCGCGGGAGTTATCAGAAAAGTGTTATTTCAAGGCATTTTACAGTCCTGCTAACCCGTGCGCAATTAGATTGCTGGGTAAGAACGCCTGGCTTCGTGATGTAGAAGGCGTAGAGCCAATTTTTTTTTTTTTACTTTCACGAAGCCAATCCTGGCTAGGCATGGGGCGCGATCGACCGCGCCGGCCGGGCCTGGGAAGTTTGGAAGGCGGTGTGTGTGCTTTTTTCTTCACGATTGTGGATTGCCGAAATGGAACAATTAAATCTCCGAAATTGCCACTTCTTGGTCAGAAGCAATTCTCAGATGATTAAATCCACATACCATGGTTTTAGTCCACATCATCTATGTATACAACCAGTTCATATCAATCTAAAAATAAAATCTAGACCTTAGTGTATGGCTGTTTAACAGACTATAGAAGGGTGTGTTTTCAGCACTACAGGTGTAATTTTGTGCATACTGTTTGTGTGTGTTCTTTAGCACTATTGGGTGCAAAAGAGTTAGCACTAGTAGTGCCGTTTTGGGGGCTCGCATTAGAAGTGTTAAAGTAGCACTTGGACTGGTGTTGAATTATAGTACTTGCACAAGTGCTACTTTAGCACAATTTGTGCAGTCCCTATGCGTGCCCTTACAGGTGCTGCCTCAAAATCTTGAGGTGCTAAAAATAGCACTTCATTTTTTAGAGTGTACAAAAATTCCATTGCATTAATGCAATCTGAGATCGAAGTTGAATGGAATGAGAACCTGCTTTTTGCACTTGCTGGTTAAGCACAATATGGATGTGTCGTGATCGAGTGGTTTGATCACTAAATTGAAGATGCAAAGATCGCGGTTCAAGCCCCAGCCCGGTACGCGCGTTTACGTTTTAATCATGTCAAGGCGAAAAACTGGGGAACTGATAGGATCTATTTTGTATATGCTCTAGTACCTTCTTTGTATCTAAATCTTCTAAAAAAAAACCTTACATTTTGTCATAGGTAACCGTCATTTATAGATTTATTTTATTTATATCTTGTCTTGCATATTTGGGGGACATATTATGACCTATATTTCTTGTTACAACCTACATGTACTTAATATATTTATGATTTCAGGTAAATAAAACAAAACACTAAATTTTAAAGCTTTGCGTGTAAATTTTCCGTACATATGCATGTATAAAATATAATATCTTCAGGATACTGTCCTATTTTTTTATGAAGTCACTATCCATATTGTGCTTTGTATTATTTCTGTATTTACCTTCCATTTGGCATATGTTATACCACTATTATACACTCCAAATAGATTTATCTATATTATGTTATATGAGTGATACACTCTGTAATTATGTTTATCAAAAGAATATTGATGTAAATCAATGTTTAATAAAATTCAATTCAATTCAGTTCACTAAATGTGTGCCTGAATGAATCTCGATGAGTTGTAATATCGAGTCATAATTTATGCCAAGCGCGTAGAAACGATATTTAAGCACTCTGTAAATCCAGGTTTATTACTGTTAATATAAAATATATCATCGGTATCGGTAAAATGATTATTCAATCACTAGTGCTGTCCTTACAGTGCTCTTGAGAAAAAATAATATGCCACAAACCTAATAAGCCACTTTTGTAATTTATGTCCCTTTTCTGTTAATAATCTTGCCTCATTTTATTTGCTTAAAGACGTTCAATTTGTAAATTACTTGAAGAGCCCGTCGGAAAGAGTGTCAAGTGCGTAATCTATATTCCCCGACATTTAAGTTTATAGCATATGTTCGGCACATAAAACATGAGTTGTTAATATAACTTGATACAAGTATTGTCTGGAGAGAACCGGAAAAATATATGCGGGTACAGCAATTTATATAAATTCAGTTGATGAAATGTCCTTAAAACAAAATAATGACTGTGTTCCAATGGATCTGGCTCAGTAAGTTTGGAACGATTTTATCTGTTAGCCTTGACGAAGGATACAATTCGATCAAACATGGCAGCACTGGTTCTTATTTGCCTCATGTTGTTTATCCGTTTCGGCTTATGTGGTGAGTGATCATTTTTAATTTGTCTCTTACTTTTTGTTTATACTTAAACGTTATACATGTAATTTGTATTATTACAATAAAACAGGGACACAATCTTTACAACATTGCTTCATGAATAAGTGAACTGACGCTACTGTTTAAGTAAGGGTTTCTTCAGCATTTATTACTCTTTAATAGTTTCTATTTATATATATTTTTTTTCAGTACCATTTTCATTTCTATTTTATATGATATTGAACTTTACCATAATGTTTTTTTATTTTATTATTCTACGTTGGCGCCTGTCACCTCTACAATATTTTACTGTTTTTCATATTTTTTTTTAAATCACATTTTACTCGGTATTATTGTATTTGTATTTTGAATGATCTTATCTGTGCATTTATATGCATTCTGTATCATGTTTGTTGTTGGGGCCCCATGGGAGACCAACTGTTGTTGAATGGGCCATCCCGTATCAATAAATAAAAATAAATAAATAAGATATGCGCTTCATTATGAAACTTTTTTTTATCCTCGGTGAACTTGAGATTAATTTCGAGGTATAAGAATTACTGATATTCTGTCTAATGATACCTAACGCACGGCTCACACGAGGCGTCAATAGGGAGTTTTCGAATGTGTCAACGTGAACGCCGTAGATCCTCCCAGCAACAATGGACTGCTTTATGTTAAATGCATACCGCGTTTTGTGCAAGAACGGCTCACCCGTCCACTGGCTTCTCCCTCGTCCACACTGACTAGTCAGCTCGAGAACGCGTCAAATATGGTATTGCCGTCTTCTCTAAAACGTGAACCTCGCTTCACCCATTGTTAGCTTCATGCTTCACCTACTTTGTATAATATATTTTCTTATTTTTCTGCTATCACAAAAATCATGTTATTAGCATGTTTCTAAGCTTTTACTCTCTCTCCACACACACACTCTATCTCTCTTTCACTCTATAGCTACTTAATTTTCATATGTTTTCTTTTGTTTCCATCTGCTGATTCCCGTCCTTTCTTTGTTTCTTCTCATCTAAATCTCTCCATTTTACTTTCCAGCTCCTTTTATCGCTAACTGGGGACCTAACTCGACAAGCCTCGCTTTTAATAGGTTCCCCCACAAGTGTATATACTGTATACGTTTATTACTTTTACTGGAAGATATTTATTATACTGAGTTGTCATGATATATGTTTTATCCTTTGTATTATGCCATATGCTTATGTTTATATTTCTCTTGTACATATGTAAACCGATTGTGGAAACAAATAAAATCAAAAAATCAAAAAATTCATAGGCTAACTTCAATTCATTGTGAACAACTTGCAAACTCTTGTCTTTTTGCCACAAAAACGCTCTTCCGATTCGTCAGTTGTACCATCTCGCCTGGTAAGGTGTCTATCTAAAATAGCACTTAGAATCAATGATTTACTTATATCAATGATTAGGAAAGGTAATGAAGATGCTGATTACTAAAGTCCGCTCGTTTCGACTGCGTCAGTAGCTGCGCTAATCGAGCCTGTAAAGGCAATTTACCCATACGCCAGCTATTAAAGACCTCAGCCTGACCCAAAACAACCATATATTGACGTAAAGCTTAGTAAACAAAGAATATAATTACCCTGGGTATTCATAAATTTTCGTCTCCGTTTATCCATAAAAAATAAAAAAGATATTTTTTTTAGTCCGCCCCCTCCCTATGGCGTAACAACAGAGGAAACTGCAGGGGGTCGCTAGACGTGTGACGACATGTCATGTATACAGCTCCGAGTGCGTCTACACGATATGTCGTCATCTAATTTTCACCCCCCGCAAAGTAGCGTTCCTCAGAGACGGGGCCCTCGTCAGAAAAACCACCGGGGCTCAACATTCGGGACGCTGTTACTCATTCCACAGGAAACGGAATCTCATGAAGTTGGTTTCAATTTGTTCAGAAAATATATAGCTCCCCGTGGATGAATAAAGTATATATTTCAAAATTCGGTCAGGCTGAGGTCTTTAAAAGTACTTTTTACAATGGTTATTTCGTAATCATTTTTTAAAAACAATATCATTCTTTCATGACGCTCGAAAGACCGCACCAGGGGAGCGTTTCATCAAGCATATTGTCAGTGATTTTCACCGACAACTGTTATAAGCCACTGAAATCCTTGCATCTGATTGGCTAAGAGCAAATTTGTCGGTAAAAATCACTGACAAAACACTTGATGAAACGCCCCCAGGCCCTAACGTGGTCTTTACGTCAGTAAATGACATCTCGTGTGAGCCGGGCTTCACAAAGTATTTGAAAGTGGATTTTCATGAAAAGTTAACGTCCCAAATAAACTTTGTTAAATTGAAACACTCAATAAACAAATGCTCACCTTAAACAGGGGATGCAGATGAAGCTGGGATTGTGTAATAGTGTCATCATTGGTGTACATGTGTGTATCATAAAAGTTTGCCTGTAAGAAGCATTTCCTTAACTTTGAGTTGACATAACTATACTTTTGCTACTCAAATGCAAAAAAACACATTAAAAAGGCAGTCATTTTCAGGCTAAAATAACTAATGGATAATACACATGCGCTTTGTTTCAGCATGAATTTGGAACGTAGGGATATTTAAACCCCTGGTGCTAAGTCATCCTTGGCAGATCAGTTATGAATAAGGTACTATTAGACATAATAATTAGGTACCTTGTACCATGACGTAAATCTAAAGGTGACAAAGAATGTGGAATATTTGTGTATATTTGTGTATACTTGTTTTTACAGGCACTGTATCAGTTATAATAAGTTAAATTACCTGGTACGAACTGAACGTGGTTTATAACGTTGATGTTCACCACTTGTCATTTTTAACTGATTCCATCAAAATGATGTTGTCTTTGCGTCTGACGTTTATATAATAAATTATGTCTGCAAATCCATGGAGGAAATATTGAGAAAGATTTTTCACTGTATCATACCATATACACATGGGCTTTTATTCGATTTCATAAAAACACAATGTTATTATTATTCCATTCGAACAAATCTGCACTTTTCTACGTAACAAAATTTCTCCATTAAAGGGTTACATTAGTATTTCCAATACTTTTACCTTGTTGATTTTATATAAATTAAGAGGGATATCCATATAGGTTTAATAAATGAAAGTATACCAAGACCTAATAAGTAAGCCTTCATGATCTTGACGCCTCCAGCAAAAAAGAAGCAATAGTGTTTCACAGAGCACTCGACCCTTTATTTCTTCATATCAGTCACAGAAAATGTATGACTTTTTCATTACAGCTAACGTAATGTGATATAAATCAGATACTGCCCGTGTTGATTTGCGGGTACCAAGTATTATTATTATCATTATTATTATTGTTGTTGTTGTTGTTATTATTATTATATGAGATCTGATTTCTTTGGTGATATGATTTTGCTCGTTCCTTTACAGACGTGCCAGGAAACGTTATCATTCTAGGAAAGGGACGCTCTAATGAGGGCGCTGTTCTTATCAGAGAATCAGCAGGGCGTGAGTTCAAATTCCTACTGGCTGAGGGATGGACTTCAATGAACGCACGGGTTGTATGTCGCCAAATTGGATATCGGAACGCAGCTTTTGCCCAAACTATATATGTACATAGGTACCTCACATTTGAATATTTACGTTACGATTGCGCAGGGGATGAGGAGACCCTGGCTCAATGTGCCCGGAAAAACCAGACTTTGGGACTTGAAAGCCCAATAGGATTGGCAGGTGTATTGTGCTACGGTAAGCTCATTTTCTACTCTTAGCATTGTATGATTGCGTATTACGCCCGTTGCAAACGAGGTGTCATGTAATAATCATAATCATTGACGGATCCAGGGTGGGAGGGAACTTCCGGCCCGTGCCCCCCCCCCCCCCCCCCCTTTTGGAAGAAAAGTATGCATTTTGACCATAGACGATCCGCCACTTTCTCGATTGTGCCCCTTTTAGAATGAAGATCTTTTTTTTTCTTTTTTTTTCTTTTTTTTTGCTTGTCAGGGAATTATGGAGGGAAAATACGGGTCTACCTTTTGACAAACTTTCATTTTTGTGCCCCCTCTTTTACTCAATCCTGGATCCGCCCCCTGATCATAATGATTAAGAGAAGAAGCAACAGAAAAAAAGACATTTGCCTGACCTAGGATTACGTCAGCTACTGGTATGGTATTTGCGCGTCATATCCACGCCGGAAAGAACACAGTGTCCCACAGTGTGTTCACATAGTCGACTCTGGGAAGATGTGATTCACAATGTTTAAAATAAGCAGCTATGCAGGTTGCAGGATAAGTCATATACATATTTTCTCTTTTCATCATTTCGTCATTTTACTTTCTTGAATAAAACACTGTTTCAAGGGATATTTTAGAAAAAAGAACGTGACATTGAAACTAATTTGTTTATAACGTCTACTTACCTTACTTCTGATTTAGATGTAGCAACCACTTTATCCCAGTTCCCAATTTTGAACGGCAGCCTGGAAATGTTGATGGTCGCACAGGATCCCGAAAATCCAGAATGGCGTATTCTTTGCACTGAATCTAATTCCTCCTTGCGTCATATTGCGTGTCAGCAAACGGGGCAATTAATCGCTCTCCAGTGGTCCATGTCAGATCCCAAGGCAGATTTAATGCTGGCAAACGAGAGGGCGCCCTGTATGGAGCTAGAGCTTCAGACATGTAATAACACGCTTCACTACGTCAAGGATGCAAGATGTTCCGAGTATCGACTTACATCAATTACTTGTGGCTCTACACGAGGTTAGAACAAACATATTGTGTATATCATATAACGGCATTATTCTATTTCGGGGGGGGGGGACGGGGGGGGGGGCTAGGTATTCAGGAGACTGCTCTGAGGTCACTACTATTCGGAGCCTTTGTGTTTATAATATTATTATGTAATATTTTCTTTAAAAATCGGATCGTTTAGTGTGCGGTAGGCTTAAGACATTTGTGTCTAACGGAGTGCTTTAATTTTCTGTGTATGCGTGCATGCATTTTCGGACAGAGAACAAAAAAAAAATCATGACAACAATGGTCCTCGGAAGGCGGACAATAGTCCTCGAACGTCGAACAATGAATTTATGCCTTATTCCTTCGACTGTCCGAGGACGAGTAACAATAGAGGAACAATAGTTGTCCTCGGAAGTAAAGCCATGTAAACGTGTGTGTGTGTGTGTGTGTATCTCTCTCTCTCTCTCTCTCTCTCTCCATATATATATATATATCGTGTTGTTGTTGTCGTTTTTTCATGGCAGGTTATCGTCTCTTAGATCATCTAGTTAATATCTGTGAGGAGGACCTTTGTCAGTACGGAGACCACGACTTGTCAGATCCAGTCAGGAGATCGTGTTCCTGCGACCCAAGCTGTGAATTCTACGAGGACTGCTGTTTCGACTATGTGACAGAATGTCTACACGGCTTCAATTCATCTACAGTTTTGCATAATTTTGGTTATAATTGGCCTGTGAGATGCACTTCCAATGGTACCGATCGAAAACTTTTTGGAGAAATCGATCAAGATCAGTTTTCGTGCTTAGATATCAATGAAACTAATGAAACAAATAAGGTTTTACTTGTAGCCAAATGCGTCAATGATTGGATAGATACAGAGAATATCCAACAGAATTGTGAAAGCGAATGGAACAAGACTAGTCCACACAACTTGCTTAAACCATATGCTGATATTGAACACAATGTCCACTACAAGAACATATTCTGTTCTCAATGTAATGGGAATGTCTATGATGATAATGTGTCTTCATTAAATCCAAAGTTGTCATCATGGTTAATTGATGATGTATATCCGGACCGTCTTAACTTTATTCCACCATCGTCTACCAGTCCACGCCGATGCACAACCGGTATTTCAAGTTGTCCAGCTGGTTACCCGGATGCTCGACTAGTAAAGGCCTGTTCGGAGTATATTTCAACTGTACAGTACGACGGCGTGTTATACCGAAACGAACATTGTGCAAAATGTAATGGTCACAAATACCCCATCATACAGGAGAGATGCCCATTTAAATTCATTTTCAGTAGTGTAAATTTTGCGGCCAATTTTTTCGCCTTCCACGTTCATCCAGGGATGCCTGTTTCGGTGTCGTGTCTACTTGGTTCTCATTTCGAAAAAGGCTTGGGGTGCGTCCCTGATTATGACGTCATGCTGCACGAGAATCGCATGAACTTTACGTCAATTCAAAACTCATTGTTGATAGAATGGTCCTCTGATTTTCTTTGGTCTTACAACCCACCAACTTCGTGCGTTTTTGAAGTCAAAAGATCTAGTTTTCCTGACGATAGTGCGATATTCGATGCCCTTCTGATGGATTGGTTCTTTACCTACTCCAGCGACTACCCCTTCTTGACATCAGTCGATGCTCGATCGACATGGGATACAGGACAACTTACTTTTGATATGCTGAACCAAACGCTTGGGATGGCGTTCGAGGCATGGGTGGATGAATGCAAAGTCGTATCTACTTCCATAGAACAAATTTGCATCGTGGGGATACATATTTCTTCCGATAAATGCCCAGGAGAGCTCGTAGAAGACACAGGAGATGCCGGTGTTGTCATCACTAGTAACGAGACCTATGTTGTTCTGAATGAGTCCTATTTCTTGTTGCACTTCGTCAGAGATTCGTTTCGATTGTCCCACTCTGACTTTGGTGAACAGTCATGGTCCCACATCAAGGTGTTTTGTTTAGAGTGGAAGAATACGTCATTAGAGACGCCTTGCCGCACAATGTCTATCCCCAAATCATCCTACGATCTTGTCCACGTAAATGGAATTGTATTGGCAAGGTACAGAGGTCTAACCTTGCAACCGAATGCATATACCCTGACACCCAATGGCAACCTCGAGATGTGTGAAATTCCTGCTCTCTTTACATTTACAAAGCCACAAATTATCACTGGCCGAGTTCTTTACACAGCCAGTCTCACCGCCTTGCTCCTGACTTTCGTGACGTACTGTGTCTTTCCTGCTCTTCGAAATCTCCCAGGACTATGTATCATGACTCTCGTTATGACCCTTATGGTGATCAACATTTTCATAGAATATGTAAATGTATTTGTCATGGATATTTCTTGGTTATGCAAAACTGTGGCAGTCATGTCACATTATCTTTGGCTGGCTGCTTTCAGTTGGATGACGGTTCTCGCATGGAATCTTGCCCGCACGTTTGCGCTTCCAACAAGTGTCCAGAGACTCCGGAATAGTGGACGTCGATTCCCGCGTGTTGCGCTCGTAGGTTTCGGTTTGCCCGCATTGGTAGTTCTGCCCTGTCTTGTCATTGATCTCTGCAGGTGCACTAGTCTGCCGATATGGTACGGGCCAGGTCCATCGTCTTGCTGGATTAACGATGCTTGGGCAAGCTTTGCGGTCCTACATGTTCCGATGCTACTCAGTCTGGCACTCAACTTCATATTCTTCATGATGACTGGTATTGGAATCACCAGGAGCAGGAGAGACGCTAAACTAGCAACTTCTGATAGGACCAAAGCCGCACTTAAACAGAAGTTTTCAGCAATGCTCACCTACCTGAAGGTAAATGTTTCTTCATTTTCAAAAACTTTTTTCCGAAAAGAAAATAATTTTTATCACAAGATTACAAATCAAGCACATGGGCCTGAAACATAATCGCAAAAACTTCCGAGAAATCAACTTAAGATTAGTTTCAATATGTACGTCCCATAGAATCATGTTCAGATTAAGCAATACGTCATGAGCGCGGGATTAGGGGGCGGAGCTTGATGCTATGATCAACAAGGCGGCCAATCAGCGACCATCTCATATACCGTACTTGATAGAAAGCATTGCGTCCATGAAATGTATTCCGTACGGTACAAAATAAATTTCGTGTACGGAATTGCGTTAAGTACAACACATATAATGGATTTCGTTCAACGAAAGCCATTTCGTATGTACGAAATCTATTTCGTGTACGGAATTGCGTTGAGTAGCACACGAAATTTATTTCGTCGCAACGAAATCCATTTCGTGCGGTACGAAAATGAATTACGTACCACAGACAGTGGATTTCGTATGGTGCGAAATCCATTTCGTGTACGGAATTGATTTCGTGACCACGAAATGGATTTCGTCGCAACGGAATCCATTTCGTACCACAGAAAGTATATTTCGTCACTACGAAATCCATTTCGTTTAGGTCGAAACAAATTTCGTGAACTGAATTGCATTTTGTACAAAACAAAGTGGATTTCGTACGAAAATTTTGTAAACATGGACGGACTTTACAAGCGAACACTCAGCGCCCTATAGAAATCGGCATCAGAAATAGAATACTAACTATCATGAAATTATTCCATGTATTCAGACCAGATTGATATCTGAATATAGAAAGAAATTGATTTCACGTATCGCATAGACATGGCATTGCTTTCATTAGTTTATTGTTTATTAAATTAACACAGATAAATCTATACATTCGCAAACAAAAACAACAACAATAAAAATAAACAATCGTGAATCGAGTAAAATGTGTCATTGAGCCATATGCAACATTTCTTACTTTTAAATAGATTTCCTCTGTCATGGGCTTTACGTGGATTGTGGGATATATCGCACATTTCTCTGGAGTCAGCGCTCTGTGGTATGTATACATAATCCTGAACTCTCTCCAAGGTATCCTTATCTTCATCTTCTTTGGCTGCAGCGCATATAGCAGGAAATTGTGGCGGGAAAAGTTTTCCCGCCTGAAATATGGACGGAAGGGGAAAGGCATGCGCATGTCATCGATGGAGAAAACAAGGAGCACAGTTAACACTGGACACTGATATTAAAGATATGATGAAAAATGGTGTCATGTGTATAATGTTTATTCATATTAAATAAATTGTGGTGGAAAATGGGAATAAAGAGGAATTCATATGAAAAAAATTGGGATATGATTATAAACAGGAACAAACCCTGTGGTTATGGAGAATTATAACAATGGGATTTATTCCGTGTCCCCATAAAAATAAATAAATATATAGTTGCCAAAGCTGTTGTATAGGTTATTTCCTTACAATTATATATATATATATATATATATATATATATATATATATAATATATATAGTTCTGCTTCGGACTTGCAAAGTTATAGTTTTTTCATCGTATACGGACTTTTCATTCCTATTTTGTCTATATATATATATATATATATATATATATAATATATATAAGAAGAACACAGTAGAAATGCATTAATTAACACAAGACATTACCGTACGCCAAGCACTTTAACCTCCCCTCACACTCCCTTCAAAATCTACAAATTACAGGTATTGAACTTATTGAGAATAAATATCATGGCATGGTCCTCCGTAGGCACTATGAACATGACGAACAAAGAAGCGGACAATTTATGCAGCTCCTCATTGTACCCTTCACAATTGCACTGGTTAACAAAATAACATCCATTCATTGCTATCCTGTAAAAATATGTAGAACAGGTGTCACATAATAGCAGTGAAGGGATGTCCTTTTGTCTACTAGAGGTATTGTGGAGGGTACAATGAGGAGCTGCATAAATTGTCCGCTCTCTTTGTCATCGTGTTCATAGTGAGGGAATCCTTCTCACTATGAACACGATGACAAAGAGAGCGGACAAAATATACAGCTCCTCATTGTACCCTCCACAATCGCTCAGGTAGACAAAAGAACATCCCTTCATTGCTATTATGTAAAATAAGTAGAACAGGTGAATATGCATGTGACACCTGTTCTGCATACTTTTACATAATAGCAATGAAGGGATGTTCTATTGTCTACCAGAGCAATTGTGGAAGGTAAAATGAGGAGCTGTATATTTTGTCTGCTTCTTTGTTCGCCATGTTCATAGTGTCTTAGAAACTTAAAACACTTCACCCACATGGCATTAATATGGAACCCTGATATGTTAGGGTGCACATTATTCTAAAGAAAGTTGGAACCTCCATAATTTTGTGTTGTCATTAGATTGTATTAACCTCAACATATATTGTATCTAAAAGTGCTTGAATAATTGTATTATCCCCTTATGTCTAGTCACATGGGCTTTGGCACGCGTGGGTCTCCTTTGTCACTGGATGGGACGATCTTTTCCACGTGTCAACATCCCTTCCCGGAGCAAGGGAAACCAGCGCGTGCCATCGCCCTTGTTGCGTTGTACAATTTTATATGATGGACCGCTGGTGATATACTTGTACACTCATCTTTATGTAGGCCTTTAATGCCTTTTTGTATATATTCTATATATACATGTATATATGTGCTCGAACTCTCGGAAGTTTTTCCCTTATGTTTCACGTGCAATATTTGACTTTTTGCTTTATAAATTACCCTGTTGATATGTTATACAATTATATACCCATATATAGTTTAACACATATATAATAAGACGGTATGGATCTAAGCGCTAAATCCCGTAGTATATACGGCTGAATGCACTCAACCCCCACAAGCAAGGAACGATATATTTCAGTTTTATGTACAGACCACACGCAGCTGCACTCATAGTAAGTTAACTAAATTTCTGTATATCTGTCTTTGTTTATTGACTTTTTCGACGTCGCTATATGGTCTAATTACACCTGTGAATATGTACATATATTCTAGTTATACTAGTTGTATCACATTATAATTATGTTCCCTTTATATATTATATATTATTGTTTGTTGTATATATATATATATATAGCACAAATTTTAATAGGCTGGCAAGTGTTGCTTTAGTGATGAGGCCCGGCCGAAACAGACTGTCCAGCTAAGTCACTAAAGCAACACTTTCCAGCCTATTAAAATTTGTACTATATGAGCTCCTATATATAGTTGAGCACTTTCAGCCATTGCAGTTCACGCCTTACTTACCTACTATATATACATATATGCGTTCAAATATCTCAGTTATCCTTATTGCTGTTTCTGTCCTACTCATGTAGATCCGAAGAAGGGCTGAGTGCCCGAAAGCTTATTAAAAGCGTGGTACCAACAGCTACGTCTGCAGGTGTACTTATTGTGTTGCCTCTCTCTCTCTCTCTCTCTCTCTCTCTCTCTCTATATATATATATATATATACAACAGCTTTGGCAACTCTTGTGGAAATAAATACAATGTGAAAGGAAATGAGAGAATAATGATTGCGTAACTTGTCTTTGTTCAAAACTCACCTGCCCCCAATAAAGGAATTAATTAATAAAGGTTGAAGATTTGTCAATCTGTCGGTCAATTGAATCTGATGTCGCCGAAACCACTGACCCATCTCTGTGGTCTATTGGTTAGGGCAGTGGCGTTCTAAGCCAACGACCCGGGTTTGATTCCCGGCGGAGGCATTTTTTCAACCTTTGCAAAAATTTCAAAAAGGGAGCACAGCTCTGGGGAACTTTGATTTAAGTTACGCAATCATTATTCTCTCATTTTCTTTCACATTGTATTTATTTTCACGAGAGTTGCCAAAGCTGTTGTATATGTTATTTCCTTACAATTATTTATAATTATTCTAATGTATACATGTATCTCAACTCAAAGCATTCACGTGGATCCAGCTGAGGCACGCGGCTTGTCTTTGTTCAAAACTCACCTGCCCCCGATAAAGGAATTAATTAATAAGGTTGAAGATTTGTCAATCTATCGGTCAACTGAATCTGATGTCGCCGAAACCACTGACCCGTCTCCGTGGTCTAGTGGTTAAGGCAGTGGCGTTCTAAGCCAACGACCCTGGTTCGATTCCTAGCGGAGACATTTTTTCAACCTTTTCAAAAAGGTCAATCTATCGGTCAACTGACCGTTGTCCACGTTTACTAACCATTGTCCACGGCGGACCGTTTGAATATTAATGAGTCAGAAAGAAGAGGATCTTGGGTATTTGATTCTAGTTCGTCGTGACTTGGCCGTGAACCAGAATAGCCTGGTGGTTAAGTCGCTGCCCGGCAAGCAGTAGATGACAGGTTCGAATCCCGCTGGTTCCAATTTTTTCTGACTTGTGTTTTTCTTTAACACTGGGAGTAATATGCCGAAAGATTTGTTTACAAATTAAAAATTCCTCCCCAGTCAAGCTTCTTCGTTTTCAAAAAGGGAGGACAGCTTTGGGGAACTTTGATTTAAGTTACGTAATCATTATTCTCTCATTTCCTTTCACATTATATATAAATATATACATACATATATGTCATGTTATGTATAAATGCAATTTGTTATCAGTTTCATACTTCATTGTGTAATTTATAAAAGAGAGTGCTTTGGAGTATTGACATGTGGATGTTTGACGCTCTTTGCAATATTGAATTTTCCCCTTCAGTTCTTAATTAGGTTGAGTTCACTTGATGTTAAGCCTCGCTTCAATATATATAAACGACGCATGTATATTGAAATTTCAGTTCCTGGAGATGATCAGAAATAAATGGTCGGAAATTTGAACTAACAATGACTGTAATCATTTTTTTTTTCTAGCGCTCTACGTTAGCATGAGCTGTTGCAACCATAGAGTTTAATACATACAAAGAATCTGTAACTCTATGGTTGCAATAGCCGAGGCGATGTGCTGCTCTGTTGATCTCCTTTTCCATGCTCGAAACCCGCTGAATCATCCTCTGATTATTGCACGGGAATTCTTGCTCAGCACATAGCCTCTACGCACCCGTCAACGTTACTTGTTTTTTATGTTTAACTTTGAAATCTTTCGTCAATTTACTACGAAAATCTTTCATGAATAATTCAGTTCCTGGTAAAGAGAAAATGAATCAATCAATAGATTCTGTGACGTGGTGTGAAGAGACCGCTCAGCTGATTCCAAACATGGGGAAAGTAAAAATTTGTTATCGCAAATAGGACATGATAATTTCAACATATATAAGAAAAGTATGACTGCTGACCATTTTCTTTTTGAAAAATGAACAAACATCTATTTGTGAATGGAATTTCTATCAGGAGAAAAGAAAAGTATACATAATTTAAGCTTTATCCCGCTATCTACCCTTTGTGGTCCCCATTGAATAATGGAAGAGCTCAATCTTTCCTTTACGGTTCCTTTTATTTGATTGGTTACACGCGCTGAACAATAGAGTTCCGTCAACCGTTTACGTTTAAATCTAGCTGTGTGTTAAAAACGAGTCATACTGCCCTATTTGGGAAGGTTGTTGAATTATGCATGCAGTCTCGGTCGTCTTGAATATATGAATATTGATGACGTTGACGGGTAATTAAAGGCGGCGTGCAGCAAGCTCCACGCTTGTGTCGACTTCCCGCGCAATCAGAGAACTATTCCGAGCGTTTCGAGAATCGACCAGGAGATCGACAGAGAGCACAGCCGCCTTGATTGAAGGCTATACTTGCAACTCAATTGAGTTCGGATTCAGGTAAGAGCCGAAAAGAATCCAATAAGAGACTGTATACAGCTAATGTACATGCGGTTTTTCAAGCATCCATCAAGATGGCTTCATGCCATTTAAGAGCGCCATCACGTGGGCCTGAGGTCAAAACAACATCAAGTTTAATTTAGATCAGGAAATGTTTCTATGGCCTCTTAATATCACTCATCTTTAGGTTACTCTACCATAAATCACAGAAACATAGAATTCGCCTTATCACACATTCCCCGTATCTTTCATCCAGTTTACCCTTATTTAAGAAAATGCAAATCCTACCTATCCATGAATTATTAACACTACATACCGCAATTTTCGTGTTTAAACTATCTAACAACCTTCTCCCTTTGGTTAATAATGACTATTTCACTCTAAATTGTTTCATTCATAATTAAAATACTAGGAATGCGCAAAATATCCATCTTCCTCTAAATAGCACATCGGTAACACAAAATTCAATATTTTATAATGGCCCAATCCTTTGGAATAGCCTCCCAACTAAATTTAAGAATAGTATGACTGTAAAACAATTTAAACGATCTTATAAGCGACATCTTCCCGATTCACAATGTTAAATGTACTAGATTATTGTATATGTTTCCCTCTGTTTTCTTCTTTCCTTTCTTTAATTTTATGAACTTCTGTACACTTGATATTTTATCATTAAAATAATTTCTTATAATTCTGGTTTTATGTACTCTATATGAAGGGGTCATTTTAACAAGCCTATATTTGTGCTTTCTATGATCTATTATTTATTATACTGATTTGTATTGATTTTCTGTAATATGTTTTTTATGGTGGAAATAAATGATTGAATTGAATATGTTATTAGCATAATGTATATTCGATTCTCCTATTTTTCTGATCGTGTCATAATTTCTAAGTATCCAAATCATTGACATGGTGGGCGTGTCATGATCTTCAGGGAAATTGAAACGACAATTTAATTTAATTAAACTTTATTTTAAATTTAGTTAACTTATTGTACAGTGTAACAATATGGCTGTTTGCCTTGTGATTTCCCGACAAAGCAACATGTGCCCTATGTTGTTACCCAATGAAATCCCTTGCTGAAACCGAATCGGCCAAACTCTGTGTATGGATGGTTCCGAAAGAGGGACCGCAAGAGCGCCCCCATGGTTCAGATTATCTTTGCATAATGAAAGCTTTTGAATTCTTTCATTCTCATTCTCTCACTCCCCCTCTCAATCTTTCTCTATCTTTCTAGCTTTCACTCTCTCCCATCCGATTTTCTCTCTGTTATTACCCCCCCCCCCTTTCTTTCTGTTCTGTTTCTAAAACACATGTTCCCCATGGCTTTTCAAAAGTTTTGGTGTCAACCAAGATTATCTAGCTCCCCAAGAATTCCGAAGACCCCCCCCCCCCCCCCGACTTAAGATAATTTTATTTTCAACCCATAAACGCCGAACATAGGCATGACAAACTCCACTATTACATCTCCGCAGGGACATCATAAGCTTGAAATCACAAGATTAGGACTATATCCAGTGGCGGCACCAGGATTTTTAAAGTGGGGGGGGGGGGGGGGGCAAATGGGGGGCAAAAGAAAATGTTGGGGGGGGGGGGGTGGCAGGGATGGATGCAGGAAAATGAAAGTGAAAATGTAGACCCGTATTTTTTGGGTCTCGCCAGCTTCTCAAAAAGTCGCTCAGGGGGGGGGGGGGGGGGGGGGGGGGGGGGGGACAAAAAAAAAAATTCTCGCCAAACTCCCAAAAATCGATCAGTAAAGGGGTTATGGGGCCCAGTTTGCCTCCGTAGTTCCCTGACAAGCAAAAAAAAAAAAAAAAAAAAAACCAAGAAAGATGGCGCCAAAAAAAAAAAAAAAAAAAAAAAACCCTTTTATTCTTTTCACTCCGAAAATTATTGGGGGGGGGGGGGCAACTGGGGGGGGGGGGGGTAAAGCTTCCGACTGGGGGGGGGGGGGGAAATGCCCCCATGCCCCCCCCCCCCCTGGTGCCGCCACTGACTATATCATTCAATGACAATGACAACTAACCCCAAATTAATCTCAATATATAATTATTGTTAACACATTGGAATGCCTTTTTTTCTAGCTATGCCCTGAAATGATTACAGATTTACAAATGTTTACCTTTATCAATCAAAACCGAAACGCAACCTCATGACCTTGAAGTTATAATGTACACCAGGGCCGGCGCAACCGGTGGGGCCAGGCCTCCCCCCCCCCCCCCCCCCCATATTTTTGGATCGGACATAGGAAACTGTGTACAAAAAAAAAAATGGCCGCCCCAATATTTGCAGGGGGCGTAAGTTTTGCTAACTGAATTTAAATGGTAGCTATCGTGGTTGCCATGGTTACTTTTTTAGGCTTGTTAAAAAAAATTTGAGCCTGAAATATCGACAATGCCGATGAAAAAGGTATTTTTTTCTAAAATTGTTAACCAATATTCTCGCCAGATTTTCCCCCTCATTCTCATTCTCTCGCTCCCCCTCTCAATCTTTCTCACTCTATCTTTCTATCTTTCACTCTCTCCCATCCGATTTTCTCTCTGTTATCACCCCCCTTTCTTTCTCTCATACTCTTTTCCTACTTTTCTTTGTTATTTGTGGAAGTTTGCATACAATATACCAACACGAATCATGTCACTCCCCTCTCCCTTCCTTTTTTTTTCTAGAATTATAATTTCATGTTCTGACCTTAAATGTGTTCACTGAAAAGTCTATCGTCTTGTCCATCGCTCACCCTTATGGTGTCATAACGTCTAAAAACCGTGACCATCACAGGTAAGATTTCATGAGTTAATTTATTTTGTTTTCATGGTTTACTTCTTGGTATCAGAATTCATCAATGATTAACCCTTATCAAAATTTAAATTTAAAAAATGAGGTCCGTTTATAGTGTACAAGTTTCAGTTACATTTTGAGGATTTGGGAGGATACAACCGCCTGCTGCAATGTCAGGGAAGTGCGTCATTTTCTGGTGTGATTCCGGCTTACAAGCACAATTTCGTGGGGGGGGGGTGTCATCGCTCGTCCCGATATCATATTTCAAGCTTTTAAATTTGGCAAGCGAGCGAAACGAACAAACAAAAATTATTATCCAAAGTGAAAATGTATTTTCTTTCATTAAAATGTACAAAATAAAATATAAATATCACTAAATTACCACCATGCCGCTGTTGGTTGCCAGAATATGAAGTGATGGATGCCCGAATATTGGCGATTCGAAATCATTCGGGGGGGGGGGGGGGTGCTGTTCCTCTCTAAGAACTGTCATAAAATAGGGAAATAATACTTATTCAACAACCAGTAAAAAAAAAACCCTCCTTTTTCAGACTTGTTATAGCTGAAACCGAGTTGGCCAGACTCTCTCTATGGCACTGACTTCCATATAGCAACATGGCTCTGTGCAGTCCTTTCAAACGTAGTTACCTTAGTTAACCAACACTAGAGCCCCCCCCCCCCCCCCCCCCCCCCCCCCCCCCCCCCCCCCCCCCCCCACCATTCCCCAATTCTTCCATCTATCAGTGGGTGTTAGCAGGTTGGATAATCTTTGGTGGTGGATCAACTAATCTTCTTCTCCGAGTGCGTCTCGTTGAAGGACTTTTTAATCCACCTTTTCTGGTAGAACTCTTCGTGTAACATCTTGAGGGGCTAAATTCGAATGCCAGACTTTGCTAATCCCAGAGAATACCCTCACGAACTAATATAGTACCTTCCTCATCAAGAGCTTGTTATCTTAAACTTACCTTGTCTAGTACAGATAAACATCATTTGTTCAATCACTACGAACAAAAATAACATATCACGAACGCTTAAAATATATCACCTAATATTATTACAAGCGCTCCTTTGATAATGTCATTATTGATGTTAAGAGGGATTCGAAAATCCACATCGCCGAATATTACTTCAAGCGTTAATAACATCAGTAGCTTACAATAATAGCTCATCAGAATTTAATATGTTCATCAATGAAAGATCTTTATCCGTGTAGCAGCAGGCCTATTCTTTATGATGTAACACGCTTTATCGAGGGGGGGGGGGGGGGGGCTATAACAAATTATTATTGACCTTATGATTATCACTGTTAATTATCATTTGAATGGAAAAGATATATGGCAAGAATTTAACGGAAATTTGGCCAAACTCGACTAACCTTATCTGCCATCTTTTTAATGTATAAACATATATAAACATTAATAGATCTTTTTAATTGCTAAACATTTCGGGGGTGTTGCTTTATTATCCAAAAATATATAATTTACCAATAAAATGTTTATTTACACACACACACCCTCACACACACACACACGCGTTTACATGGCTTTACTTCCGAGGACAACTATTGTTCCTCTATTGTTACTCGTCCTCGGACAGTCGACGGAATAAGGCATAAATTCATTGTTCGACGTTCGAGGACTATTGTCCGGCTTCCGAGGACCATTGTTGTCATGATTTTTTTTTTGTTCTCTGTCCGAAAATGTCCTCGGACATAATGCTAAACAAACGCACACACACACACATATATATATATATATATATATATATATATGTGAAAGAAATTGCGAGAATAACGTTGCGTAGCTCAATCAAAGTTCCCCAGAGCTGTCCTCCCTTTTTGAAATTTTAACAAAGGCTGAAAAAATGTCTCCGCCGGGAATCGAACCCGGGTCGTTGGCTTAGAACGCCAATGCCTTAACCACTAGACCACGGAGACGGGTTAGTGGTTTCGGCGACACCAGATTCAGTTGACCGACAGATTGACAAATCCTCAACCTTATTAATTAATTCCTTTGTCGGGGGCAGGTGAGTTTTGAACAAAGACAAGCCGCGTGCCTCAGCTGGATCCAAGCGAATGCTTTGAATACATGTATACATTAGAATAATTATTAACAAGTGTAAGGAATTTAACATATACAACAGCTTTGGCAAATCTCGTGGAAATAAATACAAATGTGAAAGAAATTGCGAGAATAACGCAAGGCTGAGACATTTTTTCAGCCTTTGCAAAAATTTCAAAAAGGGAGGACAGCTCTGGGGAACTTTGATTGAGCTACGCAACGTTATTCTCGCAATTTCTTTCACATTTGTATTTATTTCCACGAGATTTGCCAAAGCTGTTGTATATGTTAAATTCCTTACACTTGTTAATAATTATTCTAATGTATACATGTATTCAAAGCATTCGCTTGGATCCAGCTGAGGCACGCGGCTTGTCTTTGTTCAAAACTCACCTGCCCCCGACAAAGGAATTAATTAATAAGGTTGAGGATTTGTCAATCTGTCGGTCAACTGAATCTGGTGTCGCCGAAACCACTAACCCGTCTCCGTGGTCTAGTGGTTAAGGCATTGGCGTTCTAAGCCAACGACCCGGGTTCGATTCCCGGCGGAGACATTTTTTCAGCCTTTGCAAAAATTTCAAAAAGGGAGGACAGCTCTGGGGAACTTTGATTGAGCTACGCAACGTTATTCTCGCAATTTCTTTCACATTTGTATTTATTTCCACGAGATTTGCCAAAGCTGTTGTATATGTTAAATTCCTTACACTTGTTAATAATTATTCTAATGTATACATGTATTCAAAGCATTCGCTTGGATCCAGCTGAGGCACGCGGCTTGTCTTTGTTCAAAACTCACCTGCCCCCGACAAAGGAATTAATTAATAAGGTTGAGGATTTGTCAATCTGTCGGTCAACTGAATCTGGTGTCGCCGAAACCACTAACCCGTCTCCGTGGTCTATAGTGGTTAAGGCATTGGCGTTCTAAGCCAACGACCCGGGTTCGATTCCCGGCGGAGACATTTTTTCAGCCTTTGCAAAAATTTCAAAAAGGGAGGACAGCTCTGGGGAACTTTGATTGAGCTACGCAACGTTATTCTCGCAATTTCTTTCACATTTGTATTTATTTCCACGAGATTTGCCAAAGCTGTTGTATATGTTAAATTCCTTACACTTATATATATATATATATGTAATGAAGTTTTTACAGGAATTAAACGTAATGAAATATTGATGAATATAATCGGAACAAATTTTACTAGTACTCCATACAACCTAAGTATTCAAACGTTTACATAAATTGTATTCTTGGCTCAAAATAATAATGATAAATGAAATAAGACAATTAAAAGAAAGAAATAAACATAACAAACAGGCTGCCGTAACCGTGGTAACCATGGTAGCGGTTTCACATATTATTACGGATTGGGGCTGCTGAACGTTAAAAGTGGAGCATGTAGGCCTCAGTGACGTATTCAGCAATTGGGCAAAGGTAATTAACCCGCCTCCTCTCTCGTCTGGATGGCCGGAAAAATCTTGGAAAGGGGCAAGAGCATGACGTGGGCTGCAAGACATATTACGCTCATGTCATTGCTGGATTCTGCCAGCTTATTAAATCATCGATACATTATTTTTTATATACATGTACATATTATATTTTGTTTATGGGGTTAGAGGACGAGGCCATGCAGTCTAAAGCCCACCGCACACTATACGAGCGGTCTGCGATCTGATTTTGGAAGAAAATATAATATAATATAATAATTTGATTTCAATATTATACACATAAACATTTGGATCGAGGTTCTGAAGAGTCATATGGATAGTAAAATCGAAATACTACACTCTAAAAACTCAAATGTTAAATCTACATTTAAAAGGTTGGAGGAGTGACAACATTTTCGAAATGGTAAATGAACACTTTTAACATGCTTCATCCATAAAAATGTTGTCACTCCTCCAACCTTTTAAATGTAGATTTAACATTTGAGTTTTTAGAGTGTAGTCACGGCCTATTGCGAGCTTTCTCGTAGGATGAACGGTCAAATCGACTGCGAGTCGAAACGATGTCAGAGCAGTCTAATGATATTGCGATTCAGACACTATTTTTATCCAGGTATTAGTTGAAACAGAAACACAAATGAAATCCAGTGCCGTATATAGATAGAGTCTGGCCAACTCGGTTTCAATTGGGTAGTAACATGGCGTATATTCCTTTGTTAGGTAAGCTTGCAACAAAGGAATATACGCCATGTTGCTACCCAATTGAAACCTAGTTGGCCAGACTCTTTCTATATACGGCACTGATGAAATCGTGATCACACTGCCAGCTAGGGGACAAACCATAACAGTGAGACGATATCAGAACCCTGTTTCATAAAATTTGCCATCAATGACAAGTTGCAGTAACCGTTATAAGCTACTAAAATCCATGCATCTCATTGGCTGAGAGCAAATTTGTCGGTAAAAGTCACCGACAAAGACAGATGATGAAACGCCTCCAGTCTTTAACCCTTTCAGGACAGGAATTATTTAGGGGCTAAATTAATCACATCTTGCTCTTCAAATTGGCAACAATGATACTTTTCTTTTAGTGGTACATGTACATGTCCATGGTTCTCATAAGGTGTACTGTCTTTAAAAATAATATACATGGTTGGGAATTTTGTCTAAAAGTTGAAAAAATTGCCAATTTTTATTAAAAAAACAATGATTTTTGTACCTCTTAAAGTTGTTGCCAATTTAGGGATTTTGAAGCTTCTTGTTGTTTTTAAAATTCCTGGTATCAAACGCAATTTGGTCATGCAACAAAAATCGACATAGTATATGCAGATTTTTTTTGCTTTTTCTTCTTATGCATCTGGTATATTTTTTAGAGCTCTGAATCAAAAGTTTTTGAGCCAAACCACAAAATGTGGTCAATTGTCTCGAAAGGGTTAAGGGCTGGACAGAGCTCACCGATAACATGATTTTAAGGAACACGTTACTATAATGTGTGTATGTGTGAGTATGTTCATGTATCAAAATAGAAGGGCAGCTGTAGGGTGGACCTTTAATGAAAAATCTCGTGATCGTTATCGTTCGTGTAAGGTGTGACTAGCCCTTCATTAAAAGAGACTTCATTTTAATTTCTTTAATCGGTGTTTACGTCAACGTCTTTGAAAGGTTGATGTCTGAACGGGAGTGGAAGACCACGAAGAAAAAAAGAAGCAATGTCAGCAGTTAAAATACTTGGCTTCTTCGGACTCCGTCACGTACGACACGTCCTTAGTTTTAATCCCACATTGAGCTTTTAATTCGCTTACCATTGAGGTTTCGATTAATCCATTTTAATGGAGTAATCTGTTTATCCCCGCTCTGTATGCAGAATGGGCCGTTCATTATCCACGCATTTATAATTAGAACTTTCCTGACGCAGACCCATTGGAGTTGGAATATGTGTCGGAGGGGTCAGTTGCAGGAAGTGGGCTGATATTTAAAAAGTTCACCTCCCTTTCTAATTTTTTTTTCACTCAAAACTTGTTACTCAGAGTGTTATTTCGTAACTACAAACGTATACGTTTGTAGTTACGAAATGACACTCTGAAGTTTTGATGAAAATTGCAATTACCTGAAGGTACGATCTTGTAAAAGAAATCCTTCCCATTGAAAGAACCTCCTCCTTCTTTGCCCTAGTCAGTGGTGGATCCGGGGTTCTCTGTAATCACGTTGTGAGTGGAAACAGAAAAACAAAGAAAGAAGTAAGAACACCTTTTTTAAATCTTAAAAATAAAGAATTTGAAGGCTATGAATTTGTGATATAAGACTGCTATGTGAAAAATCGTCATTTTTGGCAGCTTCTTCATGGTGTGCGATATCAAGGTGGGCAAGTGGGACTAGATCTCCGTTTATTCTGTACTTGAATTTCATGAATTTACATATTTTTTTTCTGGAATGTCATAGTGCAACAATTAAGTGGCATTAAACTGGTAGAACCTCAACAGCGCCATATTACATTGATTGCTAAATTGAGATTTTAATTTGATAACTTTTAAATTTCAACGAACAGCTTGTTTGGATAATAAGCCAGTTTTATCTTTCAAACTATTATATTGACTTGGCATTGTGGAAAATTGTGTCCAGATTCTTTCTAAGCTTTTACAAACTAGAATAGGGCATGATGGAAAAATGAGAGGCACAGACACATCAAATCCTGTTGAAAGATGGCGCTATTTCGGAGCTTCAAACCTGGAAAAGTTGACAATCTAGTATGAAAGTAAACCCAAAATGAATCATTAAAGATCACATTGCAAGAAAATCACAAATATGGCAATTAATGTATCACTAGAAATCGGGAAGCTTACAGATGGCAATCGTATAAGTTTTATGTCAACTGCGTTTCTGATGATTATAAAAACAACATAAATAAAAGCTCTTCTAAGCATCTGGAATATCCGAGGATTCGCCAGAAATATAGCGATGTTTTGATGTCGTCACACTAGGGATCGATCCTGCTTAAGCAGACGACGTCCTATAATGAATGAACGTAATTGCAATGCAATTATTTATCAAATTATAAAGAGTTTGGTATATTTAACATGACCTTATTTCACACCATTCTAAAAGGGAAAGTGAAACTGATTCTGATAACTAAAACCGTTTGATTGTAAATACACAGGAGAAGGGTCAATGATCAATGAAATAAACCCCATTTTCAAATTGAAAAGCCCTCCGAATAATATCACAGATTGTATTCGTTCCCTCTTGAAACGCCGAACATGGGCGGTGCAAGCAGCTGAAAATACAATGGCGTCTTATTTTGTTTACAAGTGACTGATTCCTTTATTTTTTTAACGCTGCATTTTTCATCAAATAATACCATACACGAAGTTAAGAGTGAGGCAACAGACTAACATTAAGACTGACGCTAGTCAAGTAAGAGAAATAAGTGAAGAGGAGATGACAAAACAGGCACTGAAAAATGTGTAAGATGTTATGGGACATCGTCTGCTTAGACAGGACTGGTCCTTCGTGTGTCGTCACACATCTCAGCAGCGTTCAAGGAGCTCTTCAGCTGCTATATCGGGGGCTGTATTTTACCGTTTTATAATTGATAATAATCATTAATTCAAATGTTTCCAAGCGTTGAATTTGGATAACCTTATATAATTTATGCCATCTATGCAATAATAAGTATTAAGCCAATATTTATTTTGATGGAATTTTCTTGCAATGTGATCTTTAATCAACACTTAATGTATGAAGACTCTCTTTTATAGAATGCCGTAGCTCTACACGCAATTATGATTACTTTTATATTCACAAACCTTCAAAAAATATCATAATGCTATTGGAAATGGACTAGAATTTACACAGTTATATGAAAGAGAAATGGAGCAGAGAATGTTTTCATTTCCGTAATATTTAACGGCGAGAGGAAGTATAAAAGATTGTTATACATAGAATTAGGAAGATTTGATGTGTGATAATTACTCACAGACGAATGCCGTAGCTCTACACACCATTCTGAATTCCTGGGGAGCGTTTCATCAAGTGTTTTGTCAGTGATTTTTACCGACAACTGTTATAAGCTACTGAAATCCTTGCATCTGATTGGCTGAGAGCAAATTTGTCGGTAAAAATCACTGACAAACACTTGATGAAACGCTCCCCTGATTGATTTTTTCCTTCGAAAGACCTTCGAAAGATATCATAATGCCATTGGAAATAGACCAGAATTAACACAGTTTACAAAAGATATGGAGAGAATGATTTTATCTTTGTAATATTTAACGCCGAGAAGACGTATATAAAAGGCAAATATTCATTGTTCCGAAAGGTATACATAGAATAAGGAACATTTTAATGCATGATGATTATTCAAAGACGAACAGATCTTCTTTATTTCAACGCGATGTTAAACCTAACAAATTCTCTGTCTGAGCTATTTGTCAATCTTGAACAACCTCGCAGGATTAAATCTGCAAATGGAAATGTCATTAATATTGTCTCATCATACTCATGTCATATCAGTTGTTTTCTGACAGATTCGTTGGGAATATCTGACTTCTACTTGTCAATTTGATTGCGGGTTATGATTCAGCCACGCGAGGCCCCTTCAATATTCTGCCTTCCGTCGCATTTATTCGATGTGGTATTTAGAGAAAAAGGTGCACCTGTCATTTAATGATTACTCTCACAGGGCTCTCGGCTACTTTTCATTGTTTTCTGTCATACGTTTGACACGTGATCTAATCCCTTTGTCTCGTCAGGTTTATAATGATTGTGATACTATGTATTCTGTTGTTTCTCCATTTGTTTTATTTGTGGAATTTATTTTGTCAGATATGGTAGACAAGTTTTATTCCATTTCCGTAACTCCTTCCAAAAATGACCTCGCGAGTGAAAAAGAAATGATCAGGCAACGAAAGGGCTGCACAGTGTCAGTAAGGGCAATTGCAATAATGGCATTTTTTAAGCATGTAAAGAAGACTACTAGAGCTAATGTAATAGACCGTTTACCCAATAGTATATTTGTGGAATAGTTGTATGTAAAACATGTCATTTTTTTTTTATTCTCGTGCCCACTTTCTTAAACAGAACAAAAAAGGGAAGTGGGGGGGGGGGGGGGCGGCCTACTCAGTTTTGACAAGGGATATTGCATCATAGTTCCATATTATAGAACCTTATTACAAAAATACATTTATTTCATTCCAATAAAGAAAAACGAATACATGTAGCAGGGAGTTTATAAGCTTCAAGTATCACAGACTTAAGGCATATTAGATTTAAACTTAAAACTCTCTATTGTTCTTAATACGTTAATCCATAAAATACATAGATTTTGGAAATGGTGTGCCAATCTTATTTACCAACTGGAAAAGAATTCATCGTGGACTGTTAATAAGACATTTCGTAACAAGTACGTGGTACAAATTACCCTGAAATGATCCCACTATGTACGTACATGCAGCCGCTTTCGTGTTTGGTTTAACAAGTAAACTCACTCTGGTGTGCGCATCATGGTGCGTATACAAAATGACAGCGCGTATAAGGTCAATAAGCCAGTTCGGGGTTGCAATCTGAGCATGAGCAGATAAAGGTCATCTGTACCAAAATTCTAAAACCCACTGACACTAATATTCGATATGTGCTCATGAATGTCATGTAATCATTATTCAATTATGCGCTAATGGTGCATTCCATGATATCCAGGTGGAAGTATTCTTTTTAAAGGGGGAAACAAAAGCTATTCATGAGGCACCTCTATCACTCCCAGAGTTATTTTTCTGAAGTGCACATAAAGGGACCCTCCATGTCTAAAATATCTGTGGATATTTGGGGTCATTTGTACCATGCGCTAACCCCGAACTGGCTTATTCTCGCTACCCCAAATACGCAATTTCGCCAACAGATGGCGTTTGTCATGCAAACCACGTATGCGCAGTGCTGACAATATCCCGATTGGGTCGACAAGTTTTTGTCTTTTTGCATTGAAAATGTACACAGGTATTACAAAAATCCTCCAGTTTGAGTATAAATTAACCGACATGTTTGAAAAGATACCATGATTTATTGAGACAATTGGTAGCATTTTCAAAATCAATACGGACCGGAAGTGAAGTTGCGAAGATGGGGACCATTTCCATGCATAATATTGAGCTCTACGTCGAAAATTGCATATTTGAGGTAGCGAGAATTGTACTCCCCCCCCCCCCCCCCCCCCCGGTACAAATGACCTTTATCTGCACATGCGCAAACTGAAATTACGAACTAGCTTATTCACTTGCGACATTTTGTTGGCACAATCAAAAGTTAAAGTACATATTTTAGGCTATGACAAAGGATTCATGAAGATTACGTCATCCCAATACGTTTATTGCTCTTTTCCGGCTAAGTGTCAAATAAGTGAAGCCCTGTGAATGAAATAGGATTTACAAGGCAAACTGGGGTCAAGGGAGGGACAGAATTAACCCTCGAAAACAACAGTCCAGGTCAGGCGGAGGTGAATCACAGAAACCTTGATATTGAGCGTTTGTCATGCTATGAGTCAATGCTATTGATATCGTATCCAAAGAACAACTGGCCAGGGTGGTGCCAAAGGCTTCTCTTCACGATAGAAAAAAAAGTATACGATGAGAAGGGATTTTTTTTCACGATGGGGTAGTATGAGAAAAAGTAGGGAGGAGCCTTATTTTACGAATCGTTTTTGCGGAGAGATTCGCTGATTCTAGTAAGCCTTCAACAGGAAACATCATTTCTGTCAATGACTGAATTTCTGAATCAAGTGGTGATTTTGATTTCTATCCAAGTTTAAGTCTTGACTTTGGCATGGTTTTGCTTCTTTTTGGTGCAGATTATTCTATAACAGTTACCCACAGCTCTCTCTCTCTCTCTTCATCTTTCTCTTTTTTTTTTTTTGTTCTCTCTTTTTCTCTCCACCCTCTTCTCTTTTTCTCTCTCTGTAACCCTTTTTGTATCAACTTTGAGTTATTTTGTTCTTTCTCCCCCACTTACCTTCCCGAACCACTCATATTGTCTACATCACTTTGTAACATGTAAATTCATCGTCTTATCCCCCATTCCCCCTCTCTCTCTCTCTCTCTCTCTCTTGCTCTAATTTCCCGGGCACTTCCTTATTTCAAGCCAATTTGTATATTTTACTCTTTAGCTTTACAATGATAGACGTCACCCCCTCTCTTTCTCTCTCCTTCACTCCCTCCCCCATTCGCTCTCTCTCTCTTTCAACTTTATTTTTTTTTATACGGTATGTCTTATCACTGCATACCCTCGCAGCCTTCACTATATTTTTTTTCTCAAATTTTCTTCGCCAAAAAAATATTTGTCTGCATTCAAGCCATAGTAATTGCCTTCGTAATAATCCCGCCCCCTTTAAACAAAAAACTGGATCCGCCCTTGCAACAATATGTCAAATGCAAAACCCCATAGCAACTGTTATTACTAGATAGTTTAGGCAAAGTGATCCTGTCATAATTTCATACAGGGTGTCTACCACAGTTTGTTGCTTACTCATACAGTTTGTATGGAAACTTAACTGCCAGGAATGGCTTTCCTGATCGCCGTACATGTCCAAACATTAGAGATCGGTGAAACATTCCCGTTTTATACTCGATAGACGGTAGCGCTTCTGCAATTTGCTTACCGATGTGGGCGCTATTTATATTCCATTTGTACTCTTCCAGACGAGTTACGCAGAAAGCGGATGGTGATTTAAACTTTATCAGGTTTATCAAGGAAAAATAGCACCTGCTTTTATATTCATAATATGCCTTACTTCACCGACTTTGCTTTCAGTAGTATAGTTGTTGTTGTTGTTGTTCATTTAGTATTTTATATTTCAGTAAAATAGACGTCCAAACGGATTATAACATAATGCATTCTAAAAACAAATGTCTATAAATAAAAAAGAAATGTCTCCAGTAGATTTTCCATTGTTTTATCTTCAGTGATCTTCTTCAAACTTTCCTCTTCAACTCTCAAAGATATGCACCATTCCGTCATTGCTGAACCCACACCACTAATTAATTTGTTTATGATCCACACCAGTCCCACAATAAAAAGAAACCATGCACTGTATACACACACTGAAAAAATACTCTGTAAAATTTTAATACAAAAATATAAAGACTTTACGAAAGTTTCGTGTTGACCGGTAACCAACACAAATCTGGTAACTTTTCACCCCGTTGCCTGGTTTTTTCATCTTTTCTAATCAAACTTTACAAGATTCCTTGTGAACTAATGCCATATATTCAAGGAACATTTTTAACCATGCGTTCTCTGCGTGTGATGTTATATAAAGCACATAAAGCACGACATGAACAACGGCATATTCCCTGTTGAATATAGTATTTACTTCCTGCTTGACTTTTTTCTCTTTTGTAAATTACATTTGTAGGACTTTATCCGTCGACGAATCAAGCTTCACATTTCCCCCAGATTTCCTATTTTTTCCTGTCTTCCGAAAGACTTGGAAAAAAATTTCGTTTTCCGAAATGAACATCCAGTTGCCATCGTTATACTTTTGGATGATAAATACCCGCCGCATAAATAAATGACTGCTTAAATCAACATAATTTGACCTAAGTAGGAGTTCGGGAAATAACCAACGAGCATTATCTTTCTGATTTATTGATGTTGAAGTTAATACCCATTTGAGGCCTTGTGTTAGGCCAATATTTCCCTTATAAACGGGACTGCTTAACTGTTAGTCCGTCTCTGTCCTCCTACCGACCTCCATCTCTATCCGCCACATCATGATACCTCACATGGGGTACCCCTATTACCCCTCATTTCCCCTCCGGAAGGCTCCTGTAGGGGTAACACTTGGGGTAATGTACTTGTGGCAAGTCATTCCAAGCCAGCTGGGGTAGCCCCTCGAGTATATCATATAGCAATTTAGATGCTGACGTCATTGACTAGAAATAAAGAAAAAGTAATGTGAAACGAGTAACCTCCTTCAGACTGCTATTTTGGTTCCCTTTTTGCACCCTCTCTAAACTTTCTTGGCGAGCCATAATTTTGTCTCCAGGGGGTCCAGAGGCGGTACAGAGACCCTGAGCTAAAGGAGTACCCCCCCCCCCCTCCTCCTCAAGTGAATGTTTCTCACTGTTGAAATATGTCAATTCTAAAACAAGTGTATGTATATGTTATATTAGAAGTACTATCTCTGCAATTACTGCAGTTTATAGAATACATCATGACCCATAGTTATATAATGTATGGCTAGGAGAAGCAAATAATATGAAAAAGTAGCTTTCTCATTTTGGACAGGTGAATATGGAAGGTACTCACTATTGGAGATTACCTAATTTCCCTGATCATTGTATGTGCAGCCACTAACTTGTATCCCAAGTAGAACTACTCATGCAGAGGAGTTAAGGTAAGATAAGATAAGATAAGATAAGATAAGAGTTGATCTCTATATCTGCATTTACATGTGTACTCAACAAAAAAAAAAAAAAAAAAATCACAGAAAGGACAACATGCCTTAAATATGTCTAGCAACTGGAAATACAACAGCAGCAACAACAACAACATCGTCATCAACAACAACAACAACAAAGATCCGGTGGTTCACATGTATTGCATATAATCAATATATTAGCCTCAGTGATGAAATACGGAAAGATAGGTAAGCATATAATTTACGTTAATTTTATACTGACTGTTTTCTGAATGCAGTGATATTAATTTCAGTATTTGTACAGAGGGGGGGGGGGGGGGGGCTCATTAATCAATTACTTTTACTGTCTATAAATTTGGTCTTCAATAACTACTGCAAAGGAAAATACTGTACTTTCCAAAACCATAACACGTTGTTCAAGGCCCACAAACACACTGAAGATCAATGTGTGTTATTAAAATGTAAATGGCAGAGTGAACTTAAGTTGTATATGATATCGACACTTGTATGTTTGAACTGAATTAAAGGTAACATATGCCCTTTTTTCTCTCCCTTTGCCTATAAGGTCACCGTATTTTTTTTTTATTAAAGCAGACAAAACTTATAAATGTGCCGAAATAGGGGAGACCCCTAACCCCTGCCCTACCCCTTAACGACGCCCCTGTCTCGGGTCCCAAAGTTTAGTCACGTTTGTAGCCCAAACAGACCCGTAAAGACAACGTCATCCCTCCCCTTGTTTGTGTTCATATAGGTGGAATTAGTTGTAGCCCCCAAATTTAGAAGGTGGATTAACGCGGTGATCCCCGAAGGGATTAAACTGGTAGATGACTGATTCATGGCTGTTAGTAATGGATTTGATAGTGGAAATCTACGGTAACAGAATTTCATCTCTCCTTTGCTTTGAACATGAAATTTTCATCCTCCTTAAGGGAAAGACATTGTTCAAAAGTCAAGATAATCTTTAAGAATAACGTCATGACTGAGCAAAAACCTTATGCTTACCATGATCGCAAAGAGAAATCAAGTCAAGTGTAATTTCAATATACCCTCTTGTATCATGTGTATATATCACATAGAAATCATCATCAGATTACGTAAAATATTCGCACACATAAATAACTGATGAGCCAGGCAGCTGAAATTGCCTTTTTTTAATAGGTCGATTTTTTGAAAGCTTTTGCAATCGATTCATCCACGAATCAAGCTAATCTTTTATTTTCAGTGAAAAAGAGAAACATGATGTGTATGTACAAATATAAAATATGATAGACTACAGGAATGTAAGTGATTTGATATGAAGAGCTTTTCATTGCATGGGTGAGATATTCCTGTCTGGCATTTAAATTGAAATTGTCGTTTCGTTGTAAGAAAGGTTTCCTGAAATGGAACATACAGCATAGAGTTGACGAATTGAGCAACTAACATCTTCACGCATTGAAGCACAACACGCAACTGTCGCAAACTGTTTCCAATGATTTTTTTTTTCTACAGTTTGAATAAAAGCATGAAAAAGATAGATGTCTATGACTCTGTTCCTAATGCTTAGGACTACAATAACTTAGGGATATTTCAAATTCGATTCGAAGTTTTAATGTTGGTTCTTAATATGTAAATTGCTAATGATTATAGTAGTATCATTGAAATTACAAGTCGAAGAATTCGCACTGCGCTCATACATTTGAATACGAGACAAAATGAGATTCGATTGGCATAGCTTTTTCACAATTAGATTATACTAATTTCTTACTATAATACTTCTTAAGCAATCAGTTTAGAGCATTGCAATCCACAATGGAATCTTTCTCTTGGGTTCTAGCTACTGTGCATTCCCATACTTCCAAACAACCTCAGTCTTTTTATTTTGCATTTTTATATCCTCTAAAAGCCCATGAAGTACCGAGCGCCGGAGCACCCGAGATTGTAGAAGGTCTAGCAAAGATCGTGTTATCTGGAATTTCTTGCGAGGTCTTACTTTAAATGCTCTCGGGGTGCGGTATTGGTTTTCCTCCTAAGTTATAAAGGTTTCGAATGTGTACGCAGTTTGGGAATATAGCATCCCGTCTATTGCTTATTTTAGACATGGATGTTTCCTGGCACCCTCCCCAGTGAGAAAGGGGGTCGGTCATGTACCTAAATCAATACCATCTATGAATAACACATCCCCTAGCCTGGATCGTTCGTGACCTTAGTTACAGTCCTACTTTGACTCATCCATTGCAATGTGAGTATTAATCAATCACAAATGTCTACTTTCCGCCTCCCTTTATACACAGCAAAAACTAGGGTGTTAAAAATGACACCAGTTGGTGTTAATAGAGGACCACACCCTAGGGTGTTAAAATTACACCCCAGAGTTTCAACATAACAACCAAAGGTATTGTAATAACACCACTGGGTGTTGATTTAACACCACAGATTTAACACCGGTGTAAAATGACTAGTGTACACCAGTTAACACCACAGTTTTTGCTGTATAATGTGTTGTTTGTTTTGTTTTGGGTTTTTTTAGGGGGGGTTTTCACGTCCCAAGTCCTCTCTCAATAGTGTATGTGGGTGTTTTTTGTGTGCGAAGATGTGTGGGATAGCTATTAAATTTTCCTTCTATCTCTCTCTCTCTCTCTCTCTCTCTCGCTCTCTCTCTCTTTCCCTTCTTCTCTTCAGTTGGCTCCCACTCATCAGTTTTTTAGTTGTTTATTTTTATCTCTCATTTCTTGCCTCTCTCCAATACTCTAAATTATTCCCTCGTGTCCTTGCTTTCTGCTCATTAATCATGGTACATAAAACAATTAGTAGGTCTGAAAAGTCAGGTTTCTCACTTTTCATTCAATACTAAGTCGAGAGCTGTAATATTCGGTATTCATGTTATTTATTTAGTCTCTTAATTAATTCCCTCACCCCCATCTCTCTAACTTTATCTGTGTGTCTGTGTATCTCTCTCTCGATCTCTCATCTCTTTGAATTGTCAACACTCAAAGGAAACAATTTTTATCGATGTTTTCTATATATGTAATTTATTGCAAAGTCGTTTACAAATACCCGTCCTTTATCTGTTAATCGCCCTCCATTTGTTTTTGTATTTTCTATATGTTTTGATCATCATACCCCAAGCTATTTACAACGCTTCCATTACATTAGATCGTTAATTTTCTCCGAATTGAATAAACAGTCATACGGAGTTTTTCAAAGACCCCTCTCGACTTCCGCTCCAGTTACGAAACTTTTAATGCTATTTAATTTCACTCAGTATTAGAGGCGTTCCAATTGATGTTGACAAATCGTTGGAAATGAGAGAAATCTTCAGGTACCATTGGATCAGTCTCAAATCCACATTCTATTTCAGTGTTACTGCAAGTACACTTGATGATACGTAATACATGTATATTTAATATTTAATATCTCTCGTAATATCAGTTTGATATCATTTTCTCAAAACGGTCACTAATGTCTCTTTTTCCTCGCAATAAGAGTATAAAAAAAGAAATACACAAAATATATGTTTATGATATAAAGGGATGAAAGTGATGTACATGAATCAGAGTGACTCTGTCGCATGTCTGATAAACCTAACACAGGGACTTAGGCGTAAGCGGTAAAGATTAAAGGACTTGTAGACACACCAAGTGTGACCTTATTCCTTAATAACCGTCTCTAACCGTCTTACTTTTGAAATGTTCAAGGCTGTACTAAGAGACGAAATTCTGTCTACGACACTTCAACGAAACATGGGAATATTTCTTGTTTGGCCAAATCGGATCATTTCCTTCTTCTACTTTTAATTTCCTTTCACTAAAACAGCTGCTTTTCATCCAGTCTATTAATATACGATAAAACCTTAAGTCCCTAACATACGGAAAGACCTACAACATTCCACAATGTTCCCTTTTTAGATCGAAATACTTCGATGGATTTCAATTCAGTGTAACATTTTGTGTAGATTTATATAGATAAAGAAGTAAAGCAACGATTTCACTGATAAAAGATACCCATTTGACACGCTTTTCTATGTAAAGTCGGGAAGGTGGGACTTTAAAATTATAAAACAAGTCAAGGTTTATGAGATATAGGCTGAGTCGGCACCCGTTGTCAAGGAAAGGCGACTGGTGCAGACTTGTACTGGCCGAGGCTGTTATCGATTCTATTCATAAGAGGAATAGGCCTATGCCGAATCACCTCCATAAGTACTCCATCTTTACCTACAGGTTTATGAAGAGATAATGGACCAGGTCCAAAGGGGTGGTAACTTGGTAGGTACGGTCTGCGTGGGACATTTCTCCGAGGGCCTGTTGGAGACGCTCGACTTGCTCCTGGGATAGGAATGGTCTGTTGTTTACCGGTAGGTGATGTGGGTGATGTCGGCGGTGCTGTCTGACTGAGTTTGTATTCGCACAGAGCGGATGGCCTGCTGCCCCATTCGAAGGGATCTTCACCTTCCCACCGAGGACCATACCTTCTGTAGTCATTCAAAAATAGAACAGCGCCCTCTCCGTAGTCCAATGGCTCGACCAGATCAAGGATACCCCTTTCACCGCTTAACCAGATCGGTCCTCGCCCACCCACCCTAGGCTGGTATAAACCGGTCCAGACCGGTGTGGGTTCTGCTGCAAAGCGACGGATCCAATCAAAAATAAAGTTATTCTCTTCGACGCTGTTGATTGTGACAAGCCCAGCGCCGGGTTGGTCAAAACCGCACTCGTTGTTGGCAGCAGCTTGAAAACCGCCTACGTAAGGAGATCGGCTGAATTTAAAGGGTATTATCCTGCAGGCAAAGATTTAAAGATGAATAAGAAAAAATAATTACAAACAATTCAACGATTCTACCTCTCGCTCTGTTTGTCTGGTATTCTTCTTTCTGCTTTCTCTGCTTTAAAAGCTTCAGTTGATTGCTGCTTTTTTGTATTCATATTTCACAAATGTTACAATTTAATAAACATAATCTACTTCAATAAAAACATAGCTTTTTATGTATACTCAACACATAGAAAAGTTGATTGGCTGAGGGGGGAGTGAGGATGATTTCAAATGATGGAATTTATTAATAGGTAAAAACTAGCTTCTGATTTGTAATTGTTACCCGCCCCCTTTTCTCTCTCTCTCTCTCTCTCTCTCTCTCATTTTTTCTCTCTCTCTTATTCCCGTATTCCTTATCAACAGCTTCATTTTCTGTAAGGCAAGCTCCACATATCATGACCTATACATTAAAACTAATTAAAATGTCAAAAACCCATATTAATGAAAACATCTTTGGCAACTTCACAAGTAAAGCTTAACTAAAACAACTACCAAATATCAAATTTGCATGAAATAATCACGGATAAATTAAAGGATTATATTTCCATAATTTTACTCGAACTATGAAACTTCATATTTCTGATAATTAACTGGATTATTTTATTATAATTTTATGATAATTCACAGGATTATCTTATTATCATTTATACGAATTATGAAATTTCCGTTATGGTTTGAGATTTTTTAAATTTAACAAGTCGAATTGTGAAACATGATATCAATGTTGCGTTTAATAAGCTGGGTTTTTTTTTCAATCTTCCATACATCTTCTATCTGATATCATTTTTACTTTATTCAGTACCTGGATATGAGATGGCATCTATTGAAGGAATGAATGTATAACATGTAACTCAGCCTCAGGAATATTTGGCTTAAAAAAGAAAACGTTTATTCCACTTCGTGTAGTTATCTAACTTAAGCCCACCACCCCCGATTATTTGTTATAGCGATAATAAACATATACATACATGCATATTATAGCAAATCTCCTTACGATTTAGGCTACATTTACAGGGAGATATCAAAAAAGGAATTTCAGGATATTTGACACAACCCTGTCTTCCGCCCCCCCCCCCCAACATTTGTATTGATATGTTCATGTCCCCCGATAACTACGTGGGTTGTTTGACCATAGTAAAAAGTTGCAATAAGACTAAATAAACTTATGAAATTAAATATTCTATTAGCCCCTCCCGTGTTCCCAAACCCAGCCTCTCTTGTTGATTATTGTCGGTGGTGTAGCAAGCCCTAATTTTCCCCCATCTGTTCTACTTCGGAAATGCTTCATTTGGACCCAATAATCACGTCATTATGGTTGTCATAGTGATTGATATTAACAGCATACCTTACTGCCTGCCTGTTTGAGTTGAAATATAAATAATTCTTGCAAAGTGGCACACCTCATGGGCGGATACAGAAACGAGGGGCAGAAATGATTATCAACGTTGTATCAAAGTTGCCAATAATTGAACATTGCTGAAAATAAAAGTGGTTGTATACTGATCGGTGCAACATTCGACAACCAAACGGTATATGCATGTTTTCTGTCACTGGGTTGAATTTAGATTGATGATTTAGATATCATGATGTCATTATTATGCCTAGGAAATAGCCGCATCCTCATTTTCAATCGTACCGTTTGCGGGACTCCAGCATATTTTTAATAACAATTTCCACTGTAAAGTTGAATAAAGTACTTGGTAATTTGAACACAGTATGGCTCCAATCATTAACTGTCGGCGTTGAAGAGAATAATATTGAAGTGGATAAAATTAAGACATGTCTATCATCATTTCTTTGTATATATCAGTAAGTGTTTAATTTGCAATTTCCACTATGAAGATAAACATAATTCTTTTCTTTTTTTGACACGACGGTATTCAACTCATTAAACTAATTCCAAAAGAGAAACGAATATTATCCTGAATAAAAATGAGAACCGATTATGTCGTGAACATATATATGACGTCGGAATAGCCTGTTTATAACCTTTTATGTTGTCCTTTTCGAGATGTGGTTGATAGAAGTACATTGATATTACTGCCCCGACGACTGCAATCATTCTGATTTTTTTTTTTAATAATGCTTTCTTCCTAGATGTTCTTATCACATCCCAAGCATAAAAAAATCCGAAGTACAAAAAATGCTCCATTTTTGCTTACCAATAACAACTTCCATTGTCCTCCGTTGAAAACCTAGGGCATCTTGTATGATTGCAGCTTCCGCTAGTTACCATGGCAACAAACAATAAGAAACACGGAGTATGTCCTCTCATCTTCTTAGATTTGTAATGATGAAGTTAGGGATCTACTGATGTAAGCGTCCAAAAGTTACCAATAAACTACACTTTCACGCAAGTGTTCCCCAAATGGCAGGAAAATAACGATTTGATATTAATGTTAAATCTGTTGAACATTCATGTGAAACATTAGAACAAATTTGCTTTAAAAAATGATACCTCCTCAATCCGCAACATCCGCGGGCGTACTGGTTATGCAAATACCCATATTTATGTAAAACATAATTTCGGTACATCCCAAAGCTGTGGTTTGCTGGATTAAATTAAGAACATATGTACCGAACGAGGTAGTTTCGGTATTACTATTATGCATTTATATTCAATTCATTCGAAACTCTGCTGCAATCAGTTTGGAGATTGACCAGATTCCAGATTGCCTAAACTGTCAGATTGGAGCCCGACAAAACGAGGATGAGTTTATCCATCAATAGGTGCCGTGAGTCAGCGCTAACCCTCTCGACCCCATGGAGAATAGCCGTTGCCTGCTCACGTATACCGTAGGCTAGCCCAAGCAGATGAGGGGTTAAGAAACGGAAAACTAAGGTAGGCCTGCGATTAAGGATTTGGCTTAAAAATGGGACATATAAGAATCTACCCAAAGAGGTCGATTTGTGAGGATATATGGAGATGATCATGGATTACAGGACATTATGAATCACATAATACTTTCTGGTTTTCATCATGGGTATTTAGAAATGATGTTAATAACACTTGAGAGAAATGATAAATGTTTGTAACTCATCGGGTCAACCATAAAGTCATTTCATAAAAATCTAATGTTTTCCTTATTAAGATGGCGCTACTTAAAGTATGAAAATTCTTAACTTCCCCTTCAGTGCATTATTTTTATAATTTTGAAAGTACAAAAAAAAAACAGTATCCCACACTCCGATACACCCACATAACATCTAAACCCACAGAATCAGGCATCTGCGTCGTACTCGGTTTCAGTGAGATTAATTGCACGACATAGTAACATGCACCACATTATCATCCCTTTGGCACAGACGCCTTACTGTGTGACTCTGCCAACACACCCACGCGCCTTCCCACATCCACTCACCCTCTGGGATTGAGCACCCACACATGCTCAAATGCCAATGCACTCGTAACGTTTTAACAAGAGGTGGAAAGCATAAGTTCGGTAGGTGGCATTAGCCTATACTGCCGTGACCCCTAGTAATATAGGTCAAATGATGCATGGTTTTAATCTTTAGTCAGTTATTAAATCTTTGTAACAATTTCCAAGACTAGAAAGCAGATATATGTACATATAAAAGTGGGGGTGGTTGGTATAAATATGAGAAACTTATTAAGGTTTGAGCGCTAAAATCATTAAGTATGCAAATCTCAGATTTATATATGTTATGGATAAGATTTACTTTAATGTTCTCCATTATGCCTATGAAGGTATTTTTTCTGACTTTGTTTTTAATGAATGGTACTTAGCAAGTATATTTTTTAAAAATTACATCAAAGCCATTTTGTATGCGGAAATAATTGGAAGAATTGTCGGACATTCATCATGACTGAACCAACATTTCGGTCAGGAGAGTCCTTCCTTATTACTGAAGCAAGATTTTGCAGATTACGTTGTGGAGGACGTGCGTGCCAATTTTCGGCGCGATCGCGCGGTCAACGGTCGAGGCTGTGGCATAGCCAAAATATCCCGGCCCTTTTAGGGTTAAGGTACTCAATACTTCAAATATCATAACATTAATTATACTAGACACATCTGTTTTAACTCCTTTAATCCTAATAATGAGGCGATTCCGGACTCAAAGTGGGACTCGGGACGTAAGATAACAAGGAGTCTTGTGATTGCTAGACTGCAACCTGACCACTCCCTGTACAATGCAATCACACACGTGATAGATCATGATCACTTAATTAATAAATTACAAGGTCAAGATACAGTGCTGATTAAATACACAGAGTAGCACGCCTGTACCCTACACGAACCGCCAGATTAAGGAGGGGTTTAAGATATCTCAAACATTTTTCTCTGTGTGTGTGAGGTTTGAAAATAAAGTTGAGGAGTGATGATGACGTTGCCTCGTGAAAGACACTGTATAGAAGTTATTAGGAAAGGTTGATTATACTACTACTACTACTACTACTACTACTACTACTACTACTACTACCACTACTACTAATAATAATTACAATAATAATAATTATTATTATTATTATTACAACAATGATAATAATAACAACAATAACAATATTATGGGTTTATATAGCATCTAATACATCTACTTCTCTCAGCGTTTTACAGACACATTATTACTCCGGCCATAGTGCATGATATAAAAGATGTGAAATCTGAGCATTTAAAACCATTAACCTTTAACCATTAACCATTAACCATTAACCATTAACCATTAACCATTGACTACTGAAACTGATTACTTCCTGTATTAATTGATTGATTGATTGATTTTATTTCTGCGTTCAATAGCATGATACAAAATATAGTAATACATGTATTACAGATTAAAAAATATATAAGCATATTGTCAGACATTAACAATTTATTTCTTGAATGCAAAGAAAATATGTATACAATATGGGAAATTAACATTTTACAATTAACAGGATTTGTGAACGCAGGAGACCGTCATCATGAGTGATTTGCTTGATGTCGATGGCGGCTTCAAAGTAAAAAAGCGACATAGAACTTTAAAAAAAAAAAATTGAGAATTAACCCTATCGTAATTAGATAATTCAATAATTAAGTGGTTAATATGATATTATTGGCTCATAGTCAAGATTATGACGATCAAGTGAAAAATTACTGCAACACATTATGACACTTCCACGAAATTTGCCTTTCTAAATTTGGTCTAAACTATAGTTTCGTGTGTTTTTGGTATATAAGGGCATTTCAAGATCAATGCTTGTCATGTCGCATTCTACTTTGATAATCTTCCACATAGGAATAACAGAATGAGTGCTCACAAATAATTTCTTAACATTTACCAGAATATAAGTTTCTTGTAAGTTTGCAGACATGATATAATATGATAATATACTATTGTTATTTCTCTTTCAATTCAGTTATAGGCGATGCAGACATTTCAAAACTTTGCATAGATTAGATTATTTCATAAGTAGGCTTCCGCCTCAGCGAAAGTTGATATAATACTCTTATACCGACCCTCTCATCCTTCATATATATATATAATTAAGCCTTTGAACTTTTGACAGTAACTTTTGTCTCGACATCTATTATTTATTATTATCTAACGGGATCAAATATCAGACTTTGGTAATAGGAAATAGAAGAACTGGGGATATAATTATTTGAATAACAATGCTTTAAGTCTCAATTTCTGCAATTAGCTCTTCGTACAATGTCGTATCAAAGGGTTTTGTCTGTCGTCATGATAATGATTCATTGTGAATTATCTGCATTCGATTACCTAGAGCTTATTTTAAAATGAACAGTAGAATATGCAGCTGTAGGAGTGAGGGTACTATTTCTTACTATGCGTTTCATTTCCATCCTTTTTTTAAAATTATTTTACTCACTGCGATCTAATAATGAGGTGGCTTAGAAAATGAACGACGATTCTGAAAGACTGAACGAAAAATTTAATGTTTTGGGGTTAAGATTCAAAGAGACCATAACCTTATGAAATTAAGTAGGTCATTCAATAAAATATGTGTTATTCGCCATGAGTAATACGCTGATAATTTGTGATCCATATGTATGTTAGCTGATCCAATTCCTTTCATTTCATGGCCTTAGCCATGCCATCAAGTACCTTCAAACATTGTTTATCTTACTTCCTGTCACGAAGTGCTCTGAATAATTACAAATTATGTTAAGGGTCGCCAAAGGGAAGTGATAGCTTGCAACTGAACATCCCCATAATTACCTAGAATATAAACGATAAAATACGATGCCCTCGTTATTAGATTACACCTCCAACGGTCAAAACGCCAGTAGAGATTTGTTCAGTTTTGACAATTCTGACCCAAGATAAACGGCGTTTTTAATTTGGAGGAAAGTAAAATCCACCCGCGTCATTGACAAGGAAAATAAGGATTAAACAGTTTGACTTGTAGCTGGCCAACCGTTGATACTTCACGAAGATACTACGCGTAGGGAGATACAGCAGCTGCTTCTTGTCGGCATTTGAAGGGTTAATAAATATAAAAGATCAATCTGATTGACTTGAATCATCCGAACACTTGGATGAGAAACACCTCAAGGATATGCTATTCTTGGTTCCTGGTTTGACCTATTAAGGAAGTGGTCACTTTAGCATTTTCGAAGCTGCAATGCTTTGGGACTTTGCTTGAGGACATAAATGTTAGAAGGGAATCAGTGGCGACAGAATAAAAGCGAAGACTTACCGTTATTAAAATTTGGAAGGTATTGCAATACATCATAGAGCGTTTTAACTTTTAAGAGGAAAAACGTAGAAATGAAGAAATCAGTGAAATAAAACGGTTATCTTTTCCCTGTGGCGTTTTCATCGATTTTAACAAGCCTAATTATATTACGTAAATAATTTACAACCACAATTTACATGTACCATGTATTTTATGTTTAGAATCGATGTATGCTGCTGCAAATGTATGCAAATACGCTCCTTCATTTGTGCAGTTTGTCCATTTTGCACGTAATGCGTGTCCACATGATGTTGAGTCAAAAATATGCCTTTGTGAAAACAAAGACCGCCTCTTTAAAGGACCACATGTCACGTTCAAGCCTCTACCAACGTAGTCTAAGACCACAGCTCGATTAAGACATTTATCTTCTCTAACTAGAATGGTTTTTATGACTTTATACGGATATTACATGCAGAAGCTACGAACTGCTTCTTCCAAGACCCAGAAAAAAACCAAGTTCTCGACAGACGATAATAACAGAATGAATAATTATTCCGCGCGTCGCCAATTCAGGTGCACGTGTTCGCAGCGGAAGTGACTCGTAAAGTCAATATCAAAAGCACTAAATTGATTAATTAGGCACCCAGAGTAGTCATTATAGCATGTGATTAGATCACATCTTGATCGAGAAAGTGTGAAAGCTTTGGACTGTTCGGGTAGGTGCTAGACTTTTTTTATTCGACACTGAACTATGTATAATTTTTAAGTAAAAATGAATTTATTATCATTCAACAAAGATACGATATCGTATTTAATACATAAACAATGATGGATATAGCAGAAGTTCATTAAATTTCCCTGCTCTCTCTCTCTCTCTCTCTCCCTCTCTCTCTCTCTCTCACTCCCTCTCTCTCTCTTTCTAATCGCCAGCGCAGCCATCTCAGACTCTCTAAGCGGGTAGTTCGATCTCATGATCATGTTTCATTGATCGAACATGGATACATACATACATTACATTTCATTTATCGTCATTTACTGTTGCATTGATGTACCCTTTTTCAAAGCTTATAAACCCTACTATTCGGCTCGTTGACATGGTCCTTCCATTATTAACTTTAGTTATCTGTATCAGTATGTCTTAGAATGTAAAAAAAAACATCAGGGAAAGCTTAAAGAAAACAATGAACTTGTAGCAATGGAAAATGGATGTTGTATTTTCAATAACAACAATGTGGAATGTATTTATCAGAATTGGATTGATTCTTTTCACTTGAAGTTTTGAAATTAAACTATATCACTCATGATAAACAACGATAAAGAGGAATCGATGTTATTTCTTCCAAGGTGGTTAGAATATAGGTCATTGTAGTTGATAAACAGAGATTTTACGAATTATGTGTGAATGTGTGCATATTATGGAAGCGTATTTATGTGTGAGCATTTTCAGGAATGATCATAATTTTAATCCTATCTAAATCCTATTTAAATCAGAATGGACCTCTCCGGAATGCTACTGAATCGAAACATTACATTTAAGTAACTGTATCACATAGCTTACAACGCATACTAATTTAAGAAACCTGCATATATACGCTGAGTCAAAACATGAGTCGGTAGCTAAGAATAATATAATATTGGATTATGCATAATGAATGCCACCTTGACTAAAATTTCCACTATCATGAAGTTCAATATATTACGAGGACAGCATTACGGAAATGTATATTTCTTCTTTTTTTTTAATGCATATTTCTTAAAGCATGAAATGCAGGAGGATATAGGATTATCAGAAAGAGTATATATCGGAATTTTTCACCTATATACTTTTTCCCCCAAGGAAAAGGAAAATGATCTTGGGAATCCCGCCAGCCGGCTCTCATATGGCTCTCTCTCAGGGTAAGAGTGGGAGGCAAAGAGGAGCACGAAGAATAAATATGACAAATTTTTTTTTTAAAGCCCTTGAAAATGTTTCCCCCTGCACATAAAATGACTTTTGATCATCATTGATACGATCCAATGCCTTATACGATCTTTAAAGGTTTGACAACAATTAGCTGCTTCCTTCCAGGGAGAATTACGCGACGGGGAAAGTATATTTTTATGTGAGAAAGAAAAGAAAGAGACCGGAAGAGAGATAGAGAGGGGAAAAGAGGGGGCTGGGGAGAGAAAAAAATCAAATGCATCGGCGTCATGTTTGCCAACTGAAAAATGAAAAACGTTCAAGCGTTTTAAAATCGGAATATAGTTAATACTATTAATTTCACTGAATTTCGAAGATGGGAAGACATCCTCCCCTCTAATATGCAAAGATCGAAATCAACGAATGTTTGCTTGACCATCTGACCATCGTGATCAAATGAATGAGGAAATTATGCTTAAAGGTCAAGACTTGGTCTGAATTGACTAATACTGTCATTTAGCATGTTTAGTGGATCAGTATTTGCTCGTTTGTTTGTTTTTAATAAATAAATGGTTAGATTTGGAGCACCTAATAAGGGCACAAATGTGTATTTTCTTCCCATATAAGGAGCTGTAGTCACCCTTATTCGCATGTGGTGACATAATAACAGAAACATATCGAGAGATAAATGAAAGTTTGCTTGACCAACTGCCCAATGTGATCACAGGAATAAGGAAATGTGGCTTTTAGGTCAGACCACGTTTCAATGGGGATATCAATTTTGAAGTTTTAAATCAAGTCGTTTTGCCCGATTTTATACAAACGTATGAACTGTAGTCCACGTTGAAACCCCCTACTAAAAGGATTAAATATATAAGTCTACTGACTTGTACTGTGCCAAGTGACAACATCCTCACCCGAAAAAAATATCATGATTCGCTAATTAAATGAATAAACAACAGTATGTCTTTATGAAATTCATTTCTTAATTTAATTTCTTGACTTTTGTTTATTCATTCAGGGGCAATTTACAGTAAATGGTATAGCACAAAGAAAAGGAAACCTGTCAATTTTAAGTTAAATCATACTAAGTTCTATTAAATACAAGCCTATATCTTTAATCCTATCTACTGAAATCAACAAACTGGTTCATATAGATGTGAAGAAACCAGGCAGAACGCTTTCCATAATTTATGTGAAGACTTCATTATTCATTATTATCCCGCAAAGGTGAGGTAAATACACAAAAAACGATTTCACGATAAGGAATGAATTTATTATTTATTATCATTATTATTTATTTTCTAATAAATAATCACACAACTGATTACTCTGCTCTAATTAACAATCGTTTTCTCTATCCCATTATAACGACTTCGAAAATGTTTTTAAAGTCATAAATCAGCGAAAGGTCAAAGCTTTAAATCATATGAAATATCATATAATTTTGTTTATTCAAGATACGCTCTCTGTCTTTGTTGAAATCGGTTTCTTCAGAAAACATTATTCTATCGTAACTGTTCAATGTAGAAATAATTTCTAAGATTCCCCTCCCCCTTTCAATAATTTCAGTCCTAGGTGTTCAACGTTAAGATATATTTCACTTTCTGAAAAAACAATTATCTTCTGTTTTCTTTTCCGACTTCATTGCGCGCCAAACATCAACTCACTATAAGACACCTACCAACTTTGCCGATTTTCAGTCGTAGGTGACAATTCGCAATAATCGCAATCTCCATTGCATAATTGTAGAATAATTTAAGTACATTTGTCTGCATTGTAAGTAAAGGAAAGAAAATACAACACCATATAGATGTTTTTTTTTAATCTTTTTTTTTTCTTTCCTTGATTGGTCATATTCATTCATATCCGTCCTCCATTCATTACCACACATTATTTCACCGGGGCCTACAGCTGTACAAGCTTGCTTTCATGTGGGTCCCATTATATTTCTCGCAGTAAAATGGCTACATTATATTGACCATTTACCTTTATGTTATTTATGTATGTATCTATTTTTGAAATGTAAATGTATGTTCATGAGAAATATGAAAATCAAATAAATGAAATGAAATGAATGAAATGAAAATGTATTCAACGGCATACTATACGCTCCTTATTTGCCAGAAGGCTACTCTTTCATCATCATTGATATTTTTAGCATCAATTAGAATCTCTACGTTATTTGGAAACTTTGGTGTCACTTTAATAAATGGCCAAAGAAGTCTACATTCAAAAGCACATAACAAGGTTATAAAAATGAAGTGCCCCCATGCATGAACATGCGTCCTATTTCTTAAATAAAGTCACATAATTGCGTCAGGGCGGGCCTCCATGATCAAATCCCCAAGGCATCTTGTCTTTCATATTTCATCAAGTTGAAATAAAAATATCTGAACAGAGAAAAGGATATTGACAGGTAGATAGACACGTTTGTTGCCAGAGCTAAAGAGGCACCTATAAAACTGTCGTCTTAATAAGGTAAACAGTTGTGGGCAATGACTTTGAAGGAGGTACACTTTTGAAACAAGGCCTACATTTCTGAAACATTTTATAATAAAGATGACGCAGGCTAAAGCAAAATTAAATCTGCGCCTTGATTTGCATGATAACATAGGTGGAAATGAAAAATAATGTGTTGTTTACAAAAAAAAAGATACTAACATGATATTGTTGCCAATATGTATGCATATCCCTATATGGATGCTAGGCGCCTACAAAGTACTAGTATAATTACCCTGTCTTTATTCTAATTGCCCTACTGCACTGTAAGCATTCAAGAAATAACTTCCTACAAGCACTGGTGTAGCCAGGGGCACAAGGGGGACACGCCCCCTGTTCATTCACCCTCGTCTGTGCCCCCTCCCCGTTCGCAAAGGTATGACTACATCACTGCCTAGTAGTAGTAATCCAATTACTACACCCGGGTGAAGAGCGGAAAATGTATGCCTAATGTCTTGGACATCACTATACCACCCCTGGGACTCGAACCGCGAGCCATATCATCCACAGACCAGTTACGCATCCACTATACCCCGAAACCACCATGATGAACTATGTCACATGGTTAAGGCACTGTAGCCGTCTCCAAAATTTCATAAACGTGGGAGGGCGGCGGTGAATTTCTACTCCCGAAGACTTTGGAGGGCGTGGCCAAGGCATGAATATCTGAATAAGCCCGCGTACTGTCGGCCCATTGTATGTTGTAAGATAATTGTGGTCTTTCCTTGAAGGACGACGATTGTTTTCTATGTGTTAATTTAGTCAGTCTAAAAAAGATCAAAAAGAAACAGACATTGAAGAGCGAGGTAGCAACCTGTGAATCTGGAAAGTTTTAAAAATAAGTGCAAATTAGAAGGATGGGTGGCAAAAAAAGCTTGCTTTTATCTATGTTGATAACAGAATGGGTTCTACGCAGTTTGAAGGTTTTACAAATAATGTACGTGTGGGATTTGTAACAAGAGCATAAAAATTAATCCTGTATTCGAACGTGAAAGGGTTTCGACAGTTGCTACTTCAGGAACACATGTTCATAGAAAATGGGGTATGTGGAAAATTTTCCGGAAAAAGGGCCTTCCTTGCTTCTCCTTGTAATGTATGATTTACCCCTTAATTTCATACTTGATGGTAATCTATATTGACAAGGTTCTTACAAGGTGTGCTCTAAAAGATACATTTTTGCACCATTTGTTTTTTGGGGAAAGATAGAGAGGGGCCTTGTAGGTAAAATGAAATGAGTAATACTCGAAGAAGCAGGGTAATTACTGTTAGTCGTGGGCTAAACGTGAGGCTTACAAAGAGGTGAAATAGAGGTATATTAAAGAAACAGTATTAGTAGTAGTAGTAGTAGTAGTAGTAGTAGTAGTAGTAGTAGTATAGTAGTAGTAGTAGTAGTAGTAGTAGTAGTAGTAGTAGTAGTAGTAGTAGTTGAAGTACTAGGTGTCACAAAAAACATTTAGTTTAATAGTTTTTTAACTATTAAGGATCAAAAGTGGGAAATGTTTTTTGTAACACCTAGTAGTAGTAGTGGTAGTAGTAGTAGTAGTAGTAGTAGTAGTAGTAGTAGTAAAGTAGTAGTAGTAGTAGTAGTAGTAGTAGTAGTAGTAGTAGTAGTAGTAGCAGTAGTAGGAACAGCGATGGTAGTTGCAGTGTTGAACATATTTACCTATGCAAGCATCTTTGCAGGATTTATTCATAATCTTTTTTTTTAATTTGTAAATCATTCAATCGTTCATTCAGAAATTGTTGTCGTCGTTGTTGTTTCATTAGAATCCTTAAACTATAAACATAAAGCTTAGTTATTGAGCTCGGGGGAGGGGCTCAACGTTTTGGCAAAGAGTCAATTAGAATTTTAATCCCATCTTCTTCTCAAAATAACTTAAGATCGTTACACAATTACCTGAACACAAAAGGCCGATCAGTTTAAATATATCTCACCAACTCCAAAGGGAACAATGATAACGTATGGCTTTAATCCAAAAGGTTCCTCCAAGTCCCTTCAGAGTCCTTGTACTTAAAGATAAACTTGAGTTCTGGTCACGCGATTGCATTGTGAAAGAAACTGTCTTGAAGCAATTGGGAAAGGTTGATCATGTCTAAATAAGAATTGATTTATACTGTGAGGTTTTAGAATCATCAGAGTCATAAGAAATCAACCCAAAATTGCTCAAAAGCACATGCACCGCACACAGAAATGGGTGTATGGGACCGCACACAGATATGGCATGAATGTTCTGCCCGAATACTTCAGCTAGTTTTTGTCATATTTCGAATCTAAGGGCATCTGAAGAGAAATCATTTTCAGGGGACATTTCTACTGTGATGTTCTTCCAAACTAATATAAGAGTAATGAGAAAGCTCACAAATTATTTTTCACCTTTCCTAGAACTCAAGCTTCCCTTTAATTTTGACATTTGTAGATTGCATATGTCCCCCTTATCCGAGGTACCTACCTATAGGATAATAGTATGCTTATGATGTTGATAGCAATCTTCCCTTGTTATTGTATACATCAAATTTGAATTGAGGTATTATACACATATCAGTACTATTGCCACGGATAATCTCTTCATTAACCCCATCATAAAAAGTATATATTTCATACGACGTTGGTATTTAAAATACTTAGGAAAACATATTGAACAGACTATCGGAAAAATACATGTTGTATGTCTAACTAGAATTCCGACCCTTGTTTGCTGCCCTTTATATCTCCGTTTTGCTTATTGGACTATGTAATGCAATCAAACTACGGCCCATGTGTTTATGTTCATGACCTTTAAAGGGAAAGTTAAGTTCTGGGAAGGGTAAAAATAATTTGTGAGCTTTCTCATCCTATTATGTTAGTTTGGAAGATTATCATAGTAGATATGTCCCCTGAAAAGGATTGCCCTCACATTCAAAATATGACAAGAAACAGCTGAAATGTTTGGGCCGGAAATTTGTGTGTAGTCCCACGTACATATTTCTGTGTGCAGTGTATGTGAATCTCAGTAGAACTGAGTAAATCTCTTATCATTTTGGTGATTCCCAAACCTTACAGCATACACAAATTCTTATGTGCAATAATCAACCTTTCCGAATTGCTTTCTTTCACAATTCAAGATCATGACCAGGGCCCTGTTGCATAAAACTTACCATTAACGGTAACTTTGCCATCAATTGTAACTCCCATGGATACCTTGAATTTGATTGGCTGTTGAGTGATATTACCATGGTAGTTACCACTGATAGCAGACTTACCATTAATGGTAATATTCAACGGGGCCTTAACATCAACAGAATAACCAAGGATGTGTACCTTAAACAGCAAACTGTTACATAAGATTAATTATGCAAACCATCATTTACATAGATTTGAGTTTCGTGAAAATGAGTTGTGCTTATATTGCAAAACTTTAAAAGAAACTTATCAACGTGTGTTTTTTAATGTAATAGGATATTAAAGGGAGTGTGGGGAAAATATGCTGATAAGCTGAATTTACCAACTCTGAAGAAATTATCCTGGAAAGAATTCATATTGGAATAAATGACAATACTATAAAAACAGGGCAATTACTGAACCATATTATGATTTTGATTAAATTTACGATTTTTCACACTAGCGAGAATGGAGATCCCCCAAATGCAAAAGAAATTATAGATGAATCAATTGAAAATAGAAATGAAGATAAAACACTTGCAATGGAAAGGGATACTCTTTAAATCCATTTAAAGAAATGGAAAATATTGGAAGGTTGTGGTTCCCCCCCCCCCTCGAATATATGTTCACTGTATATAACTTTAGTTTCTCACAATGATAAATAAGAGATATGGAGGCATATATTCTAGACCCTATAGCCTACCCTTTTATTTTATTTTCCTTTCTTTTCTCTCCCCTCTCCTTTTGTTTGATTTCGTATCACTTTATTGTCAATCTTCAATAAAGGAACGTAGTATAAACATAATAAGAGTTGCACATTCACAAATATAGCGGTAAGAGTAGTCCAGGTCCTAGCACATTACTGCCAAGGCAGGACATACAATACAAAACATACAAAAAAATACAAGTCATATAGTATCATAAAACATGATTGGCGAGATAGATCTTATTTATAGTTATAATTATGTATTCAGGTATATCAGTTTAAGTTTTATATTAAAGGCCAAGTCCACCTCAATATCGTAAATTTCTAGAATCATGTATATGTTTTCTATTGTTATTTATGTATTTCGCTTCTCTCCATGATTATTTTAATTTATTATTAATGTATGAAAAAGAATATGAGGCAAAAATACATAGTTCAACTTTAAAATATTTGAATCCCTTTTCTTCCCCTTTTATATACATATAATATCCAAAAATTATCAGGGGCGTTTCATGAAAGGACCTGTCAGATATTTTATCCGACAAATTTGCTCTCAGCCAATCAGATGCAAGAAATTTAGTAGCTTATAACAGTTGTCGGATAAATTATCCGACAAGTTCCTTTCATGAAACGCTCCCCTGTTTATAATATCAAATACAGTGGTCGGTTTCGACTTCTTTTCAGACGAAAAATTGTCGTTTCTATGGTTACGGTTGATGTTTTCAATGGGTAATCAAAATTAATGTAGCATTTTGTTTTTACAGATACACACACGGATTTATGTTTTGACTTTGTAATGAAGTATGATTTAATTTTTAAAATTGAACGATTCTATACTAAATACATACGTGAGGTCAAACTTAATTTATACAGTCTGTATGTAACAGACTGAAGGATAATATATTGATAATGATACTAACAATAAGTGTAATGATGATGAAGATGAAAGTGAAATTAATGAAAAATAGTAATAACAAAAACCAAAAGCGACAATAATAATTTTTAAAAAAATATCTAACGGTTCGTATTTTATCACGAAAAACAGCTCTAAAACCACATTGCAGGGTTGTGTTCTTGAATTATATTTTCTTCTTTATTATGTTGTATGTTTTTCAACTTTTTAAAAATACAAGACCTGTGAAATATCCAAGATTTACTAATAGACTGACTCCTCATAAGAGGACTGTGGATCACATGGTTCGTCATCGGGGCTATCAGCCTCGCGCACTTTCGGTCTCAGAGGCTGGTGCCAAATTATCAACACCACTTCGATATATGGAACCCGGCGTGGCGTTATGATTGATATTGAGTGCGTTTGTAGTTAAAGAGTAGGTTGAGTTCCGTTAAAAGTTAAATATAATTTGTGAGCTTGATCATTGTTTTTATGTTAATTTGGAAGAATATCCTACAGGAAAATGACCCCATAATAGCATTGCTTGTAAGATGTCCTGATATTCGAAATGGTTATGACCAGTAACTCCTTGATTTGACAAGTAATAGCTGAATGGTTTGGACCACAATTTCGTGCGACATGTGTGTGTTTAGTCCCACTGTCAAATGTACACATTTCTGTGTTCAGTGACCGTGATTTTCTGCTGTAATAAGTCATTTTGTTAATTATCATTTTGATGACTCCAAACTCTCACAATACACACCAATGATTATGTAATACAAAATTGGGATAATCGACCATTCCCAATTGCTTCCAGACATTTTCTTTCCCAATGCAATCGTATGGCCAGAACTCAATATCTTCTTTAAGTTAACACTGGTACTACAAGAGTAACATGGCGACAGAGCTTGGTCAGCTGGGAGGAAATGACAGAGAGAGAGAGGAGGGGGGATGAGATGGAGGTAAACGTATGGTCCAGAGATGGCTCCCTCCCCCTAATCCTCCTCTTTTCTCAAAAGGATGCCAATACGTGCTATATCACGTGCCAAGAAACTGTGCACATGAAAGAAAACGTGATAAGTACCCAGTCCAAAATGCGAAGATTCTCATCACTCCTCAACAACGCAGTAAGCATATAGTTTTGGGATACCACATATATACACATACATTTAAAAATAACTACAAAACATAAGCATGAACTAGCAACAAAATGCTAGGATACTGCCTGAAAAAACAAGACAATACAAGGAGAAAATAACCGTATGTACACATATACAAAACAATTATATACAGACGGTAAAGAATACATTGACCATAAAGTTTGTTCTCATATCGAGAGTTTCGGATTAATAATAATGTATGTAATGTTTGACTCAGGTTGAAAGGTATAAACATAATTATATTGAGTTCAAATTAAAAAGGATATTAACATGTTTGGTAGAATTGAACCATACTAAGGAGGAACCAGCTGAAAAGGGTGCTTCACGAATGATTACACGATCATGATAACATCCATCTGACATAAGCATACAAAGTAATAAGCATTACCTAGTAGGCCTAAACAAATTAAAAAGCAGTTTTGGTTCTAAAAGGCCCTCTCGTATTATTGCAGGTCGTGTTTGGAATTAACTGATTTATACATAACAATATGGACATATTTATCTTTAAAAATCAAAGAAATATAATAATCAGGGCAAGAAATACCGCTCATCTGCATCCTCCAATATTCCATATTATTCATGTAGTGAAAAGCATAAAGTCGACAAATAAATTCGATTTGTGAATTAAGTAGTACTGCACAATAGGTATTGTCACAATCACTGCACCTAATCAGAAAGGGAAAATCATATTTGTCTTTCACACGATTGGCAAAATGAAGAAAAAGGATCTATGAAGCCTGCTTGACCATTAATCATCAACTTTTACCTATTATCAATCTCACCCACAAAGTTGCATGTGTCTCATTTACACGTTGTTCCGAAGAGTCGCCCCTCCCCCTTCTGGTGCCCAATCACCGGAAGTGAAGCGCATGAGAGTGAGTTGTAAATTGACATAGGACAGCGAAGGAGGGGGGGGGGGGGGGGAGACGAAATGACACATTACTAATTTGACCAAGAGGCATTGTATAAATAGGACCGTAAGCATAGTACCATCATTACCGGTTCGAGTTGACCATTTACAGAACCACCGACGCTTCTCTCCTCCAACCCAACCCACAGTCGAATCACGTTACGGAATTTTCATCAGCAAGAAGTCTCGCTCATCGCCCGAAGAGATGAGAGGTTTCGTGTGTGTGTTGGTGTGCGTGGCGGCTCTGGCGACCCATTCTCGAGCCCAACTGCCAGGAAGACCCGTTTTCCCTGGTCAAGGGGGGCATGGTGGCGGACAAGGCGGAGGACATTGGCACGGTCACGGCGGTGCCGGAGGACCAAGTATTCAACCTGTCAACCCAGACCCAAACAGAAAGGAGGCATGTGCAAAGTTCTGGCTTCAAGAGGGAGACAGCTGCTATCTGTAAGTTCCACCAAATCCAAAGATCTATAACGTTATTACTTAATGGATTTTAACTTTCCATAAAGTGGAAGGTATAATCTTGTTGCAGAAAGTAGGCTACATCTTTGGAAATATTCATCATTATTTATTAAGTATTTTACGTAATGATAAATCAAAGGGGTTTGGTATCTTGCATTCCGATATGTTTTAGTTTTTCACAGTTGATCTGTTCCACAAAAGGGTATTTTTTAAATGCAAATACTGGAAGTCACAATATATTGGCATGATTTGATTGATTTTATTTTATTCGTCAGGTATATTGCAATACAAACATAACCAGGTACCATGACAGGATAGCCCATGAAAGCCGAAATGGCTTATTTCCAATGGGGTCCTTACCTAAATAACTGATTAAAAAATACACTAAGAAAACACATTAGTACGGCTACAAGACTATCGTACACGTACGACAAGTAATAAGAATGTACTAATTAAAAGTAGCAAAATAAAACATAACATTTTTTATAAAGTAGGCGAAGATTACATAAATGTGAAAACAAGACTTACTCAACGGAAAAAAACTATATACGGAAAATCATAATGAAACTATCGATAATAAACGTTGGTTACATAAGTCAAATAATATAGGAAAAAAACCATCTGAGCTACAAAAAGGAGAGGAGAAATATAGTTATGGAGTAGACACATTTTTCAAATGATGCTTCAATACCCTTTTAAAATGTAAAAAATTCTTAACTGACTTAACATGATTTGGGAGGGAATTCCAAAAAAAGAATACCGTTAAAATAAAAAGAATTTCCAATTTGACCTTTCCGCTTAGGCACTACGAAATTAAACTGACTATTTCTAGTGTCATGCCTATGAACACTTGAAGAGCGAGTAAAATTATTTGAAATATAGTGATCTGCATTAGAGTAAAAAATCTTATGTACATGGTGAATTAAAAGTTGATGTGATCTAAGGTTTACATGAAGAAGACCAGCTGTTTCAAGTTCACTCTTCCCAATGTGTGTTCTTGGTGGTAAGTGATTGATAAATCTTACAATCTTATTTTGAATTATTTTTAACTTGTTTTGATCCACCTTGCCTAGACTGCAGTACCATGCCGCATTAGCATAATCAAATAAACATTGTATTAAGGAAAAACTTAAAATGCGTCTTGATTTTAAGTTCATGCAATTTTGATAACGATACAAGAATTTTAGACGAGCATTAGCTTTTTTGACAATACTGTCAACCAAACTTGAGCAAGAAAGATCACTAGCTATATTTAGTCCTAAATACATCACAGAATCCTGTCTCTTAATGAGTTGATTGTTATAACTTATATTGAAATCATCAGTATACTTCAGCCTACCCCGCGAACAAAACAAAATACTTTCGGTTTTACCAATATGTAAGCTAAGCTTATTTGCTGTCATCCAATTAACACAGTTTGATAATTCTAAGCTAAGTTTTTCCCCGATCAGCTTAGGATCAGTACCAGAATATAGTAACACACTGTCATCCGCATATAAAAGTAATTTACTGTCGTTGACACAAACACACATATCATTAATGTAGCACATGAAAAGAATAGGACCTAATATGCTCCCCTGGGGAACTCCGCATCTTATGGGCATAGAATCGGAGAGTACATTTTGCAACGAGACAACTTGATGACGAATGGTCAAGTAAGACCTAAACCATTGCACACATGCAGAATTTAAACCCATTACTTCTAATTTACTTAACAGTATATTATGGTTAACGGTATCGAAGGCTTTTTGCAAGTCAAGAAGAACCATCCCAACAAAACGTCCTTGGGAAATTTCGTTCCTCACAAAATCTAACAGGTGAATAAGACAAGTTTCAGTGGAATAACCATTTCTAAAACCAGATTGAAATTCGTATATTATTTTGTTTTCTTGAAAGTAGTTCTCTAATTGGGCATACACACATTTCTCTAGGACCTTCGAGACTATACTTAAAACGCTAATCGGTCTATAATTGCTAACATTAGTTTTATCTTTCTTTTTATAAAGGGGTGTTACTTTTGCAATTTTCATTTCATCGGGGAAGGTGGAGGTTGAGATAGATAAGTTAATAATGTAAGTTAAAGGTTTATACAAATATTTAGCTCCATCCTTCAAAAATCTGGCAGGTACCAAGTCAAGCCCGGTACTTTTTGATATTTTCAACTTATTTAATTCATCTAAAACAAACTTTTCTTTGACAGGAGAAAAAAGAAAACAACTTTTCGACACACCCTTAGTGTCGTATAATTTTTGTAATTTAACATTGTCCGTTCCAAATTCATTTGTGTTGCTATCTGGCAGATTACTAGCTAATTTTTCTGCCACAGTTGTGAAATAATTGTTAAATTCGTTCGCTATCCTCATATTTTCATGACATAACTCCCCTTGGATATTAATAACATTCTGTTTAATATTCTTTTGTTTGTTTTTACAACCTAAATCTTTCAGATTCTTCCACAACTTTTTAGAATCATTTTTATGCTCATCAATTCGATTTTGGAAGTATTCATCTTTAGCCTGTCTCACTTTTCTTTGCACCAAATTACGTAAAAGTTTATATTTCTTTTCTAATTCTAAATTACCACAATCCTTTTTCATTCTTTTAAAAGCTATATTATCATCATGATCATGTTTTTCATATTTAATACACAAAATACCCTGCAAAAGTACAGAATTAGATAGAAAGCATTCAACTTTTTTTTTTAACGTGCTAAAATTGTCAATGTTCACAAGGTCGGCAATGCTAAGGTGTAGATTTTCTATTAAACTTCATAGTTTGTTAACTTTCTGCATTATGTTATAATTGTTGTATAATATATATTACATATGTAAGTATGTATTTAAAGGCAACCCCACCACAAGCCGCGTGCTTCCTGTGACCCTCCCCTCCTTCCACCATGTTTTTGGTGAAAGTACATTTCATTTTGTATTGATTTGATTACGAGAAGGAATTAAATGCATTTTTAATCTGAATCTGAAACTTGCCGAACTCGACCCAGGTGTAGTAAGTGGGTAAGACAAAATCATCTAAATTCGCTGTCCATGCGTTAGGATATATCTTCCCCGCAATGAGAAAACGCTGAGAGATCTTACTGGAGGAACAGCGAAACGCGACTGGAAACATATCTGTCTCGAATCAGTTGGCCCGTCTGATCTGAGGCTAACACCAAAACAAGTAATTTTGAATTTTAGTGACTTCTTTGCTCAAAGTGCATATTCTGGGGGGGGGGGGGGGGAGGGGGGGGGGGGGGGGGGGGGGGAATTATCTTTAATATGTCATGCTTAAAAATCGCAGATATTTCCCCATTTTATTAATTATAACATAACTTTCTCTTTCCTGAATCTTGTCTAAATGGTCCGTTTTTGTAAGCGCAATTTTCATAGACAGTGATAGATGAGATACAAAAAAGAAACCTTGATGTATGAAAATATAATGAGAAAGAAATGTGCCTACAATAGCCTCCCGCAAAGGATAAAAAATAACCGCCCAATTTATAGTATAGACATAAATGTTATAATTCGAAATTAGAAAACATCCATTATTTTTGAACGGTTATCCAGTTATTGGATTTAACCAAAGCAAATCCTCGACAAGTTCAAGCGTATGATTATGTACTAGAGGAGTAATCTGCCAACTCTTCTTACGTTAGATTACAAGCAGTCAGGAAGCTGGCATTAAGGGAGAGATTCGTGTTGTTGGACCCATGTTTCTGATTGTGTTTTCTAAAGATTTCATTTTAATCGTATTTCTTGTTAATTATTTTGTTCATTTCTTCTTACGCATCGTAGCTTAACTGTAACTTACAATAGCATCACTAAAAACAGGGGGAAATTAGGTTCAACCGACTGACAAACAATCTTCAGCCCCTGCAAAGATTTTCTGTCAGTAACCATTCTAAATCGGGGACCCGGGTTCGATTCCTGGAAGAGACCCTTATTCAACGTTTTTATTTTGTTTCCATAGAAAGGAATAAATGAGGAAACATGTCACAAGCTACACATGTTGATTTTGTTATGTTTATTTGGTGTAGTACTTAATTTCTAAGACAGTTGCTGATGTTAATTTAATTCACATCAGATTAATACCTTTCTTTCAGATCGACTGACAGGTGGATCTACCACGACATGGACCTCTTTTTTAATACGTGAATGCATTTCGGAGTGATTTGTGGAATATCTAATTATCTTTGCTTATTTCAACCTCCTTTATTCTGCAGTTTTGACAGTGGCGCCTTCCTGAGACAAGTGGCCGCTAACGCTCCTGTCGTTGTCAACAACCAGGATGGGCTTTTCCAGGCTGCTGCAAACACATACTGTAGCAGGATGTTCCCCGGTGCTTCTCTCGTGACAGTCAACAACCTGGTAGAGAACAACTTCCTTTACGAGTGGGCAGTCAGGATGATGGTAGAGCCTGTTCCAGTCTGGATCGGTCTTCACGTCGGCCCGATGGGACAGTGGCAGTGGTACAGCGGAGAACCAGTAAACTACACCAACTGGGAAGGGATGATGGTCCCTATGCCAGAGCCAGGTCTAGGAGCCATGATCTTCGATGCTGACATCATCAATCAGATGTTCAACAACCAGGTGGAGATCACTCCTCAGTGGGTTCCAGAACAGGCCAGGAATGACCGACACGCTATCATCTGCGAGTACCACCCATCTGGTATGACGGCAGGTACGGAAGCTCCAACTACACCTACAATGGCTGCTGCAGTCACCACCATGGCTCCTGGTACCAGCGGTCCTGTCATGCTTCAGAACAACCCTAGTAACCTTAGGAATGTTCTGAGTGGAGGACGTTTTGGAGGGTCACTGCTTCATGAGGTACCACGAAGACAACGAAACAGGCCAGCCAACTACAGGATGAATCCTTACTATGGTATCCAGCCATGAGCGTAGCTATCTCTGAACTCTTCGTTTTAACATTTCCTTTTCAACCTTCTGTATACATGATCATTAGAGGTCGCAAGGTACTCCATCGAATATCCAAGTAGCATTGGCAAAGGAACTCTCCGACAGCACCTGTTTCTGAGGAAAAGGGCGTCGTTATTTTAGCCCTCCCTCTGCAGGCGTGCCTTCGTTTGGCCAAAAGTAATTTGCGATCAGCCCCCAAAAGGTGCGCATGTATGAATAAACATCGAATTATACATCTTTGTATTCGATGTTTGTTTAGAATAAACATCGAATTATACATCTTTGTATTCTCTTGGGAAATCTAAACAAACTGTTTTATGTTCACAATGTAATGTCGTGTCTCACAAAAATGTGTGTGTGCCTTAAAAGTATCTCTGTACATAAAGTTTACAAAATAATTTCTCATTCTTTAGTATACAATCTATTGTCAAAACATTTTTATGTAAAGTATTTCATATATCAATTCTCTTCTGTCATGTTTTTGGAATGCGATGTAACTTATGTACATGCAATTGGAATTATTAATTGCTTCTATGTAAATTTCGTTGATGAATAAAATAAGATTTTATTTTAAATCTTGAATGTGCTGCAGTTGCTTTTTTTGCGCTTTTGGGATAAAAATACATTCGTGAAGTAACTTTTCGAATATCATGAATACCCCCCCCCTTTTTTTTTTATGTGAATGAATGGGGGTGCTTGTCTTGTGTGTCATGAAATATTATAGCAAGGCAGTCTTGGCTATGGGTGCGGTGTACGTGTCCACTTTAGAGGTGCATGCACGTGCATGTGGCTCATTTCCCTAGTAGTTTATGGGCCAGTAACCGAAAAGGACCCCCCCCCCCCTTAGGCACAATATTTAATGATGTTTTTCTATTAGCTAGGACCCTCGGCCATCACAATCGGCTTGTTTGCCATAAAGTTGGTGGTGGGTGTGGCCACCTGGGCCGTTGCCATGCTAACGGATCAAGAAAGAAATTGAATTTTAGGAAAAATCATATAATTCCAATTCACAAATCTAAAAAATACTTGGTAAGCATCCTAATAAGTGTAATTTAAGGTGTCCAATCGATTGCAACCATAATCAGAGTAATTTAAAGTCAAGATCATGTCAAAAAATGGCCGTTACTATGGAAACGGTACCACAAAAAGCGGGTATCTTTGACAACTTTCTAAACTTATAAAATATGAAATAGCCAAAAATGTGTGTGCACAAGTCTAAAGTATTTTGTCTATTAGCTAGGACCCTGAGCTATCATAATCTGCCTGTTTGATGTACATTTGGTGGAGGTGTCGTGGTCTAGTGGATACGTCACCGGACTGTGGATCACATGGTTCGCGGTTCGAATCCCGACGCGGCGCTAATGTCCTTTGGCAAGACATTCATCTACATTTGCCACTCTCCACCCAGGTGAAGTAAATTGGTACCCGGCAGGAATAAATTCCTTTAATGCCTTAGCGCCTATCATGGTGGCTCGGCTAAAGCCGGGGTAATACTGTGATACTTTGTATTAAGCGCAGTAGAGTATATTTGTATAGTAGCTGCGCTATATAAATGGACATATTATTATTATTACTATGGTAACACATCAAAAATACTGGAATCTTAGAAAATACAGTATATTTGTCATTTAACAGCATAAAATATATGGTAAGGACTCTAATATATGTATTTCAAGCTGCCCCACTGATTCCAACCACAATCTGAGTCATTTGAAGTCATGAGCGTGTAAAAAATGGCCGTTGCTATGGAAACGGTCCCACAAAATGCTGATATTTGTAAAAAATATCTATGATTTATCAATACAAAATAGAAAACTGTCTGCACAATCTTAAATCATGTTTTTCTGTTAGCTAGGATCCCCAGTTTTCATATTATTCCTATTTTACATAAAGTTGGTAGTGGGCGTGACCACTACGGTTGTTACCATGGTAACACACCAAGGAATTGAATTTTAGAAAATAACATATATCTGTAATTCAACAACACAAAAAAGAGTCATTGGAAATCACCGTCATGTCAAAACATGGCTGTTGCTATAGAATCAGTTTGATAAAAATATGAATATTTCCGTAACTAATCAACACCAAACAAAGAACAAGTGTCTGTCCAGCCTAAAATGGTGTTTATCTGTCAGCTAGGACCCTCAGCTATCATAACCGAGAGCTTCCTAGTAACCACAAAGTTTGGTTGTGGTGAGAGTGTCAAGGTAGATACCATGGTAAGGCACCAAGAAGCATCAGAGTTTTAGAATAATAGATAATAATAAATTGACTTACTTAACCAGGATATATCAGTAATATTACTGCCCTGCAATTATCATTGCTTTTACACATTTCATACATCTGGGTCAAGCAAAACAAATGTGGGCAAAACAGTGATCAAGGATCGAATCCAAGAGCTCTCGTATGAGAGCGAAAGGCCTTCAACAATATACCACAGTGTTTCCACCATGTATTTGTAATGTAACAAAGTACAATGTAGGCATCTGATTATACACAATTGAAGCTGCGCCTTTGATTACAATCAAAAGCCGGATCAATTTAGGTCACAGTCATATAAAAATATGCCGTTGCTAAAGGAAAAAAAATTGATAAGAAAGCTAATATTGATTTTGAAGAAAGGGATATTTATGTAGCTAAATAATGAATTATAAATTATAAATTATAAATTTGTAACTGTCCTATTGGTTAAACTCCAGATCAAGAATATTTTCCAGGTTGGAGGCCTCAAGTTTATGCCTGGTAGGACACTTGCTATGACAAACGAAGATGAGAATGTTCAAATAGATATGCAAGGCTTCTGAAAATTCATTGCATAATCCAATTCATATTGAGAAGGTACCACTGTACTTTTAGATACTCTCCTCTACTGTGTTGTTGTATTAGAGTACTGTATTAACTCTCTCGTATTAACTTTGACCGCTTGGTAGGTGTTGTACTGTGGCTGTGAGAACCAAAAGCATCTTAAAAATATTCGCATTTCAGAAAGTGGCATTGTTGTAGTTTAACAATATTTTAACAGTCTAGACATGCTAGATATCCCCATTGCAAGCAGCTGGAATGATTGCATTGAAAATGTTAATCATTTATTTAGATATGGTCGCTGCTGAGGCAGATTATAATCGAGAAATCTATATTCAGAAAAAAGTGGCATATTTCTGTGATTTCACAACAGGAAAGATAATATTGGTGATTATATTATTTTTATAAAATTAATTTCTGACTGTACTGCTAACTGCAATCAATGTGTCGGTATTGAGTTCACGGTCATCTGTTAAATGATAAGTGAGGTGCATATAAAAGTGTCCACACCCAGTTGACATGATTGAGAGCTACATGTATTCCACTTCCCCCCTGCAAGGAGTTCTATAAATGGATGCCATTAGGAATCAGAAGTTAGAGAGCATCCTTCGGATAGAGGTACGGAACATTTTCAGCAGAATTCCTCTTGCAGCAACACCCGCAACCTTGGATGAGGTTGAGGATTACCCGTCAATCAGAGTTACCATGAAGAACTGATACAAGAAGGCATTGACAAGACTTCAGAAGTACATACCAAAGTATACTAACTTGAATTCCCTCTAGGGTGAAGTGAGGATTGACTCATCTTCATCCTAACCTTAGAGACATTACTCAAACATTGAAAAAAATTGTATTCTCTTCTAACATAGTGGTGGAGGTATAGATTACACTTATATCTCCATCCTGCGTTCTGACTTTATTCTGCCAAACCAAACCGGGGGAGGATTGGCTAATCTCCTCACCATGATCTTCTCAGCCTGTGATTCAAGCCAGATAAGAATGCCTCACCATATCAGACTTGTCAGGAAGTGAACCAAGTTTTAATAAGAGAATACTCATTCAAGTAAGGCTGCAGAACGCCTTAAAGCTGTAAAAGATATATAGACAAAACCACTGGTGTTCACTGATTTCACAACATTATTGACTTAGCCACTAAACTCTGCTACCCCCGTAATTTATCCAACCATGCTTAAGGCAAGATAGTATTAGAGGAACCATGTCACAAACTATTGGCCATATCTCCTCTAAAGCCAAGAGAACTGCAGCATACCTGTAAGGGGAAACAAATATGTAAACTTATAGGTCTTGTGGTCCCCAACACATCCTGTCCATGGCTAATATACATGTACCCCAATCATGCAGGTCATGAGAATGCTGAGCTGCAATTGCTCCACAGGCCTTCTCAGTGGCTCCTTTGAATACCGTCTAGCAAATATAAAAAACTCCAGGCAGGTATCAGCACCTTAGTCCTGGACTTAAGCTACACTGTAAAAATTTAAGTGCTGTATATAGCACTTTTTAGGCATGCATAGGGACTGCACTCAGAGTGCTAATAAATGCACACACCGGCTCCTTAAACTGCTAAACATTGCTGGCATTACCGTTAGACTAACTCACATCGTACGATTTAGAGCAGATCATATTGTTACACAGTGAATTTACGACACCACATAGTTCATGTTATCTACTTGACTCCCATGACTAAACTGGATTGCAAGAAGCATTCGTTAGTCCATCGGTAACGTCAGCGCCTCTCAATCAGCGGAACTTTTTAGCACACTACAAGTGCTATAAACAGCATTTCAGGTGCAGTCACTATACATGCCCCTAAAAGTAGCATTTTAGTTTTTACAGTGTATGATAAGGCACCCAAAAGTTCAATTCTTTGGCCCTGTTTCTGATGAAGTCCAAATCGTAGACCACCTTGGTCATGCTGGTAATCCTTAATGAACATGCCGATTTCTTATGGGCAGGATTATGGGAAAATTATGGGGGAAAATGGTTAAATCATATTCCAATCTCCTCAGCTTTATTTCAAGTAGACATATTTAGCTATGAATACATTAGGTTCTGTGACTGAGGTTAATCCATCTATTAAGCCCCCATTGCCTCCCTCCCAACGCCAAGGTATAGAGGTGGAAGCATAACTACTCAAATACAGCTAACCAGTTAGGATCAGCTGTTGTTACTGCAACGTTCCCCCACATCGACACCCACATCTTGCCCGGAGCTATCCGAACACGGAGAACAGTTATAAAATGTATATGCAACATAATTGCTGCTGTGTTATAACAAAAATCTGTCACTTTTTTTTCAATTTCTCAATTTTCATAATAATATTACCATGGCAACAACCCTGTTTTGACATTACTATGGCCTTAAGTGATTTGGATTATGACTGTAATAACTCAGGCAATTTATGATATGTATATCAAGAACAATATTTTGTGCTTTCTATTGTTAAAACAGAATATATCTGTCATTTTCAAACAATTTCCAGTATTTTGATGGTGCATTGCCATAGTAATGGGGCTGGTGCTCACACCCACCGTATCGGCGTCAGTTTGAGACCAGATGAATAATAAGAATTATAACTAATTTACCTGACTGTGACCTTGATAGCACAGAAAAAAGTTGCACTCAAAAGGGCTGCTTGAAATAGATGTAATCCCTACTAAGTATTTTCACGTTGTTGAATTACAGATATATGTTATTTCCTATCTTATTACCATGGTAACAGCCGGAGTGCTCGCCCGACATCCAACTATGTGGCAGTCGGGGAGGATATGATATCCAGGGTCCTAGCTAACAGGAGAACAAACATTATTTCAGGTTGTGGAAACCCTTACTTTATAAGGTGCATTGAAAAGTTACAGATATTTTCACAAATATTTATTAATTCACCATAACGTTTCTATAGTAACAACCATGTTTTAACATGACGGTGACCTCCAGTGACTCAGATTTTGCTTGCAATCAAACGGGCACCCCAAGATACGTATAGTTACATGGTGACAATTTGTTTTTGTGATATTGAATTACAGATATATGTTATTTTCTAAAATTCATTCTCAATTTAATTCTCAATTATGTCCCGGGCCAGAAGCGCAGCCATTTACGCTTTCTGGAAGCCGCCTACATTCAATCGCACGAACCTGTAGTGACGAACTACCATTTTTGCGGATACTGTAGATGCGGATTAATTAAATTGAATATTTGAGTGAAATTGTCATTGGAATTGAACCGTAACGAGTTATTTCTTCTTAAACAAGAATTAATGGAAATAGTTGCTTTAGGAGAGTATTAATGAAATTGTAGATTTCCTAGATTCGCCACTGTTATATTTGTTCAGATCCACAAAATTGTTAATTCTTTCTTTTTGTTTGAAAATGGAACTATATTGTTCTGTGCAGACAAAAGGAGTTCGTCCAAGCTTTGCGATTGTTCTGAAATTACGGCGTCCGGGTTGCGTCCGGGTTCACCGAGTATAATATAGTTGATTTCGAGTAATTTGTTATATACCTGCGCGATAACCTAATGAGTGCAGGTCGAAAAGCTTCGTTATCATGTCTCTTTTTCGTGCCATATCGAAATTTTGTAGTACCAGAAAAATTCAATTCCTTGGTGTGTTACCATGGTAACAACCCTAGTGGTCACGACCACTACCAACTTTATGTAAAATAGGAATAATATGAAAACTGAGGATCCTAGCTAACAGAAAAACATGATTTAAGATTGTGCAGACGGTTGTTTTCTATTTTGTATTGATAAATCATAGATATTTTTTTACAAATATCAACATTTTGTGGGACCGTTTCCATAGCAACGGCCCCTTTTTACACGCCCATGACTTCAAATGACTCAGATTGTGGTTGGAATCAGTGGGGCAGCTTAAAAATACCTATATTAGAGTCTTTACCATATATTGAATGCTGTTAAATGACAAATATACAGATTTGTATTTCGTTATGTGTTACCATGGTAAAGGCCCTAGCGGCCACGCCCACCATGAACTCTATGGAAAACAGGCAGATTATGATAGCTGAGGGTCCTAGCTATTAGAAAAATATAATCTAAGATTGTGTAGACACCTCTCCGTCTATTTTATACTGATAAGTTTAGATCTATCCACTTTTTATCGTACCGTTTCCATAGTAACGGCTATTTTTGGACATGACCGTGACTTCAAATGACCTAGATTTTGGTTCCAATCAATCAGGAAACTCAAAATACATTTATTTAGATGCTTACCAGTCATATCTCAAATTTCGGAATTAGAAATATTAGGTATTTTAGTAAATATATTTCCTTGATGTGTTGCCTGGTGGCCACACCCACCACTAACTCTCTGGCAAACAGGCATATTCTGATAGCCGAGGGTCCTAGCCACCAGGAAAACATTACTAAAAATTGTGCCTAAGGTGGGGGGGGGGGGGGGGAGAGGTCTACGTTGGCCCATGGACTATATCTCCAACAACAAGAATTCGGCCTAACTTCCAGATTATATAACACTGCAAACCGGCGGCAACTACAGCAATAGCACATGTGCTAGTCGAGCCTGACCTACAACAGAAAAAACCCGAGAATTTTGGTAAAGTTCAATTATTAAGAAAAAAATTTTAAAATAGTAATAGTTAACAATGAACAATGAAGTACAAAAAGTATAAAGTAATCACGTTAAATACATTTCCTGTACACTGTAAAAAATGAGGTGCTATTTTTAGCACCTCAAGATCTGGAGGCAGCACCTGCAAGGGCACGCACAGGGACTGCACAAATTGTGCTAAAGTAGCACTTGTACACGTGCTATAATTCAACACCAGTCCAAGTGCTACTTTAAACACTTTAAGTGTAAGCCTTTTTACACTTCTGGTGCTATTAGACGCATGCAGCTCGCAAAAACAACAAACAACAGGAAAGAAACATCCATAAATTTGAATCACTGAGTAAACAGGTCTATTGGCCCGTGAGCAACTTTTCGCAAATGACCTTTCCCTTTTTCATTAGGATAGGCATCTTTTCAAAGAAAAATAATACGTAAGCTTGCCCGACATAGCAACCTAAAAAATTCAAACTCTATAAAAGAAAGAAATCTTAGACCAGGTGACTAGAATAGCACGTCAATGAACACTTGGGAAAGCGCATTGTTTGCAAGTTGGCTATCATTTGGCAGACTGTCAAATACCAACCATCAATGAACACTTTGTTGCTTTTCAGTGGATTTAATGAAAAGTATAATTAAATGAATATATGAATAATCATTACACAGTCGACGCTTATCTCAGTGCATTTTAAACGAACATGCCAGTTTATGTCAAATGACCTTTATCTGCTCATGCGCAAATCCTAATTACGAAATCGCTTAGTAAATCACGGGACGTTGGTCAGCACTTGAAGTGTAAAACAAGCGTCCTAACATTCAGCACTTACTTTTAGCACTCAATTTTCTGCACCTTATCATCTCCCAGCACGTCAAGTGCAATCTTCCAATTAGCACTCGTGTTTCAGCACTTCAATTTTTACAGTGTACATTATACAGACTATTTGAATGTTTTCATTTATGATTTACTCAGCAAGTGTGTCCCAACAGAATTCCGAAACCTACTTCTAGATCTGGTTAATATGATTTTAAAAGGTAACCTATTCCAAAAAAAGGAGAATTAACACTAGAATATAAATGTATTTATGTTCAAAGGTGTAATATATTCTTAATCATTGACAGTGGTGGATCTAGCCTGGTAAGACAAAATACATTCTAGGGGTCCGCCATTGTGCACAAACAAAGCGGACCCCTAGAATGTATTGTGTCTTACCAGGCTAGATCCGCCACTGATTGATCTGTATCACTTTAGAAATGAAATATCAGAAAAGGGTTTAAATCAAGACATTGTAGCTCACGGTATCATCTGCTAACACTTTACATGGGGGGCTGCCATTTTCTTGATGATATGGAGTTGTACATGAACCATATATTTTTAATCCTCGCGCTAAATTTTCTTGGGCTTGCCTGGCAGAGCAGAACATAATTTATACAACGCACATTCTGATTTTTGAAGTTCATTATCTCAAAGCAGGTGAATGCATCGTTTGTCACTATTGACGCTCGGGAAAGTCATCTGGCATAAATTTGAATTAATTCGCTCCGTCGCGTACGTCATAGTATCAAGAAAATAGATTTCTTATTTAGTAAAATCGTAATTTTCAAAGAAATATAAAACAAATTTTCGTTTTTAAATTATATGTATATATCTGTTAAATATTTTAAATCTCAGTTGGGATTTTGTATCAGGAAGAAAGACGATTTTGCATTCGGATTAAAAATATCTTTATTGTCACATCAAGAAAATGGCAGCCCCCTGGTATCGCTAGCAGACGATAAATCTTGCTGAGAAAATCTTGATTTATACCCATCTCGTATAATTATTTGAATATATGCACTGTAAAAACTAAAGTGTTAAATCACCATTTAAAAGAACGACGCAGGGTCAATTTTCATTGTCTTTCAGTGGTAGTTAAAGGGAAATTAACCTCATAATATAAATGGGCATGCCCATTTATATTATGAGGTTAATTTCCCTTTAACTTCCACTGAAAGACAATGAAAATTGACCCTGCGTCGTTCTGAATTTTAGACGCAATTTTTCAATTTCCTTTTGCCTTGTGGAGTACCTATGCTGTATATTGTCACAGTAATTTACTAAAGTATGAGGCAAGTTGTTATTATACAAATCAAACATGAAAATAGAAATTGACAAATCATGCATATCATATACATTAAGGATTCGCAAACTTTGGAACAGAGCAATCGTATGAGTTCTCCATTCACTAAATGTTATAGCATAGACCGCCATTTTCTGTGAATACAATATGCTTCTTAGGCTAGTCTTAGTGCTTCCCCACACTTCTATTCCGTAAGTAATGTGTGGTTGTATAAAGGCTTTATATAGCAGTATTAAAGTGCGCCTGGGTACAAAATGTCGCAACCTAAATAACACTCCAACTTTCTTTCTTATGCACTGATTTACAAAATGAATGTGATTATTCCAATATGTCCAAGACAGATATTTATCAATGTTGATTACAACAAAAGTGGCAACATCAACTTCTTTGATTTCCTCACCAGCTATTTTCAGTTTACCATTGATACCTATTTTTTTTCCTCCTGTTACTTATTAGCATGAAATTAGTTTTCATTGACCTTATTGTAAGTTTATTGGCTATGCACTTTACTTACCCTTTTCGAGACAATTGACCTCATTTTGTGATTTGGATCAATAACTTTTAATGCAGAGTTCTAAAAAATATACCAGATGCATGAGTGGAAAGAGCAAATGTTTCTGCACACACTATGTCCAATTTTGTTGCATGACCATATTGTGTTTGGTGACAGGAATTTTAAAAACGAGAATAAGCTTTAAGCTCCTTAAATTGGCAACATATTGAGAGGTTCGAAATCATTGTTTTTTATCAAAAATGCCAATTTTTCAACTTTTCGACAAAGTTCCTTACCATGTATATTGTTTGAAAAATATTACACCTTATAACCATGTAGTAAAAGAAAATATTATCATTGCCAATTTGAAGAACAAAATGTGATCAATTTAGCTCTCAAATAATTCCTGTACTGAAAGGGTTAACTCTAAGCCTTACCTTAGACTTAACATGAAACCCACTCATTACCCTTACCCTACTCCTACAGCCCGGGGGGGGGGGATATCTTGACGGAGCTTGTGTCGGGTCACGGACAGACAAACGAACGCAATTTTCTGTTCAGCGGTAAAGCAGTGGGCTCTCCGTGCATTCTCCTCATGTTTACCAAGTCCTTCGAATAGGACTTGAAGCTATAGGTATTCCTGGTCGCTTACCTAGCAGTCAGGCGATATAAATCATGAATCAATGAAATAAGTACATGTACCCTAGTTTCTATCTTTGATTTTCAGCTTCGATAAAAACTTCATGAGCAGTTGGTTAGAAAGACGTTTATGAAAGTTACTTGGAAGAAATTCATTAAAAAGAGCAGGCAAATGGAAAATAGCTTATTACTTTTATAAGGATATTCTTCTCTCATTTTAGTTTAGTTTCTGACAATAATCTGTGAACAGATTTTAAAACATGCATCAGTGTCGTGACGTCCCCTATCGCACCGACACCGTGGCAGTCAATAGACCGCTTCGGTAATGTATGCAAATTTTATGCGTACCTTTCAAACAAAGGTTGTTCTTGACAACCTGAAAGCTTGCCGGGCATAGCAACAAATAATGTATGCAAACTGGATTCCAAGCATTGAGGCTCATTTATAAAAATCATGTTCATGGAATAGCTCGTCACTAGGTGCTCAGAAAATATATGTGCATAAATACATTAGTATAAATTAGAGAAGCGGTCTATTAGATACAAACGTTTTTTCGCAATGTGCGTTTTTTTTCCTTTTACATTTGATACTGCGATCATTCATATTATTTTTTTATCTTATTGGTAGTGCCCCCACAGACCCTAAAGAGGGTTAAAGATACACATTTTACCTTTTGGGATGTACAAAAAACCCAGAAGATTGGAAATAAAGCGTCTAGAAAAGAAATACTTATTATGTCTAAAAGATTCCTGAAACAGCTTTTCTTTTTTTCTAGGCAGTTTTTGAGACTTGCATCATTATTGCTGACTTGCTGCTTGGTTTTGTTGTTATTATAATCATTATTACAGACAAAATTACAGACTAAAAGCGGAAGTAGAGTACTATCAGTAGAAGTAATAGTACATTTAATATTGTTATGATTATATTATCATTATTATTATCACTATTTTATTATTAGTAGTATTAGTAGTAGTAGTAGTATTGTTATTACTATTATTATTACCATTGTTATTATTCATTATCAGTATTGTCATTATATATTTTGGTAGTAGTAGTAGTGATGTCAGGAGTTGCAGGAGTAGAGGTAGTAGTAGCAGTAGTAACAAATAATAATAATAATAATGAATATTTAGGAGAGCTAGAAACTGAAATTACACTTATAACGCTTACAAAGTTACAGATTTGAAGAGAAAAGACGACAGCAACAGCAAAAAGACAGCCACAAAATTAATAAGTGATATTAGAACATTATATTACTCAGCAAAGATATGTGTTTTAAGAGGTCTTTTAAAACTGTAGTTGTCGTTGTTATTGTCGTTTCTGTTGATGTCATTTCTTTATTCAAGAAAAGTAGAATACGATAAACAAGGTAAACATATTAGGTCCTACATTGTTAGAAGAGAAAATAAGTACTATTATTTCGATAACAGTTATTCAAAACATTCATCAAAAACAAAAGAACGATGTTTCTACTAAAATAACATGAGGCTGTAGAAAGCAGAATAGATTCAACATTGGTGCCCGAAACAAGAAGTGCGAAGAACTCTTCAGATCATGTAATTGATCACGCGATCGCAAATTCAAACAATAAAAGCTTTGACACATGACTAAATATTACTCATCTGAGATTACCTCCCCTTCACCCCCTTGCACGTCTCAGCGATTCTGTCCTTACCCATTGTTTTCAAACAGGGGTCCCAGCCTTGTCCCTACGTTTCCCCCAAGACCTGGCATCAAATGTTGACAGACAATAAACACAAGACTGTACATTGCACACTGTCACATCCAGGCACGAGCATATCTATTAGCATTGCCAAGAAGAATTATTAGGTATAAATAGGACCGCAGCGCAAGACCAGATAGGATAGTACCACCGTTGCCGGTTCAGTTTGGTAATCTACAGAACCACTTTCAGTGCTCTCTTCCCAGCTTCAGTCGAATCTCTTGACGAAAATTTTCAGCGAAAAGTCTTACTTATTGCATAACTGAGATGAGTGGTTTCGTCTATTTGTTGGTTTGTGCGGCGGCTCTAGCTGCTCACTCTCAGGCGCAGGTGCCACCCAGTCAACCACCCAGTCAACCAGGCGGACCCGGTCAACCCGGTGGCGGTCAACCCGGCGCTGGTCAGCCCGGAGCTGGTCAACCTGGCGCTGGTCAGCCCGGAGCTGGTCAACCTGGCCTACCGGGTAGCGGTCAACCCGGTGGCGGTGCTGGACAGCCAGATTTGGGAAACCCAGGAGTTCAACCCGGGCCTGGTCAACCCAATGTCCCATCACGTGTCGAATGTCCTGCATTATGGATGAAATACAAGGGCAGCTGCTATCGGTAAGTTGTGCCAATCCTTGTGCGGGTAATCTCCTGCAAAAAGTGACATTTGTTGTTAATGTTGGTCGCTGACCCATTAAACGTTTTACATAATGAATACATTGATAAAAGTTTGTTAAACAAGCGTTGCAAAAACTAAAATCCCATACCCCATAGGTGTTGTGGTCTAGTGAATAAGTCCCCGGACTGTGAACCACAAGGTACGGGGT